>OY759251.1:10873305-11045427 GCA_963662185.1 Eilema griseolum
CAAAGGAATTGAAATAAGTTTAATATCTTTCATTTGCACATAAAACACGTAAAGTGTCGTCTCATCGTTATACAGTTACTGCTTACCGCATTTCGATAATATCAACATAATTTTTATGTCATCTTGCATCAAAATGTGTACCTAAAAGTGTTTCTTCCACTTATGACTTATTAAGGACGGGGTTTTTATTATGGCGACCCGATAGGTATTATGGAGTATTAATCAGTGGCAACGATAAAAAAAACTGACGCGTACGTCAACACTATTAACCCGTAGAACAAAACATTCTCAGTAGTTAACAGTGTTAAATTTGACCAGTTGACAGTGTGGACTGTCCCTGCCTCTTCCAGTTTCTCCGTGTCTATGTAATTTGACATCTCCAAATATTCTGTACATAAGACCTTACAGTTCCAATAACTTACACTATATATTTTTAGTATTTTGTTAAATTTATTGTACAAAAAAGGACCCAAAAACACGTAAAATTTATTTACAAAAGCATGTTTGGTGCAGCCAAGTGAAATTATCTGAGACATATCCCTTGCACCCCGCATGTGAAGCCTGAAAAATGTCATATTTCATACGATGAGGTAGGAAGGTTTCATCCTTCTCCGAGCCTTTTTTTATTTATTTTTTATTATATATAGGACACGTCAATTGGAACGTTATTATTTTCTTCGCAGAATAACCTAGATGAGGTTTTTCAAAGATAACCGCCAATACAAAGCTTTGAGATTGCATTGAGGCAGTAGTAGGTATATATGTACATTAAACCATTACTGGTTTTAATTTTGGAAAACTTTATGTGTGTTTGAGAAGCAGACACACATTTTTCACGTCTGTTACATGCGTAATAGACGTGAAAAATGTTACTTGATTTGTTCAGATAATATAATACGTATCCGTATTTTTAGTGTGTCAGCAAATGCTGTTATTTGTAACAATTTGTAGAGGTATTTAATTTTATTTGCGCTTTTTTTATACCTGTAGTAATTTATATCATATTTTAACATTAAGACGCAGTCTAGCTAGATTTTAAGTCAATATCAAGAGTACCCCCTTCCTGTTGACTGGTTGATTTAATATTTTATACCACAGAACATAACTATTCTGTTATTTTTATTTATTTATTGTATATTATAGATACAATATAATACAATCCATATTAATATTATAAATGCGAAAGTAACTTTGTATGTAAGTCACGCTTTAACGCATAAACGTGCTGCAGAAAAATTGTTTTTGACGTTAAGGTAGGGTCATTTCGCCTGTTCGCGTCCATTTAGCGCAGTTGGTAAGTTTGACGACACCCTGGCGCCTTCCCATCTTCCAAGTACGATGGACTGCGCATGCGCTGCTGCTGCATCAGCGGAGACTCTCAAACGGCGCAAATATACCAATTTAACTGGTAATTATAATTTTGAGCCGTTTGGAGTCGAAACGTTGGGTCCGTGGGGTCCAAGCGCGCGCGCGCTATTCAAAGAAATAGCGAAAAATTAGAGGTGATTTAAAAACAGAATTAGTGGCACAAGTGAATGAAACACATACTATAGTGATTAGCGCAATGGTTAGCGTGCACTTAAGTGATGCTTATAACAAAGGCTTAATCACCTGATCGCATCCTGAGTGTACCTGAACATCAAAATTATTTTATAAATATAAACACCTCGATCAATACAGACTTATTCAAATATACATATATTTGCATTGAGTGGGAATCGCATCCGCGACCTCCGATATGGCAGTTGAACGCTCTACCACCAGAGGTCGTTATTATTGTTCTAACCGGGTAAATACATAGGCACCCGTAATCTATGAGGCACCCAGATGACACACACAAATACAAAATGGGAAGTGTATATGGCGTAACGTTCTTATTTTAAACTTAATGATAATAAAAAGATTTACCTTTAAACCAGAAACATATAAAACAACAAATCACACCTCTAAACTAAAAACTTTAAAAAATAGCTAATCCCTCCTAGTCCACGTATGTGTCAATTATTATACTAACCCATAACTCAGCTTTCCATACACACAGTTGTAGCTAGTTATAGAATCACACAAAAATCATTTATGTGTTATTTATACTGTTGATGACACTTGGTGGAATTAGTTATTACACATATGGAGAAACTCACTTGTACTCTTCTGCGTTATTTTTAATGTATATTAGACCTGACTGGTGGACCTGACCGGTTGAATATTCTTAAATGTCATTGTAAACCTTTGAGGATGCCATAAGGCGAAGCGGGTCAGGTCTAATATATATTAAAACTAATGTGGAAAAGTAAAAGTGATTTTATAAATATCATTTATGTATGGTTTCACCAAAAAAACATTTCACAAATGATTACTTATCCTATCAATAATTACAAGTACAAACCTAATTAATAAACATGTCACAGTCCTGAGACTATTTGTAATTATATTAGCATTGACTGATATGTGTGTAGTTGGACAAAAATATAACATGTAACAATAGGCTCACCCCCTATTACGTGGAACGAATAAAATTATTGATGAAATGTGTGTGATAATTCACCTCTGCCTAACCTTCTGGGGATAAAGGCGTGATTATAGGTATGTATGTATGTAATATTTACTTAAATCAATCAATTAGAACATCGTAGTCCACTGTTGGACATAGTCGCTGGCCATACGGGTTAGAAAAGAGATTCATTTTTAATCCAGACCATTTCCTGCATGTCCATATGCTACTACAATTGGGTCGACACTGCAATAAGTTCAGTTCTACTATGTGCAAGCAATATAGCAGTGCGAACGAGTGGACGTCATTCGTCACTTCTGCAGATTTTATTTCCTTTTCGACGCTAATTATTGTAGATTGTTTTTAATGCTTCTTGTATGGTTGTGTTATTGTCATTCGTGATTATATTTGTTTGTTTCTTAATTTTATGGTCGTATATTGCGGTTTTCTTTATTCTTGATATATAAATTTATTGAAGTGTACATATTAGTAAATTGTATTTATGGCCGTAAGAATATCATTCTATTTTTGAAGAATCCCAGATTATAATTACTTTGGCGTATCTTTGTTGCGATTGCCGACTCCCCTGAACCCTGAGAGGAAAACCTATCAGGTGTACAGACTGCACAGGCTCTCAGGAGTTGACGGTGAGGAGAACTTTCACTTACATCTTTACTAAAAAATATCATAATTAGATAGATAGATATTCAAATATAATGTTTCATTACAGCACATTAATAAAAGCTGACTTACTATTCATTTTGACTTAGAATTAAAGTATCTTCATGAAATATCTGTGAATATTCAGCATCATCTAATTCAACATCTGCATCATTCTCTACATTTGCAGGTGTGCCCTTGCATACCAACGTCCATGATGATGCACTGATTACACCGGGGTTCTTCAAGGAGGGCATTAGGAGGACCTTACAAAGGCGGCAGCACGAGTATGACGCTCCTAGTATTGTCTTATAGGTCACGATATTCACTTTCCATTAGGTGCGCCGTGACTCTGATCGGATGCCTGCGTCCGAGTGTACTTTGTTGGCGTGTTTACACGATACGAGTAGCAGCCGAGTGATCCTCCGAGCGCATTCGGTTCAGGCATACTCGTAACGTGAAAACCCTGGTAAACTATACTGAGTTGAATACTAGGGGACAAGTATTCTAAATACTGGAGTTAGCTTTTTATTCCACGGAACAAAGCAGAAAGCGCGGTAGCCTAGTGGTATGGGTAATGGACTGCTGAGACGAGGTCTCGCGTTCGATCCCAGGTTTACCATGGCACACACCAATGACTTTTCGATGCTTTTCGAAGTTATGCGTGTATTTATCGCAGGTTTACAAGTGCCCGGTTAATGGCAATAGGCTCGCCACCTATTACATTGGGACCTAAACATAAACTGGCGAAATGTGGGTGCTAACACCTCTGCCTACCCCTTAGGGGATATAGGCGTGAGTTTATGTTATGTTATGTAACAAAGCAGTAACCATTATTTTTAAAAGAAACATCTATACTCCATTGGGTTAGGTACTTAACTTTCTTGGTTTTGCACGCGTTCATAGTCCACGATGACCACTTTCCATCAGGCGGGCCGTGTACTTGTCTGCCACCTAAGTGGTATAAAAAAACGTAAACAATCTTGATGTGTCTTTTTAATAAGATTTACTTAATTAATAATTTAACAAACGCCTGTCACAAAAAACAACCCTCAAAAGTAGAGAATAAGTTGTGTTAGTTAGCCCTATAACATTCTTGTCATACTTACATATAGTGCTTCTATTATTAAGCATTAATAATTAATATTATATATATTTATATATATACTTAATAATACGGAACAGGTAGTAAAAGCTATCTTAAAGATTTTTATTTGAAAACTAATTTAAATTTAGGTTTTACAATATTATGTAGATAAAACTGCAAAAAAATGTTAACTATTGCTTTCGTTTACAGTGTATAGATACGACGTTATCGACATGTCCGGCCGAGATAGAGATATTGGAAGAAAATGGGAGTCTGGATCAGCAAAAAGAAAAAGAAAAGCTGAAAGAACTGGAACCAACCAAGTTTTGAGTTTAAATTTGATGAAGTTCCTCAACCAAACTGCATCTGGTAGTACAGAACCTTCTGAATCGATAGCTTCGACTTCTACACAACAAACGTCCGAGATACCGTTGGAAAATGCTCACCGCAGTCATTTGGAAGACAAGGGTAGGTTTTCATCAGAGAAACTTGGAGTGCGCAACATGGTGAAGCGGTACTGCGGGGCAGTGACTCCTTCTAAATAAGGCATAGCCCCCCATGAAGTACTGCTGTCACCTTTGTGCCGCAGCGCCTAGATACCAGCTTGTCACCATTACAGACACGGTAATGTTACAATGGTGGCCCTATCATACATACATTTCTTATATACACACATACCATATACCTAGTATTATTATTTACCATCTTATGTGCTGAGTGTTCAAGTAATAATAATCAATAACCAATAAATGTGGCCTATATAGAGTGCGGTGTGTCTCCGTATCAAATTATACTTAATGCTTATGACAGGCAATTTCGAGGAAATCACAGTATTCTGTAGAGTCCGGCCTGGGGGCGACGGGTGGAGCCCCCTGTCACCCTAGCAGAAGCAGGCCGCGGCAGTGGAGCGCCTGGCGCGCCTCCCCGTTTCCGGGGACGAGTTGGGGACTCCTGTAGTCCCCACACCCGAGAAGAGGGGTTACAGACGTCCATAGGCCACGGTAACTACTTTCCATCAGGTGGGCCGTGTGCTTGTCTGCCAACTAAGTAGTATAAAAAAAAAGCCTCCAGCTATAGCGCAATGGTAGAGTGTTTGACTCCTGCGTTAGAGATGGTGGGTTCGATTCCAAACGAATTCCATTGATTGTGCAACAACTGCATTCAAAGAGGAGCAGATACGGATCAGACGTAATTTCAAGTGTGATTCCTGTACAAATGTGACCCAGCGTTTACGGATTACGGATGACACTCCCATACGTTCCCAGCGCACGGTGATGATGGATAGTCTCCTAAATATAGAAGTAGACCAAACCTCGGAAAACAGTGGCTCAGTTTTTTTATATCCGCTTAGATGTGGTTCGAATTTGCGCTACTATGAATTGACCCTAACAGTTATGCCAAAAATATGTTGACATAGTTGAATCTTGTAGAATTAAGCTGACATTTTATTATTTAATAAGAATTATTGCAGACTTACCATACATAAAAATATTTCGAATTCCAGGCCTTAATGGTGCGACAGAGGAAAGAGTCTCCGAGCCGCTTGGTTCTTGATCGGATGTTTTGCACCGTGTGCGGATGACATCTAAGACCTGCACGTGTTGTCCTGTGTAGGAAAGGAGAGGATGTGACTAATTGGAAGAGCTCATCGATATTTTTGAGTGTGTGGTTAGCCTTAGATCATTACCCTATTATACGATGCGATATCGGTGTTGGCGCCAATATCCGACATCCTATAATCGACAGGAAGTAGAATGCATTAAATATGTATGTCTTTCACATTTTCCGAGTGCGCCAGGTTGTGCGACACGCGGAACTGGCGCGACACGCCCGTCACCGCCACCACCGCCTCGCGCATCGGCAGGCCTTCCTCATTCTTCACGTAGCCCACCACGCCTGTGGAAACATGCAAGAAACTTCAATCTATGAACTGTAACAAAAACCAGAAAGGTTTGTCCGTACACTACGTTCGTCGTCGAGTCTATATAATACTAATTCTGTACATCAGGTAGACAATTACTAAATCTAGGTATAACAATATCAGAATTAAATCTGCACAACAAAAATATGTTGCATTGTGGGTACATTATATAGAGAGCCGAAGTCCACGAAAGCAAAATGGTAATACATAATTGTTTGATTTAAGACACCAAACATGTATGCAGACGGTAGTACCTGTCCGGCTTGCTGCAAGGTTTTGGCCTCTGAGTCCAGGTTGGCGGGGTCAGCCGGCTGCGTCACCTCCACGGTTCTCGTCTCGACTGCAATCACTCCTACTGTATTTTTTATTACTGTATTATATTATATATATACCATGTAACATACTACCAAATAGGTGACTAAGGGATGAATCAGTAAAGCAGGTTTTGGTGGGTAGTGGTGATTTGATGTGAGCTAACGATAAATTTGGTTGCGTGATTTTTCAGTAGTCAAGTTTGGTTTTTATTTTAAAGTTTTTTTTTATTTCTTATCTAAATATAACAATTATTTTATTAAACTTACTTTAGTTCTCTTGCTACTTTAATTGGACTTATGTTATGCTAAAGTTGACGTACTAAATATTCTACTTCCCCAGTCGGACTGCTCAATTGGGCGGAAATACCGCCGTGTCCTACCATAGTAAGTAAAATTACAATGTTTGTAATCAACTTGGCGGTGTTAGGAACACTAGTATCTGTGCTACTGTTCCTCGAGCTCGACGAATTCTATTTCAACGCAGTGTTTTGTGGGTAGGTATAAGTTATTGGTTCGAACCTACGTGGCATAGGTTCCTACCACGTTATGAGCTACCACGACACGAATAAATTATTCGGCTCAAATTCTACTTTGCCGGACACCACGCGGCGTTAATGAACCGATAATGATTTAGTTTTTTTGTTTGAAAAACGAATTAGTGAGATCTCAGAAGTATTCTTAGCTATGTTGAATAAAAATCGCTACGTGGCAAGTCTGCCATGGCAATTAAAATATGTGCAGAAGGACGAAAATGGCTCCCGCAGACTATCAGTACGATGCAGTAGCCAGAATAATTCATCCTGGTCATGTGAAGTTAACATTGTTCTAAAAATTATCAACCCTGCTTCGCTCAGTGCCTAAACCGCTAAACCGATTTTGATTAAATTGGATAAAGGGGTAGATTAGACCTTGAGAAAGGACATAGAATATGTATGACATCTAGTATAACATCTAGTATAATAATGTTTCGACATCATTCTCATACTAAAATCAAATATTGCAATAGTTACCTGGAAGAAATCCAGTGTACCCTGACTGAAAAGCCTATTTATTCCATTTGCTGCTATATCCATTCTAGGACAGGACTCTGTAGGAACAAATGGTTTCTTTTTCCTCTTTCCTACCTTACCATAGCTGGTTAGAATTTTCAGAAGAGTGGAACTGGATGGATTCCAGACTTATAATTTGCAAAATTCATCATATATAGATAATATCTATATATAACATAGATATATTAGTAAAAATTCTATGTTATACGTGTATGTGTACTATGCGTGTGGTGATGAAGAATAAAAGTATCACCACCCCATCTCATTCGAAGGGTGTCGTAAGAGGCAAAAACAGCAAATGATATCACTAGGAGAAAATGAAAAACGGAAAACTCAAAATACCGTCGTGCCCTAACTTTATCAAATTCTTGGGTTAAAGAAAAAGCTGACCGCATATAACAGCACCAGACGATGTGTCGCTACGGCCCTACTGTTTTCGATACATATAATTACGCCTTTATCCCCGGAGGATTAGGCAGAGGTATATTACAAACATGTATCATGTTACAATGGTGACACTTAGCTTGACGTCCTCATCATATGCTTATTCACTGCCCGCTTAAAGGACCCGGGACTGTAGGAAGAAGGAAACACGTGAGTTGGTAATAACTTCCAACCCTTAATAGTGCGACAAAGAAAAAAGTGACCGAACCGCTTGGTTCTTGATCTTGTAATCTTTGTCCGTCATCACACGAAAACATATAAACGTCAAAACTATTATCACTATTATTTATAGATTATTTTGTTTATAATTTCAGGAGAAAGACCCTCTCGATCAATACAATCAAACGTATGTGATTTCGGAAGCCGCTCACTGGGACAGCCAGCAAAAGTTCAAGAAGACGAAACCTATTAATATTGTTCTGTGAACTGTCTGTGTGTTTACATAATGGGATGTATGTAAATATCTGTATCAACATAATCGGGATATTTACCATGTTGCATTGTTTTGAGTTGCCGATATTTCGGCGCTGTTGCAAGCACCATGATCCTAAAGGCAAGCAAATATCCCGATTATATTACTTCCCCAGTCGGACTGCTCAATTGGGTGGAAATACCGCCGTGTCCTACCTCCTCTCAACTCGTCTGCTACCTTAGTGGTATAAAAATTAAAAAAAAAGGATCAGAGATTTTTTTATTACATAAATATTATATTTATAAAACGAGCCCGCCCCTCCTATTAGCCTCACTTTATCTATTCCAATGTTCCCCTCGTCTTTGTCCGCCGCTAATCCGCCAGGGAAGTGGCTAAATATCTTGTGCAAATAAACATTTCGCCTGTTCCATTGTCAGGGGATGAGCATTGAGCGTAGCTATAACAAATCGGATTATGACGAGCACATACCCACTTATCTAATTACAACCTTAAATAAAAAGTAAACAAACCCACACGTTGTTTCCTTTTTTATTTAGTTTTAGTTTCAGTTTTATTACTGTACAAAATACACATACAGGTACACATATAGCATTCTGTAATATTATTGCTAAGATAATGGTATACTTTTATTTGACTGCCAAGTTATGCTTTTCTCGCGTATCTTGTAAGTACGTATGAATGCTTGTAATACTCTTTATTACCTCATATCTTCTGAACCACGGTCTCTCTCTCTCTCTCTCTGTAAATAATAATAATAATAAACGTTTTTATTGTACACAGGCTAACTGACTAACTTCTGGTTCAATTTCGGTCAACAGTTCGTTCAGCTAGCAAAGGAAGTGAACTAGAACCTCGTGAACTTATTTAATAAAAAATCAACTAGCCAATCGCAGTTCACTGCTAGACTAGTCCTCTCCCAATGTTAGTAGACCTAGTCCACGCTGACCAGAGGGATAAAAACCTTTTTCTATACAAACATTAGTAATAGTACGCAGTCGATAAACTTCCTCTGGACTTTTTTATGACTACAATTATGGAGCACTTAGGCATATGTACTACACTACGTGCTTAAAGTAAAACAGGCATATTGCCAATGTAAGCTGTCTTTTATCATTGTTTCTCGAGAGAACAAAGAAATTTTAGCACAATAATTTTGGAAACAAATCTTAGGATGAAATTCGAATCTACGAAAAGTCTAATATTGTCACGATGCTTTGTCTGTGAACAACTCGAGACCCATTCGAAATTCTTAATTAACTACAGCGGTGGACGGCCGACCATCGCGAGATTCGTCACTGAGATTGATACGACCACGCTTGAATTCTGCAAACCAGCTATAAACAGTCGTCTTGCATGGAGCTTCATCGCCAAAAGCTGTTTCAAGCCGAGCGATGCTCTGTTGAGCCGTCAAATTACACTTAAAATCGTCAGCGGCAGCGGGAGCAACGAAGGATCGCAAGCCAAGCTGCCCGCGTACGAAGGCAACTCGCAATGTTAAACAGCACTATCCCTTAATCGCTTTGTACGACACCGCATGGGAAGAGATGGGGTGGTCCAAATTCCACTCTGCCGGGAACCACAATATATAATATTCAAGTCTATCTTAGCCTATATGACATAGCTGCATATATCAAGAAGTAAAGGATTGTATCAAAATGATTCCCAATAAAATACGTGAAAGTCGACGAGTGAAAGCAATGAAACTACCAAAAAATCTAGAACGCTTATATAAAGAAGGAAAATGTCGCGAGGATTCAGTTTCAGCTTTAATAGGTAACTTCATATGCACTTAGTATTCCATTATTTGTGTTGTGTTTTCATATTTCACATTAATATCTCTTTTATAGTGGCTTCAAAGTCGTCTAGTTTAGAAGATAATAAGAAAAAATTGTTAGAAGAGCGTATTAGCTACGGGCATCATGTCAAACAATTCATCTGAGCACAAACCATTGTATAGGCGGTAGAACACACACAGTGAGGCAAAATCCCTCCTAAGGCTAAGAGGTTCCACTCTACCTGTGAGTATGGGATTGTCAACCAGCCTCAATGCACGTCTTTGCAGCAGAAAGGAGTTTGGGTAAAGTTGGCGTCGTCTTGAAATTGAGCATTCATTAAAAATATAAGAAAATATTTTCATTGAGTGGAATTCTCTAGTATTTACAGTACTTTCCCTCTAGGTAAGGTCAAAATCTTCCAACCTGTATATCACAGCTCTGATATAACATGGTATAAAAAAAAAAGACCACAGCTTGAGCGTAGGATGAAGCATTCGACTGCTAGGGGGTGAGGGTTGAATGCCCGCTCAATGCAAATAGTTCTATGCATGAATATAGGTATTTGCATTGGTCTGGTCGTGGGTGATTCTATGTATGTCATGCATGAATTTATAAAAAAAAAATATTTATCCGCATTCTAGATTCCATAACACAAACTAGTTAAGCTAAGCAAGTCTAGATAGCGTTGTGTAAGATGTTGTGTAATAATACCTAGTTCATTATTCTGCCTGCACCAGTATTTGCAAAAACCATCGGGAACGGGTCCGAGATCGGGTTCGAGTAGAAGAACTCGAAAGAGGGTAGATCGATATATTTACTCTTAAAGAACTTTTCCTCTGTTCACCGCTAATACTCCAGTACCTCCGTGATCATGGTGCTTGCATATTTACAATGCAACATGGTAAATATCCCGATTATTTTGGCGTGTTTTTTTCAATTTGTACATATTATCATGATGTGTATAGAAAGGATAAATAACGCCCTTTGAGCGAAAGGGAATTCATACAACACATATTGAAATACACTTGTACACTATTTTCCACAGTATTTTTTTATTATTACACCTGGTTTCGCCTTACGGCATCCTCAAATGGTTACGATTGCTTTAAAAAAAACTACAAATATACTAAATGTGAAAGTTCAAGACGATATTGGATGTTTGAATCACACTCTGACAACTGAACTGATCTGGTTGTTCGAACATAGATAGATAATTAGGCTACTTTTTATCCCGGGAATAGGTTACCATGGGTTGCAGGTAAGATATCAAAATTCCACGCGAGTGAAGTCGCGAGCAACAGCTAATATAATATAACCTTCGGACAAACATCAACAATATACAACAACAGATGTAATGCAAAATGTACATCCTTATAATTACAAACGTAATAAACGAATTTTATTTCAATTTTCTGTTCAATAAACATTTAATACCGTGCTGACAAAACGATAAGACAAAAATATAGACTAAAGTGTAATACTTAACACTAATTAAGTAGCTATATATATTAAAACCAACCTGATAAAGTAAAATAAATAGGCAAATAGATGACAGATATGTCATATTGCAGGGGGCTGATGGCACATTGGATGCGGCATTACTATTCTCAAAATGAAGTAAAGTGTGGTGTCTCGCTTGACATTTGCGACAACCATTTCTACTATTACATAAAACAACGCGGTGTTTAGTACCGAGACAATTAAAACAAAAATTATTAGCGCGAACAAATTTATAACGATCACTAGGCGACAATTTTAGGAAACCCATTCACAAGCTCCTAGTGTTTATCTATCAAACCATTTATGCTAAGCTATCAGTTTTGAGTAGATGCTTAGTTTATTTTAATCAAAAACTAACCTACAAATGACCACGGCCGATGGGACCCTGATCGAAACGTCATGCAAATCAAAAGTATGTATGATAGCGTTAATTCCCGTAAACATTATTTAAATCCTCTATTGCCCGTGGTCCACCCACAATGTCCACCTAGGTAAACCATGGAACGAAAGCGAAAGTTTAAAAGTTAGTTCTACTTAATACTAACTGAAAAAGCCTACTGTTTGTGTGTGACAGCAAAATAGAAAGTCAAAAAAGTAAACTAGATATAATATAATATAATCTAGGATTCCGTGATACTCTGTTTGTTATGTATCGGTGCCGACGTATGCATTCTCGCCGGGACCTCAACCAGTATACTCGGAGCCTGAACCAACCGTCTTAAGAAACTACATAGGCAAACCCGCATGATACGCTATACAGAATGACCAAGTTGTGAAGACAGCAAGTACGAGTAAACAGGACGTTACTGTGGCGCAACTTTGGAAACAATAGCCCACCTTCTATCGTGCTCACTGTGCTGACTTATTGATGACTTGAACAAATCAACCTAGGGTCGTCAGTATCGCCAAATTTTGAACTGCATGGACACATCTCATACTTACCGGAAAAACATTCTAAGTTTGACGAGGATCAATCGAGTGACACCTACGCACTTTGATAATATTTATATTCTTGACTTAAAAAGGTGTTTTAGACGGATGGGGCTGTCTAAGGTCCTTAGGCCCAAGTTAACCTCATCTACAATCCTTTATACCTACTTTGAGTTCTGGCATAGCATTTCCTCTTGAGATTAAAGGTTCTGAGCGATAGAGTCGCTATCATCAATGTTGAGAAATTCTACTCTGCCAGGAACCGACAGGATACCGATATTCAAATTCCCGAAGCTCGATATCCCGAAATTCAAAATCCCGTATGTACCAAACCGAAGTATAATATACCGAAGTTCAAAATCCCGAAAATTCGATTTTGAAATATTGCTGATGGTAGGCGACATAGTATTTAAATGTTAAATGGATATTGTTTATTATATTATAGTCTGATAGCACTTCCTTGTGAGATGGTATTATGTACATAATCTTAATGTAGTTATGTATAGTATTTTATTTCAATGAAATTAATGTTTTATAGACTAATATACAACATAAGATTATTTATTTGTTTTGCTGTGTACATATTTTTTTCAATAAAATGTACCTGTTTTATTTGTGTTTATTTTTTTAAGTTCTAGTAAGTACCTCTTATTATATAACATGCGTTGCGAAGTATGTTCGCAAATGATACTAGATCAAAATCAATCACATGGCGAATTGGAGACCTGTACCCCTAGCACGAATAACTTTCGTAATAGTATCGTAAACGTATCGAGAACACAGCATTGCGATTGGCCGCCTGCCTACTGTAAATCTATCAATCAAAGAATCAATTTCATTTATTCAGTTTAGGTACATAAAGAGCACATATGAACGTCAAAATTTTACAATTATGTATGACAAGAAATAATATAAAAATATTAAATAATATAAAAATAAACCATTGGAAAATGATTCTTTCGCTGGTTCGGTAGATTAGTTCTACTGAGAAGATACCAGCAAGAAACTCAGCGAACTACATTAGAACTATATTATTTTTCTTTTTTAAATTTGCTTTAGTTTGCAATTTATTTTGTGCGAGCAAGCAAGAGACTTATGTTGACCACGCATTAACATCATTAAGGTACTCATCCACTTTATAGTAACCTTTACTCATGAAAGTTTTTTTCACTTCTATTTTAAATTTATTTATTGGCATATTAATCAAGTCCTGAGGAATTTTATTAAATATTTTTATGCAGCTGCCTACAAATGAATCACCAACCTTGCGAAGCCTAAGTTTTGGTACAACTAGTTTATTTTTATTTCTCGTATTAAAATTGTGTACATCAGATAGTTTTTCGAAAATATTTAGGTTTTTTCGTACAAATAAGATATTATCATAAATGTATTGAGAAGCAAGTGTTATAAATAGAAATATTAATTTCTTTGAAAACTTCTTTCAGCGACTCACGGGCTCTGAGGCTATAGATCGCTCGTATCGCTCGTTTCTGTAGTACAAAAATAGTGTCAATATCGGCAGCTGAGCCCCACAGCAGCAGACCGTATGACATAACGCTATGAAAGTAGCTAAAATAAACTAATCGTGCAGTTTCTTCATCAGTCAGTGACCTTATCTTTCTAACTGCATAGGCAGCTGAGCTAAGTCTTCCTGTCAAGGCTGTGATATGAGAACCCCATTGCAGTTTACTATCTAGAGTTGCCTCTGCCTAACCCTCCGGGGATAAAGGCGTGATTATATGTATGTATGTATGAGTAAGATTGACACAATTTCTTGAAACCGACAATAAGTTTGAAATCGCTCCTATCTCTTGACTTACCGCTCGTTATTTATAATATCTAATCGATTGTATGAAGTTGGTCTTAATTGGCGCAAACTTTGGTTTGAGTTATGTCGCTTGTACACATATTGGTGTAATGATCAATCCATTTGATTACATACATATAATATGTTCAATATCTTGATTCTAACCATACTAAGATGAATTACTTATTTGTAAAGTTGTATGCATGCTCGATAGATGGCGTTGTACAATCGCCTACATCGCGCTATTGTTTCTTTGCACAGAAGTGTATGAATAGCTAGAAAGATTTCAATAAAATGTCGACAAATGTTGAGATATGAATAATGCACAGGTAAAAAGGTTGTAATTCTTTTGTCAACAATTTGAATAATTCGCTTTAAGATAATAATTACTGATTCTAGAAAGAAACTGTGCATTCAACAAGTAACATTATTTTTGTTATGAGTTTTTTTAAATTTCTATGTGCTTTGCTCTAGTTACAATAAATTATTGAACTGAGCTTATTCAATTAAAAAGTAAAAGATTTATAAAATTACGAAAGTTTCCAAAATCTTAGCGTTAATAGCTCTCATCTTAGCGCCGCGGACTTTGGGTGCATTCGAAACCCGCGAGATGACGGCAAATAGCATGACGCTCTCTTAAGGCATTATGCCTCTTCTCCGTCGCCACTCTCTAGTCTCTACTTCTTTATGAGTGCGACACACCTACCTATTTACTTAGTGGCGTCACTCAAGTCAGTGTTAGTCTAATGTGTGTCTCTCCCTACTCGACTGCAGTATATTAGATTTGTCAAGTGTTTATATATTATTGATTATAACTATGGATACATAAATATTAACATTAGGATGTTCCCAAACGAGATGTCCACTTTTTGTATGGACGTTGGTTTTTTATTCCCAATAAAATCCATTAATGCTCAAATTGCACTCACGGACATCGCGTTGCCTGATATGGATATCAGGCATCGCGTGGTCACTGTCGGGTAGTGTTGGTGGCTGCGTACCACAATCATCGATTCGGGAGTTGGCCGCAAAGAGATTAGCCAGCAGATTTGCCTTCTCTTGCGGCTCATGGGCCAGGGATCCATCAGGGTTACGCAGCGGAAGTCTATTTTTATACCAAGAACAGATATAATATGGGTAGAACCTCGGGCAACAGCGCTAATTTTAGTGCTGAAGCTGACGATAACATAGCCAAAGTTGTGATTGCGGAAAGAGATACTATAGTTAGGTTTTGCTATCGTCTCACACCACACGCTGTTTCGGAGAGAATTAAATACCTACTAAAGACACTATTTTCATTTATTTTTTAAATGTTAGATATGCGCGGCACCAATTTAGCGTGCACATCAATGTTAATTAGCTATTCATTAAATTAATAAAAGGACACCAAAGAAAGTAAATCAACACTTATTAACTGTTAATAACTAAAGGTGATTAAGGAGAACGCGAACACTACAGCTCCAGAGATTTATAAAAGTGTGTTATGGTTTGGTGGATTCGCAAATTTCCCCCAAATGTGCTAAGTGAGACGTGCCTCGTGGCTCGTGCCCTGGGTACAGTGTATCGGTGCGAGCCGCGTTAGGCAACTCTGACCACTGCCTGGTCTGTTCCACGGTGCCTATTATGGCGCCTCCACGACCAGTGCGGGGGAAGCGGCGTCTCTGGCACTACTCGTCAGCGGACTGGGACAAATGTGGTCGTTTTTATCGTAGGTAACCAGTTCAGCAGACACACCAGAATAGCTCAAATTGTTTCGACGATAAAGTGTACTGTTATAAAGTCGAATTTCGAGTAAAATAATTTCAAAGAGGGGATTAGATTCTTTAGAAGCAAGGTATTAAGGGTATATTTTTTATTTACAGGTGGTCCACGCAGCAACTCGCGTCACAGTTCATATGTATGATATAGAGTGGCGGCTAAAAGATTTGATTTGCCGGGAACCCGGGAACCGGGAACTGTTAATAAATTCCACCCTATAGGTATTAGTGAATATATTACCAAGTGTATTATTTTATTGTACTAAAAATATTCTAACAGGTGTAGTAAGAATTATCCCTCTTAGAACCAAGAGCTTACAAAGGAAGTGTGGAATATACAGGCACATTATTAGCATCCTTATTCATCGTTAAATTTCGACCCTGATGGAAAGTGGTTAAAATGATTACCGTGGCATATGGACGTGTGCAACAAGAAGTCACAGAAGTGGTGCCGACCCTGTAAGGACAGAGAGTTTTTGTGCCGTCAGTGCAGAAGACAAAGCAGGACAAGCCTTTAATCTTCCCACTGACATACCACTGTGGCAGACAAGTACACGGCCCACCTGATGGAAATTGGTTACCGCGGCCTAAGGACGTGAGTTACATATGTCTTTAGCAGACAAAGACAACGCTTTCGGAAGGGAAGCACGTCACCTGAGCACCGTGAGACGTTGGCACGCTAAATTAGATCGTGACCGTGTTTCACTCCATGATGAGGTTTGCAACAGCCATTCACTGATATCTTTGCGAGCACAGCATGACATTTTTCAGTAAGCTAACAATTTAACATAAGTAAATAGGTTTAAAGATATTTATTCTCATAATAAGATTTATATATGAATAAATATATTAATTCATCACTGTTAACCCGTAGAAATGTCTCAGTGTTATTCCTATTGTTTTCGTAAATAAATCTAAATAAAGCCAATGACATAACATTATTTCATTGTTGGGATTGAAGAAGTTCGCTGGGAAGTACATACATACATACATATAATCACGCCTTTATCCCTGGAGGGTTAGGCAGAGGTGAATTAACACCCACATTTCACCAATAATTGTATTCGGTCCCACGAACACAGAAACTAGATACACCTATCTGTAAAGACATAGTGCACTTTTTTTTAATACTACCTGTATGACAGGCACCAAAAGTAGTTTGGTGCTGTTAGTGATAGGTCAACTCAGAAAAAATACGAGTTGAGTTAACCCGAGTTGGAATTCAGCTAGTTGTTTATAAAATGCTAACAATAAAATCCAAAGCTTTAAAGCGTCAGAACACTTTGTGAGTGGATTTAAGAACAAAAAATATTCCAAGAAGTATTTATCATCGGTGACTACATAAAAAAACAAGGCGGCCAAGGCTGCAAATGATTCAGGACCATATTTTAATAAATAGAACCCAACCAACTTGCCTAACTAACCCGTGTCTTTTATATTTTATTTTGTCTTATTTTAGACTAACCAGCCCTCTCCGACTTCGCCTGTGGGATATTTCGAAACCTCGTATTACCTATTTAAGCCATATATCCTATTTGAGCGCGTGCTAGCAATTTGGAATAATGCCATAAAGACGAAAAGCGGACTGTCCAGAGAGTCCGCTTTCGGATGCTAAAATGACGACATGATGGGCTCTATTCTTAAATTGCGTTTATAAAACTTATATTATATTATATAAGTTTTATAAAATTTCTGCATAAATCTTCGGTTCAATATAATAGGGCTCGTTCCAATACTAAAGAAAATACCTTTATTTTTTTTATATGACATTTTCTGTACTTCTGTTGTTGAAAATTGTGTAGTGAACAAATGTAAAATACACTGAAAATAAACATGGACCGTTTTACTCCCCAAGAACGTGGAATAATTGTGTCAATGTTCTTAGTGGACGCTTTTCCAGGCCGAGTTATCTCTCGTTTTGCTTAGGTGGCAGACAAGCACACGGCCCACCTGATGGAAAGTGGTTACTATGGCCTATGGACGTATGTAACACCAGAGAACCCCATTCGCGCTGCCGACCCTGTAAGCACAGAGCCTTTGTGCCATCAGTGTAGAGGACAAAGCAGGACAAGCCTTTTTCCGTGTCCTGCCATCGTATCTCAATGTTTAGTGGGTCTAACACTTCAAATGGCAACTATCCTATATCAAGACTATTTATACACTAGCAGATTATAAGTTTCTGTCACCCCGCGACCATGGCTGCTGATAAGTAGCCAAAACGTCGAAATCCTACCCTATCGACCAAATGACATAGCCTTCTGGCTTCTGGGAGGTTGGCTTGGAGAGCACAGACTCCTATCTGGCCTCCACAACCCAGAGGTGATATTGATGCATTGCAGTTAGTCCAGTCATTAGACTTTTTACCACTGCTTAACAACTGCTATAGATGTTAATATGGCAATTCATCCTCGCACATTGCGACCTGAGACGGTACGCACTGTGCGGTATGAAAGAAACTTCATCCCACGCACACTCAAGCTGACCTCCCTGCTGCGGTTTTCAAAAGCGCCTACAATATGGGGTTCTTCAAGAGGGGCATCGGAAGGTTTCTTCATGGTCGGCAGCACGAGTGTGACGTTTTTGTTACTTGTTTTTGTTATTGACTATCGTTGTGCTTTGTTGTTTTCGTTACCGTTTTTTGTTATTGACTTTTGTTTTGTTGTTTTTTTTGGCAAAATGCCAAAAAGAACGAAAAAGACTGTGCTTGGTAGTCAAGCCCGTGAATTTGTAGTTCAATATGTATATTTGCATTGGTCTGGGTGTTTCGTTCCCGGCGGTGAGTAGGAGGTAAGCAAGGTCTTCAGTATAAGGTCCTTAGCTTCACACATTGACAATTTACCTATGTGGCAGAGTTTATTTATCCTGTTATACACCTGAGGATGAAGCCTCAGGTGTGTAGGCACTAAATCGTGTTGTCTCAATGGTGGCTCTCGCTTTCGGAAATGCATCGCCCTCGTCAGCGGCCAACTGCTTGACGGTGCGAAGTGCGTGAAAAGGACTAGATTTAAGCCCGAAGCAGACACGATTAAATTCGTAAACCATTAAAGGTTCTTGCGGTGAAAATCTATACAAAAATCGTTGAAACCTACGATCGGATTTGCGCTCTGTTGTTACACACGTCCATAGGCCACAGTAACCACTTTCCATCAAATGGGCCGTGTGCTTGTCTGCCACCTAAGTGATATAAAAAAAATTGTTGTCAATCAATTAGCCTATCGCAGTCCACTGCTGGACATAGGCCTCTCCTAGGATCGCAAGCCAAGCTGCCCACGTATGAAGGCGCTTCTTCTCCTCGGGTGGTTCAGAAACCGTAGTGGGATTGAATTGACTAACTGGCCACTTATCTAACGCGGCATGAATCCAGGACGGTCCACTAAACCATAACGGGTGATCTAAAATTTGCGAAGGAAGCAATCCACGAGAGAGACAATCGGCTGGGTTGTCGGTGCCAGCAACGTGAAAGAGATTTTGGGTTGTAAGCTGGGAATTCAAGAAACAAGGAGCAACTACCATTTCAACGGCTGAAGCAGAATATATAGCTATATCACCATCAGAAGCTGTGAATGAAGCTCTCCATCTAAGTGTAACGGGAACTACCGGGGTAATCCCACGATACTTATAGCTGTGATCGTCTATTTACCTAATCTTTAAAACCCGACCCAATATCTATCATTCATTACTTTAATAATCCTGACACTACAGTTTAAATCGTTATTCTAACTTAGTTTTTAACTGTTATGAATAGTATGATGATAAGACTGTGGATTTATATTTTATTCAAATGAGATATAAATTAGATTCAATATAGGTCTTTGATAGTTTGAACTTTGTGGCATCTTTTCAGCTGTATATTTTATATGGGCCTTTAATGTCGAAGATATCATATATGATTTGTGATATGTGATCCGGATCAAATAAATATCTCAAGCCCCGAAGAGCGAGAATATGAATCTCAAGCCCCGAAGAGCGAGATTACATATGATCAATTCCGAAGAACTGATAGCGTTGATCAAAAGATCAAGGCTCTCCTCCACTTCGTCACAGTTAATTTAATTCAGTTTGTTAAACCTCCACTAAACTCCACTGTATACTGTAATCCTTCAGTTTTCGGCTTCTGGTTCCAGTATAAAATGTAGTAGCCCTTTAACGCCTCACGAATCTCATGAACGATGCCAAAACAATTTAGAATAATGATTGAATGTGATATAATATTATTTCAACAATGAAAAGAGATATTATGCCTTCACGGCTGTAATGGCTGTCATTTACTAATGAATATATAATTAATTTGATAAGTTTTGGCAGGTTTATGGACCGCTACACTTTACAAACTGCTCTGATTGGAATTTTATTGATATCTTCAATCAGAGTTGCTCTAATACTGTATCAAAATGATCCAGGAGCCACAAAATTGAATCCGAACTGTTGGAAATAAATGTATGACTTTACTATTTTAGGCCTCAGTATGGTATAAATGATGAGATCTAGTATAATATATGAATTACTAATGTAATTCTGATAGGACATAAATAGTTCACTTTAGCACGTATGCTGTTAAATAAGATCTCACTAAATAAAGCCTTTGGCATTAATAATTCAACTGCAAATTCTTTCCAGCTACAGTCAAATGTGGAAATAACAAACCCCAACTCAATCTCTATACAAGTTGTGTATCAACACAAAAATAACGTAACAGATTCACTTCAAACTAAATGTACAGTGCCACACCTATAATTCTTATAGAATTCCTACAATCTATGTCTGTAGCAACAGAAAAACTAACTAGACCTAGCTAGGAGCCCTAGTGTTTACCTTAGGTCTATTAAGACTTACCAACCTTAATAGGTGAGTTAGAAGTTATGTGTATGTGTGTGTTGTGAATTGTGTAAATCAACAATGTGAACTAGCTAAGGTAATGGGAAGTGATTTCGTTTAGACTCTCCTACAACGAAACCACGGAAACCTAGGTGACCAGGATAAGGTATTGAGACGCTTTCGAAGGCCAGTCTCAGCCCCGAAATTTAAAGCAATCTTTACCTACAAGAACTTATCAACACTACGTCTCAAGGATGTTTGGTATTTGTGTGTATTGGAATAGGTATATAAATAATTAGGAACCTTCTGAAATAATTCAGAAAGCGCGTTGTTCCGACACAGTTTCCGCACACCGAACTTTTGCCACTTTCTCACAAATTACACTGGCGTAATACGGCTAGAATAATTTAATGAAACCGTTACATGGTCTGTGTGCTTCTACTAATCGAACCAAACTCTGTTCTGTGTCCCCGCAAATCAGCCGATTTCCTTTTATACCAGTGTGAACTCCGCGCGGGAGCGGGGACGCTTGGGTCCTTTTTTTATCATAGGATTTTTTTACAATGTCAACAAAGGAATTCAGTGCAAGTTAATTTTAAGCTCATGTTTACATTCAGATATGACATGCTTTCATGCAATATAATCAAATATGATTATATTCTACAGAATATCAATCATGCAATACAATAGTAGGTATATGATATACTAAACCAAATATACAGTAGGTAACTATATAATAAACCAGCTGGTCATGCACGTATGTATAAACATACTGTATTTGCGCTTTCGTCGTGAAGATGAGCTCTTATTTATTTTTTTATAGAATTCTATTGTGATGTAATTTTGTAATGCTTTGTGCCAATTATTAGATTAATCCGAAGATTAATCATTCCATGGAGACAAACTCGCATGAACCTACAAATATGTGTGGCGTAACATGACGCCTTAATTATAATCAAAATCCACCATCTTTATCATGATACTACTCCATATCAAATATGATTACATTCTCAATATATTGTTATATGTAATATTGCACTCTTTCACGTAAATAATATTAGCATCATAACAGTCTTTTGCATACATGTGTTTAAAAATAGAATATCCCACGAATTCGATTTAGCCATCGTTCCCATATCGTTCAAGTGGACGCTCTAACAAAAAATATAGTTTATGACCGACCTCTCTTTAGAATAATACGCATTTTAGTTAAGAGAAAAAAAATGCCATGGTTTCGTGTTGTGTATTTATGCTTCAAATATGAGTTTTAAAATGATAAAATAATCTATATTCTAAATATACGATTATGTTCCATTTCAGTCGCCTCCTCAGACTTTGAAATAAGCTGTTTCGCTTAGAAGCAGTCTTCTTTCGAAGATCTGTCTATAGGGTAAAACTCTAAATATATCAAACTTATCTTCATTGACCCTTTTTTATATAATACTTATTTCATTGTTTATTACTTATTGTATTATTGTAATCTTTGTAATTACCCTTATTTTAATGGTTTTGTGTTCCACCAAAGTATAACAATTCTTTGCAACCTAGTTTTATGCCTTATACATCCCCATGACTTGACGATTGAACCCATATGCTGTTCTATTGTTCGATTGTCATTGCCTGTCTAGGTATTTTAAAATAGTTCAACTTGAATGTGTCTACAACTAAGCTAAAGTAAATTAAAGTTTACATTAGCCCTGTGTCAAAAAAACCTGTCTAACTCACGCCTCCTATCCTAAACTTATGTCTTGGCAATATCAAATATCTATTTGACCGCTCTTCATAATCTAGATAGCTCTCTGTTAATGTATTAATGAATGTATTAAGTCGTTTAGTATATGTCACCTCATCTTGTCCAGTCTCTTATTGGATTTTCTGTCTCATTAGATAATAATTATAAACATTGAAATTCCGATTAACAATTCCACTTTAAGAATTTAATTTTGTCCAATTTTAATACGTACTTTGTTAATCATTTAACTTCAAGATAACAATATAAGATATATTTGTGACGTCAGAGCAACCCGGTCTACTTAGTAAATGGACTGATATTATTAGTAGATTGTGAAGTTCTATTTTCGCTACTTGTACTCTGAGTGTCGGTCGCAGGTTTGAATTCAATAGGCTTCACGCCTCCTCGCGTATTATAAAAAGTTCTACCACGTGTTTCACCTCGACCACGCCTATAATAACCCCTATAAAACTGACCTCGGTTATGATAAATTCTATTGTTACTAGTTGGATTATACCTAATGGTATTTACACGTACTGAACTATATTTTGTATTTACATGAATACCCCGCGGTCTTTCATGTATTTTAGCAGTTGTACTCTGCGATTGTGAGCTACCGGATTTTACTTTGTTTATGTTACGTTCTAAATGTCGTAAAAACTCTACCGCCTCCTTGACTGTCATCTGCTGTTGTCGGCTAAAGTACGCCACCTGCACATAGTCTGGCAATTGTCTAAATATAGTATTAACTTTTTCCGCATCCGTAAATGGTAATGATAATGCATAAACCTTTTCTAACTGTTCACAAAAATATTTCTCCATGCTACCAGCCTGTCTATTATATTGAGAAGTTATGAACCTATTTTTCACTACTTCTTGTTCGGATGAACTCCAAAATACATTTTCGAAATCTATTTCAAAATCACTGAAAGTTTTACAATAATCTCTATAAATATTCATACGAGATTTAGCTTCCCCAGTTAAAGACTCTATTGCCAATAAAAGTGCCCTTTCATCAGTAAAATTCTGTCCTACTAAATAGTTTTTTAAATCCCTTAGAAAAGTCATTGGATTATACGTCTTATTGCCATCGAACGTAGGTAACTTCTGTTTCACTTGAACTACAACGGTTTGACGCGCCATCTCACTAACAGTGCTAATTTCTGTACCACTAGCAATTGGTGTTACCGTTGAATCTGAACTCCTACCGCTATCGCGATCGTTTTCTAATCTCGTCAACCTATTCAAAATCTCCGAAAGTAACTGATTTGTTTGATTCGCGCTATCTGTGTCCTGATTCTTGCTACCTGATTTACGCATACGGCATTTGTTATTCTTTCCAGACATCTTAAAACTTTAAATAACAAGCTAATAAATCTAAACTAACAACCTTCTATTTAAATGTTACTTATTACTGTGTGTCAATGTGTCAAAATATGTAAGTGTTAAATAACTTATGCTTATCGTAATCTATTTGTCAAGTATTCACAAAATCTTCATCACCTAAATGTCTACTTAACCAATTGGTTATTTTAAACCCGATAGTAACGACCTATTTCTCAAGTGTTATAATGAACGACTATTTGAGTGTGTTGGGTTACTTTGTTATTATTTTTAATGTTTACGTAATATGAAGTGTCACACTAAAGTTTTTGAATATGAGATTACTGTTTTATGTTATCTGGCATTCGAAGTATTGACCCTTCTTTTTTTGTTTAACTTGGCAAGTTTGTGAAATACGCAACAATTTTTTTCTGTTAACAGCTATCGTCTAACTCAACACGTGTACCTATCTCGTAACTTGCGTAAGCGAAAAAAAATTAACTTTTAGGACTGCAGTTTGTATGCAACTATAATGGATGACCCTTATTAAACAATATATCCCAAGTTTTATTACCTGACTTTAACAAAATTTGTGAATGAACAGTAGTGACGGCTTCAAAATAATGAATGAACTTGATGATATGAAGTTTACTAACAGTTTTGAATTTCAAAGATTTTATCTACGTTGTGTATATTTTTGGTAAAATGTAATTTATTAAAATTTTAATGATTGAATTAAATTTGAATATGTATTTTTTTTATATATATATAAGGCACTGAGAGTAATATCGCATGATTCTTTCCGGTGTATTAAGAATGTTTAATACATTAAACGGAATTCTGGTCACGCGGCGCCAAATCTGTAACGGGAACTACCGGGGTAATCCCACGATACTTATAGCTGTGATCGTCTATTTACCTAATCTTTAAAACCCGACCCAATATCTATCATTCATTACTTTAATAATCCTGACACTACAGTTTAAATCGTTATTCTAACTTAGTTTTTAACTGTTATGAATAGTATGATGATAAGACTGTGGATTTATATTTTATTCAAATGAGATATAAATTAGATTCAATATAGGTCTTTGATAGTTTGAACTTTGTGGCATCTTTTCAGCTGTATATTTTATATGGGCCTTTAATGTCGAAGATATCATATATGATTTGTGATATGTGATCCGGATCAAATAAATATCTCAAGCCCCGAAGAGCGAGAATATGAATCTCAAGCCCCGAAGAGCGAGATTACATATGATCAATTCCGAAGAACTGATAGCGTTGATCAAAAGATCAAGGCTCTCCTCCACTTCGTCACAGTTAATTTAATTCAGTTTGTTAAACCTCCACTAAACTCCACTGTATACTGTAATCCTTCAGTTTTCGGCTTCTGGTTCCAGTATAAAATGTAGTAGCCCTTTAACGCCTCACGAATCTCATGAACGATGCCAAAACAATTTAGAATAATGATTGAATGTGATATAATATTATTTCAACAATGAAAAGAGATATTATGCCTTCACGGCTGTAATGGCTGTCATTTACTAATGAATATATAATTAATTTGATAAGTTTTGGCAGGTTTATGGACCGCTACACTTTACAAACTGCTCTGATTGGAATTTTATTGATATCTTCAATCAGAGTTGCTCTAATACTGTATCAAAATGATCCAGGAGCCACAAAATTGAATCCGAACTGTTGGAAATAAATGTATGACTTTACTATTTTAGGCCTCAGTATGGTATAAATGATGAGATCTAGTATAATATATGAATTACTAATGTAATTCTGATAGGACATAAATAGTTCACTTTAGCACGTATGCTGTTAAATAAGATCTCACTAAATAAAGCCTTTGGCATTAATAATTCAACTGCAAATTCTTTCCAGCTACAGTCAAATGTGGAAATAACAAACCCCAACTCAATCTCTATACAAGTTGTGTATCAACACAAAAATAACGTAACAGATTCACTTCAAACTAAATGTACAGTGCCACACCTATAATTCTTATAGAATTCCTACAATCTATGTCTGTAGCAACAGAAAAACTAACTAGACCTAGCTAGGAGCCCTAGTGTTTACCTTAGGTCTATTAAGACTTACCAACCTTAATAGGTGAGTTAGAAGTTATGTGTATGTGTGTGTTGTGAATTGTGTAAATCAACAATGTGAACTAGCTAAGGTAATGGGAAGTGATTTCGTTTAGACTCTCCTACAACGAAACCACGGAAACCTAGGTGACCAGGATAAGGTATTGAGACGCTTTCGAAGGCCAGTCTCAGCCCCGAAATTTAAAGCAATCTTTACCTACAAGAACTTATCAACACTACGTCTCAAGGATGTTTGGTATTTGTGTGTATTGGAATAGGTATATAAATAATTAGGAACCTTCTGAAATAATTCAGAAAGCGCGTTGTTCCGACACAGTTTCCGCACACCGAACTTTTGCCACTTTCTCACAAATTACACTGGCGTAATACGGCTAGAATAATTTAATGAAACCGTTACATGGTCTGTGTGCTTCTACTAATCGAACCAAACTCTGTTCTGTGTCCCCGCAAATCAGCCGATTTCCTTTTATACCAGTGTGAACTCCGCGCGGGAGCGGGGACGCTTGGGTCCTTTTTTTATCATAGGATTTTTTTACAATGTCAACAAAGGAATTCAGTGCAAGTTAATTTTAAGCTCATGTTTACATTCAGATATGACATGCTTTCATGCAATATAATCAAATATGATTATATTCTACAGAATATCAATCATGCAATACAATAGTAGGTATATGATATACTAAACCAAATATACAGTAGGTAACTATATAATAAACCAGCTGGTCATGCACGTATGTATAAACATACTGTATTTGCGCTTTCGTCGTGAAGATGAGCTCTTATTTATTTTTTTATAGAATTCTATTGTGATGTAATTTTGTAATGCTTTGTGCCAATTATTAGATTAATCCGAAGATTAATCATTCCATGGAGACAAACTCGCATGAACCTACAAATATGTGTGGCGTAACATGACGCCTTAATTATAATCAAAATCCACCATCTTTATCATGATACTATTCCATATCAAATATGATTACATTCTCAATATATTGTTATATGTAATATTGCACTCTTTCACGTAAATAATATTAGCATCATAACAGTCTTTTGCATACATGTGTTTAAAAATAGAATATCCCACGAATTCGATTTAGCCATCGTTCCCATATCGTTCAAGTGGACGCTCTAACAAAAAATATAGTTTATGACCGACCTCTCTTTAGAATAATACGCATTTTAGTTAAGAGAAAAAAAATGCCATGGTTTCGTGTTGTGTATTTATGCTTCAAATATGAGTTTTAAAATGATAAAATAATCTATATTCTAAATATACGATTATGTTCCATTTCAGTCGCCTCCTCAGACTTTGAAATAAGCTGTTTCGCTTAGAAGCAGTCTTCTTTCGAAGATCTGTCTATAGGGTAAAACTCTAAATATATCAAACTTATCTTCATTGACCCTTTTTTATATAATACTTATTTCATTGTTTATTACTTATTGTATTATTGTAATCTTTGTAATTACCCTTATTTTAATGGTTTTGTGTTCCACCAAAGTATAACAATTCTTTGCAACCTAGTTTTATGCCTTATACATCCCCATGACTTGACGATTGAACCCATATGCTGTTCTATTGTTCGATTGTCATTGCCTGTCTAGGTATTTTAAAATAGTTCAACTTGAATGTGTCTACAACTAAGCTAAAGTAAATTAAAGTTTACATTAGCCCTGTGTCAAAAAAACCTGTCTAACTCACGCCTCCTATCCTAAACTTATGTCTTGGCAATATCAAATATCTATTTGACCGCTCTTCATAATCTAGATAACTCTCTGTTAATGTATTAATGAATGTATTAAGTCGTTTAGTATATGTCACCTCATCTTGTCCAGTCTCTTATTGGATTTTCTGTCTCATTAGATAATAATTATAAACATTGAAATTCCGATTAACAATTCCACTTTAAGAATTTAATTTTGTCCAATTTTAATACGTACTTTGTTAATCATTTAACTTCAAGATAACAATATAAGATATATTTGTGACGTCAGAGCAACCCGGTCTACTTAGTAAATGGACTGATATTATTAGTAGATTGTGAAGTTCTATTTTCGCTACTTGTACTCTGAGTGTCGGTCGCAGGTTTGAATTCAATAGGCTTCACGCCTCCTCGCGTATTATAAAAAGTTCTACCACGTGTTTCACCTCGACCACGCCTATAATAACCCCTATAAAACTGACCTCGGTTATGATAAATTCTATTGTTACTAGTTGGATTATACCTAATGGTATTTACACGTACTGAACTATATTTTGTATTTACATGAATACCCCGCGGTCTTTCATGTATTTTAGCAGTTGTACTCTGCGATTGTGAGCTACCGGATTTTACTTTGTTTATGTTACGTTCTAAATGTCGTAAAAACTCTACCGCCTCCTTGACTGTCATCTGCTGTTGTCGGCTAAAGTACGCCACCTGCACATAGTCTGGCAATTGTCTAAATATAGTATTAACTTTTTCCGCATCCGTAAATGGTAATGATAATGCATAAACCTTTTCTAACTGTTCACAAAAATATTTCTCCATGCTACCAGCCTGTCTATTATATTGAGAAGTTATGAACCTATTTTTCACTACTTCTTGTTCGGATGAACTCCAAAATACATTTTCGAAATCTATTTCAAAATCACTGAAAGTTTTACAATAATCTCTATAAATATTCATACGAGATTTAGCTTCCCCAGTTAAAGACTCTATTGCCAATAAAAGTGCCCTTTCATCAGTAAAATTCTGTCCTACTAAATAGTTTTTTAAATCCCTTAGAAAAGTCATTGGATTATACGTCTTATTGCCATCGAACGTAGGTAACTTCTGTTTCACTTGAACTACAACGGTTTGACGCGCCATCTCACTAACAGTGCTAATTTCTGTACCACTAGCAATTGGTGTTACCGTTGAATCTGAACTCCTACCGCTATCGCGATCGTTTTCTAATCTCGTCAACCTATTCAAAATCTCCGAAAGTAACTGATTTGTTTGATTCGCGCTATCTGTGTCCTGATTCTTGCTACCTGATTTACGCATACGGCATTTGTTATTCTTTCCAGACATCTTAAAACTTTAAATAACAAGCTAATAAATCTAAACTAACAACCTTCTATTTAAATGTTACTTATTACTGTGTGTCAATGTGTCAAAATATGTAAGTGTTAAATAACTTATGCTTATCGTAATCTATTTGTCAAGTATTCACAAAATCTTCATCACCTAAATGTCTACTTAACCAATTGGTTATTTTAAACCCGATAGTAACGACCTATTTCTCAAGTGTTATAATGAACGACTATTTGAGTGTGTTGGGTTACTTTGTTATTATTTTTAATGTTTACGTAATATGAAGTGTCACACTAAAGTTTTTGAATATGAGATTACTGTTTTATGTTATCTGGCATTCGAAGTATTGACCCTTCTTTTTTTGTTTAACTTGGCAAGTTTGTGAAATACGCAACAATTTTTTTCTGTTAACAGCTATCGTCTAACTCAACACGTGTACCTATCTCGTAACTTGCGTAAGCGAAAAAAAATTAACTTTTAGGACTGCAGTTTGTATGCAACTATAATGGATGACCCTTATTAAACAATATATCCCAAGTTTTATTACCTGACTTTAACAAAATTTGTGAATGAACAGTAGTGACGGCTTCAAAATAATGAATGAACTTGATGATATGAAGTTTACTAACAGTTTTGAATTTCAAAGATTTTATCTACGTTGTGTATATTTTTGGTAAAATGTAATTTATTAAAATTTTAATGATTGAATTAAATTTGAATATGTATTTTTTTTATATATATATAAGGCACTGAGAGTAATATCGCATGATTCTTTCCGGTGTATTAAGAATGTTTAATACATTAAACGGAATTCTGGTCACGCGGCGCCAAATCTGTAACGGGAACTACCGGGGTAATCCCACGATACTTATAGCTGTGATCGTCTATTTACCTAATCTTTAAAACCCGACCCAATATCTATCATTCATTACTTTAATAATCCTGACACTACAGTTTAAATCGTTATTCTAACTTAGTTTTTAACTGTTATGAATAGTATGATGATAAGACTGTGGATTTATATTTTATTCAAATGAGATATAAATTAGATTCAATATAGGTCTTTGATAGTTTGAACTTTGTGGCATCTTTTCAGCTGTATATTTTATATGGGCCTTTAATGTCGAAGATATCATATATGATTTGTGATATGTGATCCGGATCAAATAAATATCTCAAGCCCCGAAGAGCGAGAATATGAATCTCAAGCCCCGAAGAGCGAGATTACATATGATCAATTCCGAAGAACTGATAGCGTTGATCAAAAGATCAAGGCTCTCCTCCACTTCGTCACAGTTAATTTAATTCAGTTTGTTAAACCTCCACTAAACTCCACTGTATACTGTAATCCTTCAGTTTTCGGCTTCTGGTTCCAGTATAAAATGTAGTAGCCCTTTAACGCCTCACGAATCTCATGAACGATGCCAAAACAATTTAGAATAATGATTGAATGTGATATAATATTATTTCAACAATGAAAAGAGATATTATGCCTTCACGGCTGTAATGGCTGTCATTTACTAATGAATATATAATTAATTTGATAAGTTTTGGCAGGTTTATGGACCGCTACACTTTACAAACTGCTCTGATTGGAATTTTATTGATATCTTCAATCAGAGTTGCTCTAATACTGTATCAAAATGATCCAGGAGCCACAAAATTGAATCCGAACTGTTGGAAATAAATGTATGACTTTACTATTTTAGGCCTCAGTATGGTATAAATGATGAGATCTAGTATAATATATGAATTACTAATGTAATTCTGATAGGACATAAATAGTTCACTTTAGCACGTATGCTGTTAAATAAGATCTCACTAAATAAAGCCTTTGGCATTAATAATTCAACTGCAAATTCTTTCCAGCTACAGTCAAATGTGGAAATAACAAACCCCAACTCAATCTCTATACAAGTTGTGTATCAACACAAAAATAACGTAACAGATTCACTTCAAACTAAATGTACAGTGCCACACCTATAATTCTTATAGAATTCCTACAATCTATGTCTGTAGCAACAGAAAAACTAACTAGACCTAGCTAGGAGCCCTAGTGTTTACCTTAGGTCTATTAAGACTTACCAACCTTAATAGGTGAGTTAGAAGTTATGTGTATGTGTGTGTTGTGAATTGTGTAAATCAACAATGTGAACTAGCTAAGGTAATGGGAAGTGATTTCGTTTAGACTCTCCTACAACGAAACCACGGAAACCTAGGTGACCAGGATAAGGTATTGAGACGCTTTCGAAGGCCAGTCTCAGCCCCGAAATTTAAAGCAATCTTTACCTACAAGAACTTATCAACACTACGTCTCAAGGATGTTTGGTATTTGTGTGTATTGGAATAGGTATATAAATAATTAGGAACCTTCTGAAATAATTCAGAAAGCGCGTTGTTCCGACACAGTTTCCGCACACCGAACTTTTGCCACTTTCTCACAAATTACACTGGCGTAATACGGCTAGAATAATTTAATGAAACCGTTACATGGTCTGTGTGCTTCTACTAATCGAACCAAACTCTGTTCTGTGTCCCCGCAAATCAGCCGATTTCCTTTTATACCAGTGTGAACTCCGCGCGGGAGCGGGGACGCTTGGGTCCTTTTTTTATCATAGGATTTTTTTACAATGTCAACAAAGGAATTCAGTGCAAGTTAATTTTAAGCTCATGTTTACATTCAGATATGACATGCTTTCATGCAATATAATCAAATATGATTATATTCTACAGAATATCAATCATGCAATACAATAGTAGGTATATGATATACTAAACCAAATATACAGTAGGTAACTATATAATAAACCAGCTGGTCATGCACGTATGTATAAACATACTGTATTTGCGCTTTCGTCGTGAAGATGAGCTCTTATTTATTTTTTTATAGAATTCTATTGTGATGTAATTTTGTAATGCTTTGTGCCAATTATTAGATTAATCCGAAGATTAATCATTCCATGGAGACAAACTCGCATGAACCTACAAATATGTGTGGCGTAACATGACGCCTTAATTATAATCAAAATCCACCATCTTTATCATGATACTATTCCATATCAAATATGATTACATTCTCAATATATTGTTATATGTAATATTGCACTCTTTCACGTAAATAATATTAGCATCATAACAGTCTTTTGCATACATGTGTTTAAAAATAGAATATCCCACGAATTCGATTTAGCCATCGTTCCCATATCGTTCAAGTGGACGCTCTAACAAAAAATATAGTTTATGACCGACCTCTCTTTAGAATAATACGCATTTTAGTTAAGAGAAAAAAAATGCCATGGTTTCGTGTTGTGTATTTATGCTTCAAATATGAGTTTTAAAATGATAAAATAATCTATATTCTAAATATACGATTATGTTCCATTTCATAAGGCTACTGCTGAAAAACAGCAGTCATAATTTTACTAAATTGTTTTTTTACTACAGAGTCATCATTATTTTAGACCATTTTCTGTCAGTCCTTTGAGTGTGATTGAATAATAAACGTCCTAACGCCTTCAGAAACTTCTACATTTATAGTAGAAAGTAGGATGAAATCACTTGTAGATCAATCTCGAACACTTATTTTTTTAGTTACATTTACTAAACGTCAAAACGGTAAACCTCAATCAACTTGTAGTTTTCTTATTGATGCCAATAGGAATTAAGGAATAATAATAAAAACTAGATTTCTTATAAAACACACTCTTTATTCTGTGAGACTAATTAGTATGAAATAGGTAGTTATAAATCTTAACGAACAAAGTACTCAAATGATCTTAATCCCTTAGTTTTCTGCCCTTCCTGTCGACTGATTGTTTCGATGTTTGGTACACAGCTGTAGTTTGGACAAGAATACAAATAAAATCAAGGTAATAAGATGAGAAGATCATTTTGTGACTTTGTAGCCAAGCTCATAAACACTGCTGAGGTAACGTCGTTATTTGACGATTTGTTTGACTCTGTGAATGGAGCCAGTTATGGACAAGGAAGAGGCAAGCCATTAAGATCTGTTGTCACAGAAAACTCTCCACACTACATATTTTGGCGTGAGGCAGTTGAGAAATTGAACGAAAAGCAACTGCTGACAATTTGTTTTCTTTGTCAAGTTAAGTTCTTTAGCGTACCTCCTGGCGCCGGTTTATTATTAATTATATAGGTCGGACAACTTATGATTCTTGCGTTACTTAAGTGGCAAATATATCTAAATCTAAACAAAACAGCACTTGACTCATTAAAAATAAAATACCCCGGGCCCCGGGTTTAGTGTAGGATATTATTAGATGAATATACCTACCTGTTGTGGTTTATCGATACCAAGAGTCAAAATAACTGGAATTCATTTCCTTCTTCATACAGTCCCAGGTCCTTTAAGCGGAGCGTGAAAAAGCATATGGTGAGGCCATCAAGCTGAGTGTCACCATTGTAACAGGGTATAGGTATGTAAGTAATGGTGACCTTCTTTTCTGAGACTTTATCTAGAATGCGGATAAACATACTTAGATACTATTTTTTTTTTGTAAATACATACATATTATACATAGAAACACCCAGACCAATGCAAATATACATATTCATGCATACAAATATTTGCACTGAGCGGGAATCGAACCCGCGCCCCCTGCTTAGCAGTCGAATGCTCTACCGCTACGTTACACACGTCCATAGGCCACGGTAACTACTTTCCATGAGGTGCCAACTGCCAATCAAGTGGTATTTAAAAACACAATAAAACTGAAGAAACTCCATCTTAACCGACTTCTCATTGTTATTCCAAACGAAAAGCTTGTTCTATGTGATTATTCCAGCTGTCATTCGCAAGGCTACCGGATTAGGAAATGCGATAAGTATAAAATGACTCATAGTTTTTGCTTGAATGGGACACGTAATAGGCCTTAACTCATCTACATTTTATAATTTTATATGAGTGTTCCTATTGTTATCGGCTATTACGAGCCTCGAAATTTAGGTACCTACCTAAGCGAAATCTGTTGAACAGAGTTCGTTCTGCCATGTCCTTTGCACTTTCGAACTAGTGCCGGGCATTTATAAATTTAAGTTAACATTTTTTTTAGCCAGTGCAAAAAATGTGCGTTTAAAGTTAATTAGATGGCAGACAAGCACACGGCCCACCTGATGAAAAGTGGTTACCGTGGCCTATGGACGTGTGTAACACCAGAGAAGCCACACTCGCGCTGCCGACTCTGTAAGCACAGAGTCTCTTTGCCGTCAGTGTAGAGGACAAAGCAGGACAAACCTTTAGTCATCCCACTGACAACACAAATTCTCCAGTGAGCTCTGGCTACCCTACTCACCGCTGGGAACACAACACGAAGTTATTATAACCGCGGTATTCTGTAGGGCGGAGGTACTTCACCAGTCGGACTGCTCAATTGGGCGGAAATACCGCCGTGTCCTACCTCCTATAAAGTGATCAAAAGTTGCTATGGACAAACTTCTCAAAACCATATGAATAGGATGACAGTAAAGAAGAACTTTATGGTGAAGATATTAGAAGCCGTTAATCCAGTCTTATGATTACAAAACCATATTATTGATTCTTACGAGTACGTGTAAACAAAATTGTATTTTTTATAAAAAAATATTTGAACCGCAATAGACAGTAGTTTCCGTCTTAACCCTTTATGTACGAAACCCTAAGAAAAAAACGCTTCAGTCGGCAAGATGCGGCGTTTTTATTAATATTTTTACTGTGACATCTATCTAGAAGTAAGTTTGAAAATAGAATAAAGAATACAAAAAGAAATATGAAAGACTATTTTAGCTAATGGAGTACGTGTTTGAAACGCGGCCAGACCTGAGAAGACAGTCGCTTTTCAGAGATATATTTAATAAGTTTTATTTTTTCAAATTAACTATAACATCAGTCTGCGTAGAATTGCAATTTTATTGTTACTGTAGTAGTTTGCATATTGTGATGTTTATCTCAATTCAGGTAAAGTATTATTGAATTTTTCTCATAGAATATTCTCAGAAGCATACTGTTGCATCCAAAGACAATCCCGGTTGCATCCAAAGAGATTCCCGGTTGCATCCAAGGCTTACACTTTGGGAGCCAGACGTCGGCTCTTCTAACTGCTTTGTTCTATATAATATATGTGGTTTAATTTACCCTTTACTGAGGAATGTCCTCTGTACGAGAGGACAAATTCTATGCTTGTCTATGCTATTAAGATAGACTGGTATTAGTAATACGTAATAGATTAGGGTGTTTATGATGGATTCGAACCGACTAAAACCGCTTGGCGTATCAACTCTCGCACCTCGCCTTACCCTGACCGATCTACCGCTAGTTATATATGTATCTAGTCGTAATAGTTGTTTCGACACATCAGGTTCAAATGTAAAGATAATGAGAAGTATTAAATAAAAATATGGTTATTGATGTTAGCTATAATAGAAGAATTTGTGGTTGCTTTTCCTGAATTCTTATTAGTAAGTTTAGTAAAATTGGCTGAGTTCATTGACCCACCCATCCCTTATAATTTCTCGAGATTCAGGCAACGAAATGATCCGATTAGGTCCTTTTTTTGTTTAGATACGGAACCCAAAAAAGTAAAACTCACAAATCGTAGTACTGAAATACAAAAATATTCCCCGAATGAATCATGTAACAAGTTCAAGGCGACTTTCAGCCAGTCGTGGCCGCGAGCAAGGAGGAGAGCGTGAGAACTCTCCAAAACCTTAGCAATAAGTAATATGTACGGTTCAGAGAAATCATTTCCAATTTTAGTCTCGTAACTCTATTAAGTGTATTTAAGCCAATATTGAAAATATAATGAAATGGCTGCGAAAGGCGTTCTTGTAACAACATAATTCAATCTTAAATTTACGGGTGATTTTTTTTCTTAAACATAGAGCCAGTTACTGCGCGCTGTTCGGTCCGAGAGGTTAGCTTGGGGGACTTTCACGTAATAAACGATAAGTGTGTATCAAGGTCACCCAAGTCTTTTATTCGCCGGTAACTCCCAATACAACTGGACCCTGTAGGGCGCAGAATGCCTAAAGTGGTGACCCCGACGTGATTTTTACGATAAGGCCCGTCTTCCGCGCGCCCTGGAGAGTACATAGCCTCACGCTGCACTTCCCAGTACCTCTAAATCTCCTCAATAAGTTAAACATACCGAATTGTAATCAACATTATCGTCTATAAATTAAATTATGGCTGTAAAGATACATGAGCATTGAGCGTACTGTTTGCTTCAATAACAATTCATTTTAATCGATTACTTTATTTTACAGGTTTGGTTCCAAAACAGGCGCGCAAAGTGGCGACGTCAGGAAAAGATGGAAGCACAACGGTGGACTTGCTCAAATTCACCAAACAACTCGAGTATAGATTATTATAATACTATCAGCACGCGCCTTGGCTTTATTTGTCTCACGACTCAAGTCCAAGATATGTGTACGCAGGTATACCTGACGTACAAGTCAGAATACCACGTCTATATTAACCTCATGTTATGTTCCCGAGGTTAGTAGAGTAGCCAGAGCTCACTGGAGAGTTTTTGTACTCTTAGTGGGAAGACCAAAGGCTTGTCCTGATGGTGTTTTCTGTAACGAAAGCACATAAACTCTCTGTTCTTACAATACAGAATGTAAGTACTATTTCATTTACCGAAACGTTTTTGATGAGTACAATGAAAATTGTTGTTCTTAGTGAAAATTATTATTGATACTACTTCTTCTTTTTCATCTTAGCGTTAATCCCAATCGCATGCGAAGGTTTCACTTGGGAGTCTGGGGTCCCACGCCACGCCACAGAGGCACACCATGAAGTACCTACGCGACGAACTATTTTGTGAACCGAGGTCTGGCACTTTCCATCAAGAGTGCCATATGCTTATCTGTCACTTAAGCGGTTTAAAAACTAGATTATTTGATAACAGTTATTTGATTGTATCGTACAAAGGAACTGACAATTCAATTGGGTGCCACCCTCACCTTCGGCAAACAACAGCGACTACGCACTCTAAAATCAGAGGAGCATCAATTTCATTTCTACCAAAAGTTATTGGGCCCAGTGGGACAGTTTAACTCTGATAGATGACGTGCTGTATAGGAAATGGGAATCCAACGACGGCAAAGAGGTGACTCTACAAGTAATGGTACCACGAAGCAAGGTGTTTCAACAATACTTACAGACTCACTGGGTTGGAGGTCGATACGGGAAGAATATATAAAAGGGTCATATTAGTCGTCACAGTTATATAAATAATAAATATATAAGTAGTATTTAAGAATACTATAGATAGTGGTCGATTAGTGGCCACACGCCATCATTTTTTTTTTTTTTTTTACGTGCGCAAAATCCCCACGGATACCTCCCCACCGGAGCCGGTGGAGGAGGTTATCTCGGACTCGAACCGACTAAAACGCACGCCGCCTGTGGGTCGCTTTGGTTGCCGAAGGTGAGGTTGACAGGCATATCCCTCGCACCCCGGCCAAAAATCTTGAGTATTGAGTATTGAGTATTGAGTATTGAGTATTGTGTATTGAGTATTGAGTATTGAGTATTGAGTATTGAGTATTGAGTATTGAGTATTGAGTATTGAGTATTATTGATGCAACTGAACCGTGGTAAGCTGTTAACAACGCCGATGTACTTACAGTGGGAGAAAGTTTATAGAGTGCATACGAACGACTACTAATCTTTTTACATAATTGTTCTATATGAGCCTTCCAATTAAGCTTACTGTCGATAGTAGTTATGCAGGCAGTAGGCTACATAACTTAGTATGCTAAGAAGCTATTAAGCTTTCATACATCATTTTATAAACTATAAAGGCAGCTTCAGACAGACAACGAGCATTTTTTTAAGGTACTTTTGCTAGCCTCCTCCCCGGCTGAGTGAGGAGAGCAGTGCCTCCCTAAATAGGGCTGCTCTGTCATCCCGGGTGCTGCCGAATCCGCGCTGTCGTTCCTAATTTGCAGTGCGGAACCACCACCATGGCATGTACTCACACTCCCAGGACCGCCCATGTGCAGGAATCAGACATGTGAGATAAGATAATATTTATAAGCAAAAAACATGTGTACATATAATATACATAGATACATAGTGAACGGAGCATTGCGATAGATTGCCTGTCTATTGTGAACCTGTGTGCATGTGAAGCCTGCCACCGATAGTCTAAATTGCAAGATTAAAGTTCGTTCAGGACGACACAGTTCTGAGTGTAGATTTATCTGAGACCAAATTGTATACGCAGATTCCTCGATTTGACAGAATGTCTAGACAATCTATCTTCAATAAATCGAGAATCGGAACGAAGTACCATTTTAGAATAACTGCCTACGCCTACATATCATTTTTTGGTTTTAGCATGTTAATCACTGGATTTCACGTACCGAATAGTTGTAATCCATCTTCCCTATTGAAATTTTTATACTTTTTGATTTCAATGGCTTCACGCACAATCCGTGAATAGTAGTGGTGATCAGTGGAGAGGACTTTGGGTTGAGATTGAATGATTTAGTGAGGTCTTCGGACGACTTGAAGCATCTTTCGTCGGCAAATTTAACAATTTCGTTTTCCCAGTAGAAATTTTAATAACGAGTAGCAAAATTTACTCGGTTGGTGCGATGATCGTCAGTAAGTTGTTACTTTCTGGCTGGCTTATAATTATGGATGTTCGCAGCGTGTAGATGTCGTCGAACAGTGCTCAGCGACAACACTCCAAAAGTTTCAAGTGTATTTGACGTATCAGTGACGTTTTCTTCATTATTATCATCAATATAAGCTTCTGGTACAGATTTACATAGCTGAAGTAGAGATGTCGATGGCTGGGGTTCTAATGTTGTTGGTTCAACTGTAGGTGTGGATGGTTGGAGTGTTGTAGATGGTTCGACAAAGGAAAGAGTCTCCGAACCGCTTGGTTCTTGATCGGATGTTTTGCACCGTGTGCGGATGACATCTAAGACCTGCACGTGTTGTCCTGTGTAGGAAAGGGGAGGGTGGGACTAATTGGAAGAGGTTTTATAGCTAGACCAGTTGTCTCAATCATTTTGCGGTACATACCTACTTGTTACGCAAATAACTGCTCTCATTTTTTTATTCTTTTAGAGGAATGTGTAATAGTGCTCTTTGTATTGAGAATAAGAAATTACAAAGAAAACTCGATGACTTTAAAAAAATATTGATTGGTGATTTCTATACGACCGCGGCTATCCTTGATATTTTCTTGTCTAATACTTTTTCAGTAGTCAGGTTTTTTTTTTTATACCACTTAGTTGGCAGACAAGCACACGGCCCACCTGATGGAAAGTAGTTACCGTGGCCTATGGACGTCTGTAACACCAGAGGAGTCACCTTTGTCTAACCCTCCAGGGATAAAGGCGTGATTATATGTATGTATGTGTATTTTAATTCATTGCGGCTTTTCAATGGTGTCTTTTATCCGTATTGAAGTTCAACAAGTAATGTATGTGGATAAATCGAGATTTAGGACTAAGTGTCGTTCTATACGAAACCCAACGATACGAAATTAATAATACTAAAATAGGAACTTAAGTTTTTTAGAAATCAACCTATAAATCTTTTGTATTATTAAATATTTGATCAAACCTGCGCAAACAATCAGAATTGTGTAAATCATCAAAATTTTGCAACAGTGGTCTATCCATTTTTCCTAAAAGAGTCGAATACTTAAACAGTTGAGTTGAGCGGAGAACATGTGTAAATTTAGGAACAAAAAGACAATACTGAATTATAGTAAAAGCAGTTAATTTGTTGTAATCGGTTCGTAACTTGACTAAAATTTCGAATCTTTTCTTCTACGAAGAATTTAAGTATATTTAATTAAATATAATAATTTATTGAATAGGCTTTGAGGGTAGTTCAATTTCAATTTGAAAAAAGAATTCCATCCCTTAGAGTGGAAATTAGAAATTAATAAAATTTTGTAGGGGCATTATTTAAGTTTTTTGAATTGAAAATTGAAGTTTTTTAACAGAACCAGCTCTTTTATTAAAAAAATAATTTAAACGGTAGAGTATCAAAGAAATTCTCTTTCAATTTTGGTTATGATTTTTAATAAAACTCGTAAAACCTTTAAACTTGATCGTCAATAGGTATAGGATCGTAACATTACCAATACGCGAAATCTTGTGCTGTGACAATTTCGAGAAATCTGTCCTTGCTATTATACCAATTCAAAAAGTATTATATAATATTATATTATATCAACGAGAAATGTAAGATTACGATAGTTCAGTGTCGTTATCAAATTACTTAGACACTGTCAATCGAATTGAAATAAGAGTTTACGAATAATAGTGAATACATAATTTTAGTATTCCTGTAACTTCAGCCACAGTCATAGCTATCGATCGTATTCAAGTAGTATTAGCCGCTAACCTAGACCGATGTTACATTAACTATTCATTCCAATTGGTCCCCGCGACATACTGGATTGGACTTGAACAGACTAAAACGCACAACGTCTATGGGTTATTGTTGGTTGCCGAAGTTGAGGTTGGCGGGCATATTCAGCAGGCAAAGCAGTCTAAAGAGTAATAAAGAATTCATTATACACGCAATTCCCTCAAAACAGAGTAATTCCAACGAAATATTTGCTAAACATTGTTCTAGATTTAAGATGAGCAAAATCGTTAATCACATCTTCAAAATCTATGGTATTGAGAATATAACGCTGAGACAATCAGCGTCTGACTCCAGAGGCTCAGGGAAGGAAAGGTTATCAGCAGGTGATGGGTGCTTGCTTTGCAGATCTGCCAGAGTATCTGGCGAGCATGGCGCTATCACATCACTGCTGAATAAAAGCCTTGCAGCTCCCCTAATGTCCAAGTGCACATGTAAAGTATAAAATATACTCGACCCAGTCATGCACGACATAGCCTGTCAGTCATGAGCAGTGCACATGATAGATGCATGTTTCAGCACATCTGTAGACCTGTATACACGCCTCTACGCGAAGCCTCTACGTATATAACTATAGGTACATAAAATTATTTGCGCGTATTAATCATTACAGTAATACTAAGCTCTCACTCGCAATACGAGTAACACGTCTCAATTGGTTCCCTTTAATCCGCCACATCTGTGGCGCCTGCATACCAGCTTGACCATTTCGACTCGGTGCAAGGACGGGCGTTGAAACTGGTTGACAATCCCATACTCGCAGGTAGTGTCAAACCTCTTAGCCTTAGGAGGGACTTTGCATCGCTGTGTGTGTTCTATCGCCTGCACCATGGTTTGTGCTTGGATGAATTGTTTGTGACAGATGCAATTCAAACTCCGCGCCAAAATGGAAAGCAGTTCTCGTGCTATCATCAAAAAACAGCCATAAAACGCGTAATACGCATATAAATTTTGCGACGTGATTGGGGCAAGATATATGCCTGTATTAATATGACGACACCACCTACGGCGAGGGATAGTGGGTCCATTGTAAAGGCAACATTATTTCTGTAATAACATATAGCAAATTACCATGATGATGTTAAGTGTTATATTACATACATGACCAGGCAAAAAACTGTACACTTCAATACTTGATAAGAATGCGGATAAAAAAGATCGTGACCAAAGACAGTAATTTATAACAATTGTTCTGATAGAAACTTTATATTGATTTTTTGAACCAAATTTACGGAATAAATACTATAGTGCTATATATTTTTGAATTCGCACCGCTGCCGGCTACACGGCGCGACCGGAAAATTGGAAAATTTCCACGAAAATTCATTGACTTCACAAAAATAGTCTATGGTTCAAATGGTATCCAAACTAAAGTTAAATAATAGGGTTAACCTTTATCAGATTTCAGCCAGACCTCGTACAGTAATTTAAACGTGACTGCGGAATTAACACCCAGACATCTGTATAAACTTTCCCAATAATAATATTAGTAGGATAGTATTTAAGTAGGTTCACAATTCTCTAAGTGTAACTGTACTTGAAGTGATTTCTATGAATGATATGATGATAAATGAAAATCTATGAATATTGGCGGCCGCCTGCGACTTTGTATCAGGCTTACACAGGCTTCACAAAATTGGTGATTGCCCTCACTGTCTATCACTTCTTGAAGATGACGAATGAAATTTCATCCCCGAAACCATATTAAAACATACGGCACTATTTCGCATTAGTTCCCAAGTTCTGTTTACCTCTTTATCTAATTTTTTTTTTTACTTTATTTCACTTGAGTCCCGGTGTGTCGCCAGTCTAACCGTTCATAATAAGTGTAATGGTGGCTAGGCGCTCAAAAAATGTTCCCCGCATACCTCTCGACGCTCGAAGACTAGTCAAGTCGTGACCACGGGTGCATCCGCATCCAAAACGTTGGCAGAAATAGTAGCAAATACCTACTGACTATCCCACAGCTTTTTTGTGTAAAACTAATTTGCTAAAAAACTTTCACTATAGACCAGAGCTGATAAAAATATTAGGGAAATAATTAATAATACATGTACATAAACTCACGCCTATATTCCCGAAGGGGTAGACAGAGGTCCTCTTTCCACCTGGGATAAGCAGAGACAACAGCCCGCTATCTGCAATGTTCTATTCTCAAAATATGATATTCCTTAATTTGGACAGTAAATTTCTTAAAATATGATTATTCCTTAATTTAAATACCCACTTAGATTTTAAATTATGTGCCACAGAGGCTGTCAAATTGTCATACCACTGACACTGCAAATAATCCTATTTAATTTTAGATTTTACTGTTATGCTGGTAGTGTCTAAAATTAAAAGATATCTTGTAGAGTGAGTGGATTCATTTCAAACGTGATCTTTGTAAGTAAGCTTTTGAGGCGACTGATTCATGACATGAAATCTTTGATTTTATTTCTCGCATTTCACGTGAAGCTAATAAGACCATGTTTTTTTTTGTATACCACTTAGGTGGCACACGGCCCACCTGATGGAAAGTCTTGAATTTACAGGCGTCATCCTAGGGCTCCACCTCGGAGTCCTGGGTCAGTGAGCACACTTGGCTACAAGGGCTTGGTTAGAATGTTTAAGTCAAAGCCAGCCTGTATAGACCATTATATAGGCACTTACAAAACGTCAACAAAAAGGAACATGAATATCGGATTTTGAGACGTAACGTCTTTGACAACAAAAACCTTCGTTTCCGTTCTGAAAAGTGTGTACACAAGATCCATGAGGTTCTTTCTCGTAGCCTTAAGCCTAGACTCATCGTTCACTAGTTAAGTTGTGTTGTGCCAATTTAACCACTCTCTACAATACTTTAGTCGGCCCGTAGTATCTGTTATTCTGTAATAAGTTTATCTATTTATTTAGAGGTTATTTAGCGGTGAGTAGGGTAGCCAGAGCTCACTGGAGAGTTTTTGTGCTGTCAGTGGGAAGAACAATAGCTTGTCCGGTTAGGTACTCAACTAAACGTAAATAATTTTGATGGGTCTTTTACACTGGCCGATCACCGCGCTGTTATACTTGCATGCACCGGAGCACAACTACAGGTTGCTCCGAAATATAAAACATGCATAAACAACAATAAATTTGTGAACTTATTGGATCAAGTGAGTTGGGATGAGACGTATGATATGAAATGTCCAATTTCATTATATGGAGCAAAGGAGCGTTGCCATTTTGACAGGCCATGTATTTATGTAGGTTCATCTGTTCCTTCAGCCACTAATTCGAACTGGACAAATGAGGTATCGTTAGAAGCATCTTAGTCGTCCGCTGGTTATAAGGCATAACGTGTCACTGAATCTAATATGGTGCCCTCTAGCGATCATAAAGTACTCATAGGCCATTTCTATTTTTTGGAGTGTTTATTTTCTTCTGTGCCAGTCTCGCCACATTTTCCTTTAGTTATTCGTCTAACAGTTTGTTGTCCAATATTAAGCACACCAAAAAACCAGAAATGAAGCAAAACTAGTTGGGACTCTGTAGCATATAAATATACATATTCATTCATACAAATATTTGCACTGAGCGGGAATCGAACCCGCGCCTCCTGCGTTGCAGTCGAACGTTCTACCGCTACAATCTATAGAATTAGAAATTTAAATATTAAACAGACAATCTCTAGGACGGGACTTGAAAAACACGAACTAGTTAAACTATACTTGCTTACTTTTTTGTCCCTTAAATATTTCAATTTAATTAACTAACCTATTATAAATATACAGATAAAATAAACCACTGTAGCCTAGTAGTATGTGTAATGGACAGCTGAGACGAGGTCTCGGGTTCGATCCCAGATTTTACTATGGCCCAAACCAATGACTATCTGATGTTTTTCGAAATAAATTATGTGTGTATTAATCGTTGGTTTATAAGTGCCCGGTTAATGGCAATAGGCTCGCCACCTATTAATTGGGACCTAAACATAAACTGGCGAAATGTGGGTACTAAAACTCGTGAGCAACGAAAAACAGGTGACGCATTTATCAATTTCGTTTTATGTCAAAAGTGCAGACAAAGAGTGTAATTATTTAGTAATTTTCCACGTTTCTATAAATTTTTGTGTAAAATGTCATCAAGAAAAAAGGTACTTCTGAAGGTGATCATCCTGGGCGATAGCGGTGTAGGAAAGACATCGCTTATGAATCAGTTTGTCAACAAGAAATTTTCCACTTTGCCTTCAGCTTACCATCAGGCAAGGCGAATTCCAATTGACGTGTCCTATATAAAAAAATAAAATAAAAAATCAATCACAACTAGCCCATCGCAGTCCACTGCTGAACATAGGCCTCTCCCAATGTTGGGAGGCTTTGGCCTACTGTTTCCACGCTGGCCAGACGGGTTGAAATACATGTCTCAAATATTTTTAATACTTTGTAATGAAATTGTATATAGTTAATGATATCGACGGCAGTGTATTGCTTTCGGTTCGAAAGAGTCTCATAATATGTGCAATGGTACATGGTAGCTTTTCCGCCCCAACGACAGGATTAAGTTTTTTCAAAGTAACTCTCAACATATTTGAATGAAAATTGATACAAAAATGACCTGTATTATAAGAGACTTCGTACATGTAAGTATATAGCTTGAACAAACTTAATATTTATATTGTTGGGGGGAAGGAGGAAAAGTTTTTCTGCAACTTGTAAATTTTTTCCCCAAAATATAGGGAAATAATATCGATGATAATAATACATTACATTGGATATGCACCTACTTCCCTGTAGTTAAGTAAAATTATTTCATTGACCTTACTTAAAGCATAGTACATAAATGTAAGAAATATTATAAGACATTCACCGGGATATTAACCATGTGTTTTGTTCGAGCATCCGATATTTCGTACACAAAGAACAAAAGAATTTTTGAAGATGTAAATTGTTCGTGTACGTTGTGGGCAAAGTAGGCAAAGTGGGCCAATTGTAGTTCGACAAACAAAGCGAGCATGTGTCGCTTAATTATTTGATAGTAACATACATAACAACATAAACGGTGAAATCTGGGTCTCAGCTGTTTGGTGACAGCAGGCTACCCGCTATAATGAGGATTGAAGACAGTGACACTAGCCTCCGTAGCGCAGCGGTTGCAAATGTGACTTTTATACATGAAGTACTGGGTTCGAATTCCAGTTTAATTTCTGATTCTAATCAAACTTGCTAGATTTGAACTTCACAACCGCATAAAAAAGCAAGTCGATATACGTGTAAAGTGGACAACCGCCACTGAATGTATGTACTTACTTCTGATCAAGAGATGCCACCCAGCTAAGTATACACCGACTTTAATGGCCGCCAGTTATATAAAATGTCAAATAATGCATGGTTAGGTTAGATTGGTTGGTTCAGTTGCGTTGCGCGCGCGCCGGTGTCGAACGTGCGGCTATTTAAAGAAACAAGATGGCGGCACGAGGAACACAGTGTTTTCTAACAGCGTCAAGGAAATATAGCTCTAGCTCGTGTTGACACTTGAATATGCATTTAGTTTGAAGATTATATCGTTAATCGTTATAATAGCATTTGATTATATAGACTTGAATATCTAGATGCGGGGATATTCACAATCAAATAATAATATACGATGTAGTGTAGGGTGGTTATTAGGACCAAATTGGGGTCAACACAATGTCAATGATGATGAGCACATAATGTACCCAACCACATTAACTACAATTCCTATGTTCTTATAAATAATATTAATAATGAGTGTCAATACACTGTGATCTGTTACTCGTACTGTGTATAATCATTCCCTAATTTAACTGGTAAGCTGGGAACTCGGGCCTGGTCGGCCAGTACTTAGGATGATATAACATAACATAGAACATAAACTCGCGCCTATGTCCCCGAAGAGGTGCTAGCACCCACATTTTGCCAGTATATGTTTAGGTCCCAATGTAACGGTATTGGTATTATCATTTATACATTGTCATTCGCAATTTATTGTTATATATATGGCTCCTGGACACCTTCATTTACACGTACACAGTTTCACACATGACTTTTGCGGTTTGGCGTCCGTGTGTCACTGCCCAATCGGGCTCCAGTTGAAAACCAGCGCTAGGTTTCTACCTGGCATATGCTAAGTTTTGTTCGCGAGCATATAAAGGTATTGCAACGCTCTTCATCGAAACATGAAGGCGCGAAGAAGGTTGTTACTTCTGAACGCAAAATAGATGCCTCATCGAGGTCACTGAGAACAAACTCTTCATCTTTATAATATTAGTCTATACTAATATTATAAAGATTATGATTATAAGATGATGTCTCTGCCTACCCTGAAGTGCGGAATCTATATATAGATATAGATTCCGTACTTCAGAGTAGGCAGAGACATCAGCCTGATACCGGCTTCTATTCGAGTAGGTGGTCGTTTGAGAAATTCAAGTTTAGGATTTGAACAAAGGCATCCAGTAGTTCTCCCGCGTAAGAACCACGTATTAGATTTGTTAGTAGATTATCATCATAAGGTGAATTGTCACGCTGGTCCCGATTTGTTAATGTCTATTTGTTTCAAGAATTACTAATCATATTAAAATTTATACATATAGGTAATAATATATATTTTAAAAGAATGTATAAAGAGCCGGTATTTACGTTCGAAGATTATAAACAAAAACATCTACGAAATTAAAATCAAAAATATTTTTAATATAGGGCCCGTGCTCGGTGATCATCTGCGTCAGACGGTACCAGAGGCTGCCGTGTGGCCTCTCTAGCCACTCCCCCATGATGGGTCGCCCAAGTCGTAGCTCCCATTCCGCCACCATTTTCCTGTGGAGCCGGGATCTCACGGCCCGAATCTCTTCGGGCTCGGGATCGTGACCCCGCTCCCGCGTTTGATTTTCGTAGGTATGGTCCATTAGAGAGACGGATCGTATCTTTGTTCAACAAATCCCAAAATATATCAGCCCCAATCAATAAATCGATTTCTGATGAGACGTTAAATGTGGGGTCTGCAAGGCAAACATCTTTCGGAATGCGAATTAAATTTACATCTATGGTTGCTGAGATACGTGAAGCTCGTCGCGCACCTTACAAGAGGATGGTGAGTGTTATTATTAATAATGTCCGTCTGTCAGTCTGTAAATCATGAATTGTGATAGCTAGTGCGTTGAAAGCAGCGATAACAAATAGGCGTTTAGTTGCAGAAGGTCCAGTGGTAGCAAAATGTCCGAGTTGTCACCCTGGCAGAAGCAGGCCGCGGCGGCGGCGCGCCTGGCGCGCCTCCCCGTTTCCGGGGTCGAGTTGGGGACTCTGTAGTCCCCACACCCGAGAAGAGGGCCAGATCGTGAGAGATGGCCGTGGGTCAGCCGGGGTGCGAGGGATATGCCTGCATATTGTGTTATTTTAGTTTTGCATTTTTTAACTTTCTTTATGCATTTGTATGAAGATTATGTAATTTATTCATAAGTCACCGATTTCAAAATAGCTGAATATTCGGTTTCTATGTCTAATTTAACAAAAACAACAACAACAATCAACTTGCATTGACGTCAGAAACTTGATTGAATTCTTAAGAATAAAAAGATCTTTAATTTTCGAATTACCTTCATTCTTTTTAATATTAATATTTATTAACATTCTGTACCTTATTTATCTATCATTTTTATATAACATGTAAACTAAAGAAATATATATAGACATAATTATTATCAACAACTGTTAATTCACATCTGCCTAACTCCTCCTCTTCCTACCATGTGCGGTAACAGCATACAGCATTGTTCGTAAGATCGAGGTCGCCGGCATCACAACCCAGTTGCTAACAGGGCACGGTGGGTTCTCCGCATACTTGGCCAGGTTCAAGTGTAAGGAGGACCCATCAATTTGTTTGCATTTTGAGTAGTTCGACACTAACATTCGAATTTAGTATATTTATTATTATTATTAACGCGATGCAAAATCTGATAAACTGATGTAGTTGACTAACATAATAGCAGTAAAAAGCATGTTGGCGGTGATTAGTATACTGGCGTGAAACAGGTGTATGAGGCGAGTGTGGATGGTACCGTCGGAAGGGGAAGACCTAGGCGCACATACCTGGACCAAATCGGGGAAGTTTTAGAAAAGGGGCAGGTCAGGAGTACTCTAAACCGACGAGCATGCATGAAGAATGTAATGAGAAGAAAAATAATTCTTTCTGGAAGAAGAATATCTCTTTATACTACGATATTTGTGACAAATGTATAAGAATAATGTAATGTAATATTTATTTGATCACATCATTGTTTTGTATGACCTAAATGGCCATAATATATCAGACTTTTGCGACATTAGTTTCCATAGTAACGGAGTTAAAGAGACTCTTTGATTTTATGTACTGTACATATTATGTGAGTTCAATGAATAAAGACAAATTTCTTTGAATTGTTTCAGATATTAAAAACGCATTAAAGATGCAGGAACACGTCGGAGTTCAAGCGAATTCTTGCACTTACAGTTCGTCAACTATAAAACAAACCTCGAAAAGCTTGTAAATTCAATTCTAATACAAAACAACCAGTCTCCCATTATAATAAATTCTTAGTTTCCATATCCGACGGCTAATCATAGTACCTAGTGGTCGGCAAATAGCTCTGACTCAAGGTTCATGTGACAGGCAGACAGACAGACAATAGATACGACAGGAATAAACGCAGAACCTATGTTTCCTTATTACACTGTTTTATTTAAGTGACATTGTTTGTGTGTTAGTTTGTTGATTGATGGTTAATGGGTGGAGTGTATGACGCCCATGTAGATGTTCAGGGCCTGTACTAACTTCACCTGGAGTCAGGGAGTTCATTCTATAGCTTGAGTGTGCGTGGGATGAAGTTTCTTTCGTACCGCACAGTGCGCACCGTCTCAGGTCGGAATGAGTGAGGATCAAGCTGGTATGCAGGTGCTCCAGCAAAGGGGTGACAGCAGTATTCCATGCGGACCGGACATGTGCCTTATAAAGAAGGAGTCGCTGCCCCGCAGTGAAGTACTGCTTCGTCCTGTTGAGCAATCCAAGTTTCTTTGATGCCAACTTAACCTTGTCCTCCAAATGACTGCGGTACTGGACGTCCCTGGACATATCGACATAGAAGATCCCGATACTCGCGGAAATGATAAGCTGTGTGCCATAATTCCTTGAAAGTAACCTTTTTTGAGATACAGAAGAACAAACAAAGCTTTATAAGTCCTCAGTTTAGTTTTTACTTCAAAGTGATTTAACTATAGAAAATATAACGATTTGTTTGTACAAATCTTTTGCTTCTTGGGTGTAATCTTTGCGCACCTTTCTGAGAATTCAAGAAGGAAAAGGTGCAGATAAAACTTATTTAATTTACCTGCCATCCAGATTTTCTTTAAGAGAGACTATTTTTCTGCCTACACTAAAAAGAGCGTGATTGTATGTGTTTATACATATTCCGATAATCCTATAAAGGTTTTTTAAATAAATACGATTTCTCTCTATCACAGCGCTATCTTGAGTCATCAAAATTAAAGATTATATTTTTAATCTAATAATACATACTAATATTATAAACGTGAAAGTATTTCTGTCTGTTACGCTTTCATGCCTAAAGCGCTGAGCTAGGACAAGTAGCTCTTGTCCAAGCTTGTCATCATCATCCTTGCATTATCCGAAGGTATAACCTTCGAATACGGGGTCCTTAATTATGATATGGTTTGGTTCTTACAGCAATATTGGGAGCGACCACCGTCTGACCTCTCAGTCTGAGTTGTGACAGTGTGTAAGTGATAAGTGACATCTGAAAGAGTTGTTTAGATTGCCTCCGTCTTGACCAAAGACTATCGACAGCCGGGACCGACTTTGAACGTGCCCTACGAAGAACGGAAGCACTTCACGGTAGCCACTTCACATCAGGTGGGCCGTATGCTTGTCTACCACTAAAAGTAAATTATGCCAGAAAGGCTATTACAAAATCCAAGAATACTTGGATGATAAACAAACTTGGAAATTAACTGTTCGCTCAACTATGCTACTCAAGTAAATTTTTGTATTTAGATTAAGTGGACTAAGTGTATGTTTGTAAATAGACCAAAAAAAAGAAATGCCCGCTGATTTTCTTGCCGGAGAATTCACCGCTGCCTAACCCTACAGGGATAAAGGCGTGATTATATGTATGTAAGATCATTTTGAGATTTTAGCCTGAAGTGTCTTCCAAAATGTAAGCAGAAAATGAATGGAGGCGGAGGTTCGCCTTATATACAATGAACGAATACAGTCGGATTGAAAACCTTCTTTTTGATTGGAGTCGGTTAAAAGTAAGAAACTTCATTTACCTTTAATCGTGGTAAGTCAATTTTTAAACCTCAATTCTCTAAGTGGTAAAATTGGCAAAATTAATTCACCCTCTAAGTAAAAAAAAAAACGTTTCTATTCTATTCTAATATAAAATATTAAATAATGTAAAAATAAACCATTAGAAAATGATTCTTTAGCTGGTTCGGTAGGTTAGTTCTACTGAGAAGATACCAGCAAGAAACTAAGCGAACTATATTAGAATAACTCAGATCAACCAGTTCAAAAACAGACTTGATACATTTTACCTCAAACTAGATAAATAGAAGGAAAGAAAATGGAAACTGGAATTATCAGTTGTCTACAACTGCCTGCCTGCTAACTTAAAATAATAATAATAATAATAGGATTCGAACCTGGGACCTCTCGACCGTAAGATGTTCATTTCAACATCCTGAATTTGGTATGAAATCATAAAATAGAACGAAACAAAAGTCATTTGATACAGTATTTATTGTATGAGTTTACCTGAGTTATTGTATGGTTGAGCTCGTGTTGAAAATACACGCCCTCCTGCCCCCCCCCCCCCCCACTCCTTTACGTGCGAAAAATCCCCACGGATATCCCCAAAGCCGGAGAGAAAGGTTATCCCTCACACCCCGGCCGCGACCTACTTCTGCCAGGGTATACGTCATCTACATAAACAATGCGGTCGAGACTACAATATTAGAAATGTAAATATCATAATTACCTACTAATAATTTATAGTTATATGTAATAAGACATAGTTGTCTTATATGCAACCTCCAATCTCCAAATCTATACACTTGTTTTATATCCCACTTGGGTCGTTATCCACACCCTATTTTACATAACACATAAAATACAATTTTTCTAACATTTTCAAACAAAGTAACCAGTTTCCCCTTCTGAAAACTGGTCCACACCTCCACATTTCAACCCACACGCACAAAGCGCCTTTTGTAGAAATCGTTCAATCACCACATAAAACAGACTGATTACAATACGTAGTTGACTAGAATAAACCCGACGGACAGCTTCAGATTTGATAACAAACACCCAAATATCTAAACCTATTCACAAACTTTCCCATTTATAATATTAGTATCTGATAATATAAAAAAATCCAACAGTATAAGTTTTGCACTTGAATTTGAAAGCTGGAATATAATGGTCGTCCGTATCTTCTACACTGCATTTCAGTTTTTTGTCATCTAGCGGGGTGCAGTCAACTGACGGAATTTGTGGAATACCAGGGATTTTGATGACTGCGGGACGAGGCCCAGAGCTTTCTTCTCTAGAGTAGACAGGTCAAACAGTAGTCGTTCTCAAAAAAGTAGAAATCTTAAAACTAAGTTTATTCCACGAATATGATTCAATATCGATTACTGTGATCGATTTAAACAATATTGTCAATAAAAACACTTTCATCGTAGTATTATTTGAGTCAAAGTGAACATACAACTAACAACATAATAATAACAATAAAACATTGTTTTACCAAAAACAGAGTTATTCATTAATTTAAAGAAATCTTTTTCAAAATCTGAAGTTGCCAATGAACGCATGCGAGTGTTCAAATCTATATAAACTTTTAACCACGCTGATTGATTGAACTTAAGAATTTTGTGAATTTTAAGCAAACGAAACTATATATGTAGCGTACATTTTAAAGTTTCGCTCGCAGCGATGTCTACTTTTCAGAACGAATCTGAATTCATGAATAAGAACCAAGCGCTACCGAGCTACAGTCACGCCTCTCGTATAATGGCGTAGGCAGAGACCATATGTTTCCAGTAACAGAAATAGTCGACATTCAGGACGTAGCTTAAACTTGCGAGATTCCTGTTATGGTAAAAATAATTAGCCTATTGAGCTACCTGGCTACCTTGTTCATTACTGAAATTAGTAAAATATTCCCCAGTTTCTAGTACCGGCTTCTTACCGGCCCATTGTGTTGCTCGACGAGGTGGGCAAGCTCTTTGAAAGAGTTATTGCGAAGCGCCTCGTCGAGCACCTCTCTGGTAGGGGGCCGGACCTGGCGGATGCCCAATATGGCTTCCGCCGGTGGCGGTCCACCGTGGATGCCATCATGCGCGTGAGGATCCGAGGCCATGTTCTTTCATGGACCTCGGCGCACGCCCTTCACCTCGCCTGGTGGTAAGCTAAAGGAAAGGTCTCAGGAAAGAGGGTCAACTTTACAGACACTATAAGTATATAAGTAATGTTACAATGGTGACACAGCTTGGCGGTCTCATCAGATGCTTTTTACGCCCCGCTTAAAGGACCCGGGACTGTTGGGCACAAAATAGATAATGATATCAAAGTTTTTCTGCACAATCAAACACTTTTAAAGTTTTCCCTCCATATTCGAAAATCATTACTTATTAAAATTTATTTTTAAATTTCGAACAACTCTGTAATCTACTTTATTCTATTTTTATTTAATAATAACTGGCAGCAACCAGTTATTTGCAAAACAAGATTTACAAGAAAAAAAAAATTGGGGTCATCTTGTTCCCTAGACTTTGTTAAGGTGTTTAGATTTTGTTCTCCACAAATTATGCACCCAGAATCGTCTTTTCGTCAAATTAACAATTCTTATTCGTCTCTCTTCATCCTCAGCTAGAAGTGCCATTTTTTTTTTTTTTTTTTTTTACGTGCGCAAAATCCCCACGGATACCTCCCCACCGGAGCCGGTGGAGGAGGTTATGTCGGACTCGAACCGACTAAAACGCACGCCGCCTGTGGGTCGTTTTGGTTGCCGAAGGTGAGGTTGACAGGCATATCCCTCGCACCCCGGCCGACCCAGGGCCATCTCTCACGATCTGGCCCTCGTCTCGGGTGTGGGGACTACAGAGTCCCCAACTCGACCCCGGAAACGGGGAGGCGCGCTAGGCGCGCCACCGCCGCGGCCTGCTTCTGCCAGGGTAACAGGCGGCTCCACCTGTCACCCCCAGGCCGGCGCTCATGGGGGGCGGAGGTCGTTCATCGACCTCCGACGCCCGAGTTGCCTTCGTACGCGGGCAGCTTGGCTTGCGATCCTTCGTCGCTCCCGCTGCCGCTCCCGCCCCGCCTCCTCCTTCACGAGCATTACTTGCTCGCAGAAGGAGGCGCCGGCCGCCCACGCATCCGCGCAGCGGACCATCGCCGCGAGCAAGGTGGAGAGCGTGAGAACTCTCACTCCCAGGGCCGCCACAAGCTCCCGCCTCGGCGTCTCCCACGCCGGACACTCGGTGAGCGTGTGCGGACCTGAGTCCTCGCTCGCGTCGCAGTGATGGCACTCGGACGTTGGCTCTTTCTCCATCCGACGCAGATACTTGCCGAAGCATCCGTGCTCGGTGATCATCTGCGTCAGACGGTACGAGAGGCTGCCGTGTGGCCTCTCTAGCCACTCCCCCATGATGGGTCTTACCGCCGCTACTACGGCGCGCCCTGCGCCTGGTCGCCCAAGTCGTAGCTCCCATTCCGCCACCATTTCCCTGTGGAGCCGGGATCTCACGGCCCGAATTTCTTCGGGCTCGGGATCGTGACCCCGCTCCCGCGCCGCCTTTCGGAACCGGTATAGCGCCGAAAGGGATCTCGCTTCCAGGATCCATGGTGGCGATCCGGCGAGGAGACTCGCCGCGTTGAAGGATATCGTGCGGTACCCCCTTATGATGCGGCTAGAAGTGCCATTAATAATATGTTCAAATTCACGAAGAGCAAAACTGATGCTGTTCCTGTCTCTTTGACAATGTTTTTAATTTGCGCTTTAATTGTTCTTCATCACTTTTAGACAGAAATTCATCAGAAGCACTGCAGAGATCTTCATGGTAACTTGATACTAATGACCTAGATTTCTGTAAGTTAACATCAGCTACAGCCCATGTTCCTGATGTGCCGTGTATAACGATATTTTGATATCAAGCCCACCGTTACAATTGCCAAATGAAAAATACGCGGATTTCCTGTCGACCGTAATCGCCATGTAATCCATCAAATAAAACGATGTTGAACGCTTTGCTTACAGTACCGAGTCGGCCCTATTACATATTGTCACGAATTTATGCGACTGATGTAGGAACACGTATATTATTTTAAAAACTTCTTTCGATTTCGCGCCATTTCACATATTTTTTCGTGATCATTATCGAATTACAATATGGATTGGAATGTTAAAGAAAATAGGATCGCAGTGATCGACTCACACAATCACGGCGCTATTAGTCTACAAAAACTTGAATTTTAAAAATAAGAAGCTCAAATTGAATTGTTTCAATAAAATTATACAAAATTATGAAAATAAAAATGAATTGGGTACTGGCGTTTTTCTTTTTGTGTGGCGGATGTAAAACAATTCATAATTTAAGGACTTACGTACAAAATAACAAAATGACAATAAAAAGGTTATTCTAAAAGAATGATCTTAATTAGAAACTTTTCATTAATTTTCGTTGGTTGTTGCACTAAAAAGTATTTTAGAGATATTATATAAGCATTTACGCTCAGAAGAGGATGAGGAGTTTGTACCCAAACTATCGAAGTGCAATAGGTAGGGTTATTACTTCGGGAAGAAGATCGTGGGCTTGCCGCTTGGTAATATATTGAATGATGGAGGCACAGGTTCAAAATCAATAGCCGCGTGGTTCCTGGCTGAGTAGAATTTGGACCAGGCCAGACAGTGCTTTTCGACAAGCCAGTTGACGTCTGGGCCAGTATAGACACAGGGGGGAAAGTGTTAATGCAGGAAACACTGTACGTCTATAAAACTGCTGATGGTTTTGATCTACCTGTACAGTAAGTTTTTGAAACCTAATTTTATTAGCCTAGTTAAGAATTGAGGGAACTATTTAGCTCCATCTACCCGTAACGATTGCCATAGATGTTTGTACAGCAACTGGGACCCACGGCTTAACGTGCTCTCCTAGGCACGACCAGTCCAATGCAAATACCTACATTCAAGCATACAAATATTTGCACTGAGCAGGGATAGAACCCGCGCCTCCTGCGTAGCGTCACGCCCCGCTTAAAGGACCCGGGACTGTAGGAAGAAGAAAACACGTGAAATACTCTCATAATTTTCATCAGAAAAGGAAGTTTCTTTCTTTCTTTTTTCTTTTTGGGGAGGGATGTAATGTAACGACGCGCTCTGCAAACGTCGTCACACCGGTTTTAATTCTATTTTTGAACGAAAAGTTTCGGAACGCGGAGTGAATGACATTTTGACGTATAGCTGTCAAGGCACCTTTCTTCCTAGCGTTGGAATAATCCGATCTTACCCGGAGGACTGACTGTATTAATGTATATAATAATTTACAGGATATGACAAGCTACTAGTCGCGGAGAGAGAATTTATTCGAATGGGCTGTGTTTACAAACATTCGACGAGAGGACTCCAACAACGGATGCTATTTTTGGTAAATCGAGATTTACAACTTTTATTGTCACATACGACAGTCATAATATAGATTTGAAACTGAGTTTTATTTATACAACTATACTATTATAAAATTGTAAATTGGTTGTGTTTGTACATTTAAGATTTGAAAAAAGAAACGGAAAATTAAAATCAACGATTCGACATAGGTTAACATTTTAAAATCAAACTGACTTTATTTAATTTTTACTATCACAATCGTGTGTTGCACTCGAAACAAATTTTATTGTATCGCTTTTGCTTAATATAAACTGTTACCTATTCTGCCTTATACGACACCGCATGGGAGGAGATGGGGTGGTCCAAATTCTACTCTGCCGGGAACGACGCGGCAAAACATTAAAAAAAGTTCATCCATACTAAAATAACCTGCCATTTGCCTTGTAACTTGTAAATTATACTGCCCCAGTCGAACTAATCTATCACAATGAATAATAATTCTCTTTAATTTCAGATTGCGATTGAAGAGGAAACGTGATAAGAAATGCTTGATTGTGTTAGTGTGAGAAGGACAGACATAAGATAGTCACATGTAACGCCATTAGTTTTAGCATCTGACGTCGTCGCCCAAATAATGAGCTAGTATTTTATTCGTTGGTGAGAAAAAGGTTTAGAAGCCAAAAGGCGTATGTACTACGACAGTTGACACGAAAATCACTGTATTGTAAACTTTTAATGTTCTTGTTAAAGACCATTTTTCTTTGAAATGGCATTATGCGCACGTAAAAAAAAAAACTGTCCAAAAGACAGATGTACCTAAGTTTAAAGTAACGAATGGCGGAACAGTAATGCTATCTTTTTAAATAATCATAATAACATGTAAAACTGATTCCATTTTTATACGTACATATTAAATATCTATTTATAATTAAATAGACATTAAGTTTGTGTACAAATCTTAAAGCATTTGTCATGAGAACATAATATAACATAATTTTAAAACCGACCTCTAAGGGTTGTAGAAATTTATTTAATACCTATTACAATTTATCATTTTCCCTTAAAACTTTATTAATTAGAAAAAAAACACGTGTTCACTTCATGAACCTGTTGCATGATAAGGGTTCTTAATCTAATACATGTGCAGTTTTGTACACTATTTTATTTAATCTCATGAAATACTTAACACCATTTGCTTAATATAACAGAGTTATTTTTAGCGCCAAAATCCATTTGCTGATCGCGCATAGTGTTGCGCTACTGTTTCCGTTGCCAAGGGTGCACCGCATGGAGGTTCTAGATAACGCACTCCAATCCCGTTCCCGCTGTACCTCCCGGTTTTGTTCGTGACATAATTCATACTCCACGTTACACCCAGGCCATTAATTTAATTGTTTTCAAATATAGGTGCGGGTACAAGTTTAGTGAGTCTCCTAAACCAGTTGATACAAAAAGAGTTTGTGCGCGTGCGTATTTGTGTGTGGGTGCGTGCGTGCGTGTGTATTTTTTACTTACAGTTACATCAACATTGATAATATCACCATCTTCAAGAGGCCTCAAATCTATATATTACCTTTCTGTTACTCTTGAAGACGTTACACTTGAAAACGTTGGTAGCTCCGTCCCTTGCAATATACGAGAAGATCTTCAAATCAGAACTGTCATGCGACACGTAGAATATGCGGTATATTGGATGATGCATTAACTCTGCTCGTGTTCATATTGGAGTTCGTTCTAATGACATGCAATTTTGTTACAGGTTTCCAAATTGGAACCGCCTTTGCCCTTTTTCTCATTTTCTTTTTGCCTTTGGATCTTTTCTTTGGACCTTTGTCTTCGGTCATCTGCATTTCCTTATGGAGGGTTTGGACTTTTCGCTTATTAGATAACAATACGCAATACGTATGTCACAAACGCGACATTGAGTGAGAATTGTTTAAAAAAGGAGAATAAGCCCGCTTTTTATTGTTATGCAACTCAAAGCCAAGTAAATTTTTGATCTGGAGTCATTAAACGTGTATTTTATGTCTAACATTAAGTAATCACTGAAAGCAGTGACAGCCTCCTTTATGTATCAATTGTTTTGTGTCCTTTATCTCCATTTCTTTCAACAAATACCATCGTTTCTAGGGTTTATAAAAATTAAGTTACCCTTGAAACAACCAGAACGAATTTTAGCTTCAAAACATTACAAATATATATGAAAAGAATGTTAGTAAGAAATGACGAACTGACGATATGATACAGAAATAGGATCCCGCCGCGAACTCTCATTATTCTTTCAGCAAACATGTTGTGACTACCCTTTACTTGGTAGGGGCGGACGTCGCAAATGATGATTTGTGTTACCTTCGTAATGATTGTATCATTATTGATCATTAAAGGGTGAATGTGACGCCACATGACGGCGATAGGTTATCAACCCAAAATGTGGGACTTTAGGAGATGCTTTTAAAAATAGCGAGAAAGAAAAGAAAGAAATGGTGTAGAATGGTTATAGGAAATAACGTCTGCCAGGAAAGTACCTATTTTGTGCAGAAATACCCACAGTAACCCCCCTCGGCATGGCTGGGGCGGTTTTATCAGACTCAACAAACGATCGTATGATCCGTCATTCGAGTTTTCATTTGCTAATTCTTTACGTCAAAATAAGAAAACAAAACTGTCCCACTGTTCACTTCGAAGAAATGATATTTTCCTATCGTTTAAAGGAATTTAAACACTGTTAACTGTTTTTATATTAACAATAGTATGTCGGGGCACAATAGCATTTGGACGGGTTTTGTACGTTGAAGCGACTCATATCCACCGTAATTAGTTACCATTCAGTGGTGTGTAGGCGCGTGCCACTCAAATAATATCAGAACAGCAGCTGTATGCAGCAGTTTATTATCAAGTATTTGGTTGCTTCAATCTCTCGGACAAAATTCAGTTCCTAAATTCCTAAATGCTTTAGATTTAGGAGGAGGTAGGACACGACGGTATTTCCGTCCAATTGAGCAGTCCGACTGGGGAAGTAATTCCGCCCTACAGAATACCGCGGCCATAATAACCTCGTGTTGTGCAATAAATGAGTTAAAGTTTGAGTTAACAATCGAATTTATTAACTGTGCTAGCTAAAGCAGTCTCTAATCCCATTACAGGCAGCGTTTGGTAAATATTGTGATAAAAACCAATGGTTCCAAAACGCTCCCCTGGAGCACTCCTTATACGCCTTGGGACCTAAACATAAACTGGCGAAATGACCTCTGCCTAACCCTTTGGGGATATAGGCATGACTTAATGTTCTGTTCTTATAATATTAATCGCAGGCATCGATTAACATTAAGTCGAAATACAATGATAATGCAATGGGCACTAAATGGAGAACGTTCACCAATTTAGAATTTTAGGGTTTGGAGACTCTTTCCTTTGTCGCACCATTAAGGCCTGGAATTCATTATCAGCTAACGTGTATCCTTCTTCCTACAGTCCCGGGTCCTTTAAGTGGGGTATGACAAGCATATGATGAGGCCGTCAAGCTGAGTGTCACCATTGTAACATGGTAGGTATATGTATGTAATGGTGATTTTCTTTACTGATATTTTGCCTTCCGCTTATCATCACGAATTAACGTGTCCTACATATAAAAAAATAGAACAAGAGACTATCATAAGTACCCACTAACAACCAGACGTCTGCTCTGCATCTGAATACATTATTTTTTAACCTTTTTTTTTTCACGTGCTCAAAATCCCCACGGATACCTCCCCATCAGAGCCGGTGGAGGAGGTTATGTCGGACTCGAACCGACCAAAACGCACGCCACTTGTGGGTCGTTTTGGTTGCCGAAGGTTAGGTTGACAGGCATATCCCTCGCACTCCGGCCGACCCATGGCCATCTCTCACGATCTGGCCCTCTTCTCAGGTGTGGGGACGCCACATGATATCTATACTCCATTCGGTTAGGCACTTAACTAAAGGTAAACAATTTTGTAGCAACTTTTTATAAAAACACATATTAAACAAATAAACAAGGCTAACTAACTGACTACTTAAATGTGGATCACACACACGTCCAGCCGTGGCGCTTAGGTATTTCTTTAGTCGCACTGATCACGAGCAGTGTTTTTCATTAAGCAGCTAAAAAGAAATTTCAGTTTTGTCAACTTTAGTTGAGTTTTATGGAAACGCGACTGGAAACTTGGTTGAAACTCTAGGCTTGCTCGTACATTACGCGACTCAAAACAACGAAATTTTCTCAACTTTTTGGACAATCCGTAAAATCGTATAAATTATGTGCGGAGTTCACGAAATACTTTTGACCATTCTGAATTAATTATATTATCAATTATGGTAGATTTTTATAAAACTGTTCAATTTTCTTCTGTTTTTCATTATTATGACCTCTTCAATTCTGTCCTAAATTTCGTTTCCATTCATCCATGACTCCTGAAAGTTCAGGAGTAGTTGACCTCAGTGACCTCGATGAGGCATCTATTTTGCGTTCAGAAGTAACAACCTTCTTCGCGCCTTCATGTTTCGATGAAGAGCGTTGCAATACTTTTATATGCTCGCGAACAAAACTTTCTAAGTCTTCGAACTTAGGAATTTTATTGCCGCGATGATCCCACACTGAAGGAAAGTATATGGTCTGCCAAGTCATACATTTTATGGACAACAAAAAGTGCAAATCAAAAAATCCCTTAAAACTCAGCAAAATTACCTGGAACACCTGGATGACAGAGTCAGCAAACTGGAGGAGCAACCAACCAAATGCCCATCTAGGATGGATGACGTCATCGCGCAATGGAAGCATCTCTTCCGTGTGGGTGCCATGGAGTCCCCATCTTGTCCCCGGGTATGGGCGCCGCCACATGCTTCTGCTAGGGTGACAGGCGACTCCACCCGTCATCCCCAGGCCCACGCTCATGGGGGACGGAGGTCGTGTAGTATCGTGATTTTCGTTACATTAACGTATACATAATAAATAATGACTACTTGGAAATGGATGGGTCTGCTGACTCCTTCACAACTTTATAAATTTAGCTAATACCTACATAGGCCCTAAACGGTATGAGACCATTTATGACTTAGTAGCGGATGGACTGGTCACATGTCATATGGAACTGAAGGCACATCACATATTTGAGATGATTAACTCAAAAGCCAACTACCCTGAGAGCCCGTATGTTACGTTGAACAAACGTAAATTGAACACGCTATCACAAATGCACAAGTGAGTACATTCTATAAAGATGCAATAATTTGACCAACCAAGCTTTCTGGACCCATGTGCAAGTAGCTCAACTACTGTAACGACGCGCTCTGCAAACGTGACACACTTACGTTAATGCCAATCTCTCGTGCTATTTCAGATATGTTTTTGGCTCGATCATGCAGAGCATATTATTTGTTATATATATTTGTAGACATGTCAATATTGCATCGCGTACTCATTTTAGTAAAAAATATTTGGTTAACTCAGCTCAACGATAATAGAAAGAGGAATGATATTAGCGAACGAACAAACGATCGTATACCTGAGGAGTAGATACTTAAAGTTGAGGATACAGGTGCATTAACGTATAGAAGCCTGTTAGTATGGTTTGCTGCTCCACAGAGGCGGCGGAAACTATGGGTGAACTGAGTGACAGTCCACGGCTATGGTTATCAAACGGTGCTTAGAGCTCCCCTCGATACAGTTTATGCATGTAATAATATATATTATTATTTTTTGTTGACGAGCTACTCTATATAAGTATACCTACCTGTGATCTTGGAGGTATGGATATCCGTACAGATGACGTAGCGATTATACTCTTTGAACTCTATGAGTTTAATAAGCATTAAGCATGTAGGTAAGTAGATAGGTAGGTACCCACCTATATAACTATAATGTTAGTGACGATGTCTATTTGCAGTTGACACTTAGGTAAAAACTGGTTTACACAATTTGATAACAAAAATAAGTAACATGTACTATCTTTTCGTGCCGAAATAGATATATGAATTCGTTCCACTGTGATATTATCATAGACGGACCTCACTGAATGAAATTGATTTGTTTTTATGATGTCTATTTACCATATATTTAAATATAGAGATATACGTAGACCATTCTTACTTAATATAATAAAATGTAGGTCATGGTGTGGTTGTTTCAGATGGGTAAATAAATGCGTTATTGTAGTGCTATTTAAACATAATTTAAGGTGGTTTACTGAATATAAGTTTGTGCTAATGACGTGATTCGATGATGACTCGTCTACCTATAAGTAATAACTACCCTGCACATTCTGCAACCACCAATGGCACGCCGGCCACACCCCTTGCCCCTTCGTTGCACTTGCACCCCGCCTCTCAGCACTTTCCAAATTATTGGGACACCCGTCCTTATCAACATCACTAGGCATGATGATTGGTCGCCAATGTCTAGGCCTGCCGAACTCTTAACCTCCCTATGTCTCCACCTGTACCTGGATACCTACGGGATTCTATTATATGTTGTTGCTGATGACCTAGATCTCATTCATCATATGGAGTACGACTTCTAATAAAAATAAAAACATTAAAATAAAAAACCCGACTGATGCTGAAAAGATAAAACAAGTTACACCCACCTATTCATTTTCATCCGGTTTATGATTAGGATATTAGTAGGATATTAGTAGGATATTAGTAGGATATTAGTAGGATATTAGCAGGATATTATTAGAATATTAATAGGATATTAGTAAGATATTGGTAGGATATTGGTAGGATATTGGTAGGATATTGGTAGGATATCGCAAAAACTTGTAATTGGCCTTCTTGTACCTATTTTTGTTTTTGTTTAAATTTCATTGTATTAGCTGTAAGTTTTTTTAAAAGAAGAAAATAAAATAAAATAAAATATTGGTAGGATATTTGTAGGATATTAGTAGGATATTAGAGAATAAAATTAGTCCCGTAATAGCCTATTTTATTAATTTATGCATGGAAATGGGGGTATATCCAGAAAAACTCAAAACAGCGATAATTAGGCCTATATTTAAGCATGGATCGCATTGTGACTACTCTAACTATAGACCAATAGCTATTTTGTCGGTAATTAATAAAATAGTAGAAAAATATATTGAATATATTCTTACGACGAACAGTCGCTGTCTGACTATTCTTACTACAGATCTTCAATATCACCAATTATTTGTGGAGGTCAGATGGCAGTCACTTCATTGAAATTGTTAAAGTTTAGCCATATCTTAGTTACACTAGAAAGCCGACATCAATTGAGTTGGGAATAATTAAGAGTCTGACATTAGATGGCATCTTGTAGAGTGAATGAAAAGATGAATAAGCTCTTTTTCATTTTATGTTGGTCTTTAAGCGTATATTAATAACGTCTAAAATTTAATGTCGGTTTTTGTAGTGTCAGTGGTAAATAAAATTAGCAGAATCAGGGGCCTGTTTTTCATACACAGCTGAAGGTACGATTATGACAGTAAATTTCATAGTAAACATTGAACATCTCTCATATTCAACACCAGCATTCATCCTCTCGTAACTGGACCTAATAGCACACAATCATAACGCGCTTATCGAAACAAAACATAATACTCATTTCAACAACTGTTATTAATGTTCATTATCTACACGCACCCGCCTCGAACGCGCCGTAATTGACGCATAATATGGCCAATCAGTTCAAGTACATTTGCAGCCGAGGGTCGTGGGTTAATAAAATCCGCGTATTGCCTTTTAAACCTACTGAACATATCATAACACTATAGGTATTTAAACTATCATGGTCACTCACATCAGTATCCTTTTAGCCAGGTGAGAAAGTAATTTTGTCTGTCTGTTATGACTTTGCGCCTAAACCACCGAACTGATCTTGATGAAATTTGGTACACAGATAGATTAGAGCTTGAGAATGGACATTTTTTATGTTTTATCGGTATAACCGACATCCACGCGGTCTGAGTCGTGAACAAAAGCCAGTTAGTAATAGATTATAGATAACTCGTAAGCTAAAATTTAAAACAATTAATTAGCCAAGGAAGAGTTATTTTACATAGAAGTACTTGACAATGATCAAGGTATGAGTTCCGAGGACTCTGTAGTCCTCACGCCCGAGGAGAGGGCCAGATCGAGAGGATATGTCTGTCAACCTCGCCTTCGGCAACCCAAAACCCAAGATTATCTTTACTGTTTATTTATAATTTGATTATGCTTTGTTATCATATTATTATTTTTTATATATATATTAATATTCTATGCATATTATATATATGATATAATAGGTATTATATTATATACATAATATATAATATTTATTATGTATTACATATATATATAATATATATGTATATATATATATATATAAGTATTATATAATATATATAACTGTATATATATTATGTATATATAGTGTTAATATATATACATATACATAGGTTACACTAAAAGTTTCCGGAACTGGCCACTTACATAAACAATATTTAAAAATTTATTACAACATTTGAAAATAGAACTCTTTGGCTGTAGAATACAGTTTGTTTCATCTGACTGTCTTTTGTTTTTACCTTGTGGCGCCATTTAAAAAATTGTGTGTCTGCATCAACATGGATTTAACTCGGGAAAATTTTCGTAGTATGATTTTCTACGATTTTAAGTGTAATTTGACGGCTCAACAGAGCATCGCTCGGCTTGAAACAGCTTTTGGCGATGAAGCTCCATGCAAGACGACTGTTTATAGCTGGTTTGCAGAATTCAAGCGTGGTCGTATCAATCTCAGTGACGAATCTCGCGATGGTCGGCCGTCCACCGCTGTGACCAACAAAAACATCGATGTTGTGCGCCGTATGATTGAAACAGACAGGCATGTGACCTACCATGAAATTCGCGCATCCTTAGAAATAGGCATGAGTCAAATACAATCAATCCTACACAAACATTTGGGTGTGAGAAAGCTGTGCTCGCGGTGGATCCCACATAACTTGACCGAGGATCAAAAAACGGACCGCGTCACTTGGTGCAGTGCCATGCTTACCAGATTCAACGAAGGTGCGTCAAATTTGGTGTGGGACATAGTAACAGGTGACGAAACATGGATTTATTGCTACGATCCCAAAACAAAGCAGCAATCGAGCGTATGGGTCTTTCAAGATGAGCCGAAACCAACCAAAAGGGCGCGCGTGAAAAGTGCATCTAAGCGGATGACTGCTTCTTTTTTTAATAAAACTGGACACGTGGCTACTGTTGCTTTAGAAAATCGTCGTACTGTGAATAGAGACTGGTACACGACCATTTGTTTGCCGGAAGTTATTGATGAACTCCGTAAAAATAACCGTAAACGCCGTATCATCCTGCACCACGACAATGCTAGTTCTCACACGGTCAGACAGACAAACGACTTTTTGAAGGCGAAAAATGTAGAACTCATGAGTCATCCTGCATACAGTCCCGACTTGGCACCTTGTGACTTTTATCTGTTCCCAAAAATTAAGAACCAATTACGCGGCCAACGATTTTCATCACCAGAAGAGGTTGTCGAGGAGTATGAAAAACACGTTTCAGAGGTCACCACAGAGGAGTGGCACAAAAGTTTTCAAAACTGGTTTGATCGAATGAAAAAGTGCATAGACGCCAAGGGAGATTATTTTGAAAAACAATAAATTAATTTTGTACCTTTAATAGTATTTTTTCATATTCATTCCGGAAACTTATAGTGCGCCCCACGTATAATTATTATATATATATATTATATAATATAGTATATTATATGTAGTATGTTATTTAAAATGTATATACCTAATATAAATCGTAACTCGTAATAGTATAATAGAATATGTAATTAAAAGAAAAGTAAGCGGACATACGACTATGAGTTGTATATTTATGATTACTGTCGGAAGGGAAACATCCCTATTCCTTAGTCACCTTCTACTACATCGAGGAGAAGAAATAGGGTAGCCCTGCACTCCACACGATAGTGTCGCTGTTAATTTAAGGAAAATTTCGAAACTCGACAACGACAGACATTTCTTTACCAATATTTTATTCTCTGACGAAACAATTTTTTCTAATAATGGGATATATAATCGAAATAATAAACATTACTGGTTACAAACTAATCCTTTGCGGGTAACACCGTACCCATGCTACGTGAAAAATATAGTAGGGGTTTCCAATTTCACTTGCGTCAACAATGTGTCCCTATTCACTGAGTTGAAGGCATTCTTCAAGTCAACTTTAAGAATGACTTCTCCTCCATTGCAGCCAAGGTACGTTGACAGGGCATGTACGGCAGCCTCGCAGCCCCCTTTAGAGCCAAAGCCAAGTTGCAGGGGCTGGAACTGGTTGGTTAATGTGTTACTATATGCATTACAGCATAATTTGGCCGCCATACGCCTGTACGTGCACCCTACGGCAATGGGACTAATACCGCCGTCTTTTTTACGTAAGCCGCATAGATTTGCGCCGTAAAGCAAATCAACGATTACATCGCACACATTGCCGGATATAAGTTATATTTTAATTTAGATCACTCCCACGTTAAGAACTGTATTAGGTACTTCAAGTTTAAATGAATAAATGTGAAATTAGGTTGTTTTATTTTTTTCTTGGAAATTTATAAACTGGTAGCTTAAACTGGCTAAGACCTTTAGATCTACGGAACATTGGCGGAATTGATGCTAAAAGCACAGAGTCATTCATCCATCAAGAATTGAATTGAATTGACCTTTAGATCAAACACATGACAAGGCTGATCAACCCAAAATATGGTATTGGTGTCGTAATTTTTTTAACTACAATATCAATAATCAGTAGTATTTCATGGTGTAATTTTCTACATCTTAGCGTCTATCCTGGTCGCATCTTAAGCTTTCCCCTCAGAGACCGAGCTTCATTTTTAAGTTTTGTTTTCCCTAGCCTTTGACAAGTTGACAAGTGACGTTAAGGAGTCGGCCTAACGAATGAGAGGTCTCAGGGTCAAATCCTGACACTACCGACGTGAACCCACTTCAAGCACAAGCAATTTAGTTTAGTTGGAGGGGTTTGAAGGAAGATAAAATAATGTGCATGTTCTACATAGGCGACCCCGTTGCGCCCAATTATTGAACAAATGTCTTAAAATTTGAAACTACTTTTTTCAGAAAACCAAAAGAATCCTGTACATACTTAACGGACAACTTCAAGTCAAAATGTGTTCAAGTGTACAATTACCACCGGTTACTATCAGGGTAGTCGATGTTCGTCTTAACCGAGGGAAATCAATTAGTCACTAATCCTCTTAGCAGTATTGGGTTCATCCTGGTACGGTTATTCACAAGACTACGATCCTACTAGCTGACTTAACCAAAGGAATAATTAAAGTATCGATGTAATACTACTATGGACGCCCAAGATCGTGCAAAGAGGAGGAGGAGGAGCCATAAGGCGGACCCTAAGCTCCGAGGGCACCTTTTTCTCGGATGCAGTTAGGATTGATGAAGATGATGATACATACATACACACATATAATCACGACTTTATTCCTGGAGGGTTAGGCAGAACTTGCAGATGAAGTTGTCTGGGACCCGGAAAGTCCTGGTGGAGTCTTACCAATGCCTACGTTACTAGTAGCGTTTCAAAACAATCCATGCATTCAAGGTTCTCAAAGATTTTTTTCATGCCGTCCTTAAACGAAAATTTATAGAAATGTACCAAATGAGTATTCCTGACAACGCTAAAAACGGTTGCTCACTAACGAACCAAACGCAACTAGATAGAATAAATTTTAAAACACAACTTCAAGGATTTCCTTCAAGGATACTAATGAAAATCTGTTTTGTCAAATAGGGTAGCTATTGAATACAAGTTACAAAAAATACAACGTTACAAAATGCCGACCTAAATTGTCGCCGGACCTAATACTTGCAAACATAACCTATCAAGCAACACAGTTGATATGGTGCATATTGGGAGAGGATTAGGCCCAGCCTAGTCCCAGTACTGCAGTAGGCTAATTGATTGATATAGCTTTACACTATACTAATATATTTCTGCTGAGAATAAAAAGAACTGCAAGGAAATTGAGAGACTTTTAAACTAAGCCAATTGGTACGAACAGGGGCATAAAGTTACGTAAATAAATATAAATATACTATGTATACCTGCTAAGATGAATATGTTTATATTTTTATTTAATTACTACTAATCTTTTGAAATATTAAACACTATAGAAAATATAAAAAATATGTTCATATTTTTGATATATTTATTTTTATGTATATACCTCCGTACTGATCGTGTGCAATAAAGAATTAAAAAAATATCAAACACCCCGACTGCTGTCTAAAAGATCAAAATAAGCGAGTGTGACGCCCCTGGTGTTGAACACGTCCGTAGGTCACGCAGTGAGGTCTCTCCGGGAATCCTGTGAAGCCCCCAGTAAGCTTCTGCGTTTCTGGCCGGAGCTGAGGCTGGCTAGCCAGTCTCTGTACATACAATGGCCCAAAAAGGAGGCTGAGTGCAAACAAAAGAGTCCCTTTCCATTTTATTCCATTACCATGTCTATAGAGTTTGCATATAAGGTAAAAAGGATTCATAAATATTTTTGTGTTAATCTACTTTTGTCATTGACTGTACATACTTGACAGTTTTACCTCTTCAATTGTTCACAATGACGGGTAGTACATTGAAAAAAAAAGTTACCACAGAATATATATAGAATGCACACATATGCAAACAGTAAATGAAAGGAAGGAGAATGAATCCAAATATCTATACACGCAGACCATGAATTATATGACAAAGAACTCAAATAAATATTATATAGAGATGAGATCTTATATTCTAGAGATCTTTCTCGACAAATAACGTTGCCTGCAATTGCCCCGAAAGTATATTCCATATGATGGCATTCAAAATGAATAATTTATCAAAAAATTACTTTTATATTCATCTTTATTTAATTAATTGTATTTCATTGCCATTCAATAGATTTGTCATTTAGATATTCATGCACGTTATAATAATTTTTATATAATAATATTGTAGACTATTTTATCTGTCAAACAATAACAGACCTTCACATTTTGTGTTCTTTCTTATTATAGTTATATTATACTAGAAAACATATCACAAAAAAAATCGCAAGCTGAGTTTTATACAGTTGGTTCTTTTTGGACTATAAAGTAATGTTTGATTTTTTTTAAATAGGACATGTTAATTAGACTAATAGATCGTCAAATATAATCAACAAAGTTACGTAATATGCGTAGTTACATATTTAATAACCATTATATTTACGAAAAATTTAGAACCGATTGAGAATCTCCTCTTACTATTTTTGTATACTTTGTACATTTGATATATTTAAAATCAACAATGAGCAGTTGGTTTACTACTGGCGCCACCAGCCAGCTTACTCCCGGTTTCAGAATCAGTTGGTCTGTCATCGCTGAGGCTAGACATGCTATGGCAGTTGCAAGTTGTTTTTGTCTGGATTCGAGACTTCTGACTCTCTTTAGCATAGCCTCTGGCAAATCAGCTTTATTCTCGGCACTGAGCTGAAGTGCCGCTATGCGTGTGCAATTAGCAGGCATCAGGTACTTAACAATAAAAATATAATTAATAGAATCGGGACCCTGTGTGAAGTAACTTTTCTCTTATCTTTATTATGTTATTGTATATATAGCACACGTCAGCACCCACGGAAACCATTTCTTAGGAAGTGCTTATCTGTGTTGTCGATATTGTACCTTTCAAATATTTAAGAACATACTATTGTCTAAGCTCTTTTTCTAATGATCGTAGGTAAGCCTACCGTCCTATATGCGGGTGGTAAGGTGAATGTAGTATCATCATTCACACAGTCCACCCACCTCATTTTTGGCCTCCATCTCCCCTTGTAGCCATACCCTTCCATAGTTAGTGCCTTCTTTACGACATTACTTGTGAGAATGAGGTGTCCGAATTAAATAACCAGCGCCGATCTGAATCCAGGTAGAGCTTATACTGGTAGTAACAATTGACCCTATTCCGCTGGTCGATGTTTGCTTGCGCATATGGATGACTTCTATTCAAATTCAAATGAGAAGTTTTTGTTGCTCCAAATCCTGAAAGCTGAGTCCCCCTTGTGGAACCTGGGCTACCTTTCAAAGGAGAATTTGTACTCGATATACTATTACTAAAAAGTTTGTTTTGTCTTTTTTCTAAGGCAGCTAGACGTTTCTTTTCGCAAATCTGGAATATTTTGTTTGATTTGTTTAATAATTATGTTGATTTTGCATGTTTAAGAATATATAAATTACTAAAGAAGAATTCTGCTAGTATAATTTTCAATTAATTTAATTATAATTTTCAATAAGAACTTGTCTTTGTCTTGTCTCCGGCATTGGGAAAAGTCGCTCGGCATTACCACCTTATTCTAAAACATATAATCGATACCGTTTGCCACATCACTATTTCCTTAATGAACCATATACCTAGCGAATGCTCACTTGCCTGCAGACCGGTTCATGACGACTGATAACTATTATATTTGTTTTGTGACCTACCCACAAAATCAAAATTATAAATTATATGCTTAATTAGTTGTATGACCAATATTTTCTCTCTAAATAAATGCAATAACCTAGTCATTTAGTAGTCAGTAGCTTATTGTAATTAAAGTTTGTCAGCTCGGTTACCGTGGCCAATGGAAGTGCGTAACACCAGAGAAGCCACACTCGCGCTGCCAACCCTGTAAGTACAGAGTTTCTGTACCGTCAGTGTAGAGGACAAAGCAGGACAAGCCTTTAGTCATCCCACTGACAGCACAAATTCTCCAGTGAGCTCTGGCCACCCTACTCACCGCCAGGAACGGGTCCAGAGCAAAGAGTATAATAATATATAGGCGTCCGAAACAGCTGGACCGATTTTGACGGGACTTTTATTGGCAGGTTGCTGATGTAATAAGGAGTAACATAGGCTACTTTTATTTTAGATTTTTTATGCTCAATAGCGTTAACTCAACACTAAGCCTATATGTTCTATATATAATCATTATTATTCACTGGAGAGTTTTGTAATGTCAGTGGGAAGACCAAAAGCACTGGCGGCACAAAAGCTCTACAGGGTTGGCAGCGCGATTGTGACTTCCTTGGTGTTGCACACGTCCATAGGCCTCGGTCAGCACTTTCCATCAGGTGGGCCGCATACTTGTCTGCCAACCAAGGAAACCAGAGATGGCTGTGGGGGATGCGTGGAATATGCCTTAGGCAAACTCAATCTGAAGACCAAGATGGCGTGATTAGTCGTTCGGGTCTGACATAATCGACCCTGTCTGGCGGTGGAGGAGGGTATCGGAGGGGAGGTCCGCACTATAAAAAAGGTAGAGACACGTAGAATTAATGAGTAAGGGAGTCACAATCGCGCTGCCAATCCTGTAAGATTACATAATAAACGACCTCCTACAATGCGGAAACTTCCTAAATTTAAATAACGTAATTCTACTGTTAACTATTTATGCTATTGTCCTATTATGAACGGTACTGGCCTCGGCCGCCCGGATTTGGTGATAGCGCGCCCATAGCATAGATAGCTGATAGCGAATTGGGTATTTTCCTATAGTTAATTATTTAACTGAGCTTATTAAATTAGAATGGTAATAGAGCGGTATAATTTGCGTCGGTTCTTACTATATCGTTTTGATTTATTTTTAATCATCCACCCAACCTATAGTGGTACCTAAATGATTTGACAATAAAATATTGTATCGTCACAATAAATTATTTCATACAAGTTTCTTTTTAACTTACCGTTTTGACGTTTAGTAAAAAGTAACTAATAAGTCATTCAAATACCCAATTTGCATATAAGAAAATTTTGAGATTCCTTGTTTGGGGAGGTCGTGTAGTAGGGTAAATTTGGTTTGGCATCCGGTGCGATTTATCACATAGCAAATTCAACGTGTCTACTTCATTTACTGTTGTGCTCTGTTCTCCATAAATTCAATTTGTGATAAACGGTGTGGGGGGTAAATTTGATAATACTATTTGAGCTGTGTTTCATCACCATTAATGTAATTTACGCAACACCAGGGGAGTTGCACACGTCCATAGGCCACACTCACACAGTCATACTGTAAGAATAGAACCGTACCGTCTGTACCGTCAATGACAAAGCAAGACAAAGCAAGAGGTCTCCCACTAACAGCACAAAAACTCTTCAGTGAACTCAGGATACCCTCGATAAACGCTAAGATCAAGTAACAAATCCAAATTTACTTATCCACAGTACTCTTGATCAAAACCTCGTGATGTGGAGGTTTTCTTGCTTCGGTCCGTGGCGCCATAGAATGTAGGTGGTCAAAGCGGTTGAAGTCCACCACTAACCATTGCTTACTGCCGGTGCCAGAGTTAACACCAATGTCGAAGAATTTTTGACAGACTTTTTATGTAAATAAAATAAATTATTACAAAATAAAAAGCCCGACTGCTGTTGAACAGACTGAAACAAATTTGATATAAATTTTAGTAGTATAGAAATAAATAAAATTAATAAAAATACTTTTGATTTAAAATGTTGTTTTTCAGAGATCAATCAAAATCAATCAAGTAAATAAGTAAGACAGTGAGAAAAAAAAGAGTATAATTCGTGCCCAATAGATTGAGAATAAAGTTCATTAACCTCAAAAGCAAACTAACAATCCCTGGGTAAAATGTTCGAGCTACTGAACCCCTTTAAGAAAATATATGCTAGAGCTTTATTTGTCAATCAACCGGAGCTGTACACCAGTTTTAGGCGAGGTTGCCATGGGCCCCAAAATCTTTGAGGGCCCCGTACATTCAAGATACACGCAAAACTATCAAGACATTTAAACGTTTTGATAGTATCACATTTCTCAATGGGGCTCTGAGAACCTGGTTGAGTTCAGTGCCAAGAAGACGCAGGCATGTGCGTTTACAGCAAAAGTATCTTCTTTCCTTCCCCTCCCCACTCTTCAGAGCACGCCACTGCCGCTGCAGGACAATCTCAATATCCTAGGTATGGATGTTCGCTGCAACCTGAATAACAAAAACTACATCGAAAGCATCATCAAAACAGCCTCACGAAAACTCGGAGTCCTGAACAGAGTGAGACGATTTTTCACGCCGGAGCAGCGGTGTCTTCTATACAAGACACAAATTCGCTCCTGTGTGGAGTACTGGCGCCTTGGATCCCTAGACCGGGAACTGGCCAAAGAGGCGGCTATCGTCGAGCGATGGGCTGCTGTTGACGGCGGCCTGGACGTGGACGCGAGGTGCGAGCGGCTCGCTGGAGCGCTGACTCGCGTCTGCGACGCGGCGATGCAGAGGGCGAGGCCTGTCCCTTACCGTGGCTTATGGACGTTTTTTTATACCACTTAGGTGGCAGACAAGCATGATCCGGCCTAGGACGGCAGGCCGGATCATGGATCGGAGAGTTGGCCAGTAAAGGTGACGGATGAAAGACAGTTGCATGTAGCCGAGATGTGAATGTTGAGGATCTGGACAATACATGTGGAGACGAGGATGGGCATTTTTTAAATCTTTTTAGGGTTTCGAAAAATAACAAACCCTTAACGATCACTTCGGTATCCGTCTGTCTGTCTGTCTAGATCTTTTTCTCAGGAATGCGTGGAAGCATCAAGTTGATCATATCATATCACTTACTCAGGTCTATTAACATCTTGATTATATTTCTGGTAAATGTTCAATTTTGCCTCATAATTTAACGTCGATTTTGTCCAGCTCTAGGTATAATTCTTTGCCATGTATGTACAGTACAAGTGTGATAATTCTAAAACTTAATACGAGAAGATTTAGAGTCGATGGTGGATGTAACGCTTAGCTTAGAACGCTCGTTGTCGATAAATAGCTGCATATTATACCTACTAGGTATGTGCATATCACATTATAATAAAATAGTATGCACTAACGGTATTCGTGCATGTGCAGTGAATCGATTATAACTTTCTACTTTCCACGTTCATAGCCGTAGCGCCCACATTAACGGAAAATCTCAGTTAATAGTATTCATTAATCATATAAATTTTCATTAATAATAATAATAATGGTTTGAGTGTTTGTATGTATAGTAATATATTTGAGTATTGAAAAAAAGTTGGGTCAAAAGCACTTGAAACCTCGGTGCTGCATAAAAAAGGAAGCTCGTGAAGTATGTAAGGATAAATCACTGTGTACCAAATAAATGAAAACAACAACAAAGTTGCGCACCTCCCACAAAGTAGCAAACTGTTCTGAAACCTTTTATCCTAGAGTCGAAATATAAATAGAGTGCTCGTGAGTCGTAAATTCCAACATTTGCATCACATTTCGTGTTTCGTCATGTACAAACTAGCAGTAGGTAAGTTGCGTTGCACTGCGTTAATAAATCAATAAATGCTCTAGGACATAATTACGAGTATTATACAATGCTATCTAAATTCAAACTAGGTACCTAGAGTTTGAATTATAACATGAGTTTTGTATTTATACCAAAATAGATACGTCATACACAAAGATGGCGGCTTTCAAAAATGGCGTAAACACTATAAAAAATATAACTAATTACTAATAATACGTCAATGTTATTAATTTATATACATAATATTTATAGGAGGTAGGACACGACGGTATTTCCGGTCAATTGAGCAGTCTGACTGGGGAAGTATATACATAGCCCTATAGAATACCGCGGCCATAATAACCTTGTGTTGTGTTCTCGGAGTAGGGTAGCCAGAGCTCACTGGAGAGTTTTTGTGCTGTCAGTGGGAAGACTAAAGCAAAACCATAGTCATACTTACCGCAGACACTACAAAAATGGCATTAAATTTTCAACTTTATTTCCATGCAGCTAAAGTCCAAAATAAAATGAAAATAGTTTCATTACCCTTTTATTTACTCTGCAAAAAGCCTTTCAATTTTGGACTAGGACTTTAACAATGGATTTTTTAACAGTACCTATGCGTGATATTACAGTGCTTTTGCTTTAGCAAAATCGAGGCCCAGCGGGCCCAGCAGCGGGCTCAGCGGGTGCGGTAGGAACTGGTGCGGTAATGTAACAGCCAATGCCTTTAAATCTGATTAAAACCCCGCCATACGGTGCAGTGCACGGCGGCGGTGACGGTCGGTGACCGCTGCTTCCGCTGTGGCCAACCCGGCCATACGGCCGGTGGATGCGAAGCTCCGCTGCACTGTTTCAGGTGTGCAGCGGGGGGCAAACCGGCCGACCATAGGGTTGGCAGCAAGGCCTGCACCGGGGGGGAGCCGTAAAGGAGAAAAGCTTAGTTCGTGGGTAGTGAGTAAAGTTATGAAAGCGAAACTCAAATCTGGTGCTGGTGTTAAGACATTTCATAATTTGGTTACAAAAATTAAAAGAAAAATCAAGAAACGCGTACCCAAAGATGGTAAATCTTTAATACATGCAGCTTATATGACTTTCGGCAACCTATGTGCGTTTTAGTCGATTCAAGTCCGACATAACCCCCACCTCTGACTCTGAGGTGGGATATCCGTGAGAATTTAGCGTACGGAGAAGAGGGGGACGTCCTACCTAACAAAATAAAAACAGAAATGATTTATCCATCATCAATTGTAATTTAATTAACTGAAATAGAGACGGTAAAATACAGCCAAGGAAGCACAATACCTTTTTAAGCATATGCTTATGGTGGACATAATAATGATTTTTTTGTTTTCATTATAATGCTCAGCGCATTCAAGTAACCACTCGAAATTGAGTTGCTCTTTTAAAATTCCTTCTAAGGTCTTTTTCAAAAATACCTCACAACCATGCTCGTTCAAATATTTATTTACAATTGTTGCATATTGTGAAGTGAAATGTCGAACATTATCGACGGTTGCAAACTCCACCAGTCTAGGCTGGTTCAGTGTTTCTCAACTTCATAGCTACATTACAGCCAACTGGCTTACTCAGTTTTTCAATTCAACCACCTAGCCTGTTAACTGAATGGCGCCTGGCTAATGCTTAAGCCATTTGTAGTGCATACAACTCACAAATACAGTGCTGACTGTAGAATTCTAAAATGTACAGGTGCTATATTTGTATATTATAAATATTAGCAAGCAGCGATGACAAAGGCAAAGCTATTTTATGCAGCTAGAGTAATGGGATTACCCGGTTGAATTTGAAGTGACACAAAGCACGAGCACATAAACATAATATCACTGTCGACTTGTGCTTGACAACAAGACGGCGATTTGGTCGGCAGCGCGAGTGTAACACCCCTGGTGTTGCATACGGCCATAGGCTACGGTAACCACTTCCCATCAGATGGGCTGTGTGCTTGTCAATCTTAATTTGAGCCATCTTATATCAGTATCAAAATAATCGGGATATTTACCATGTTGCATTGTTTCGAGTTTCCGATATTTCGGCGCTGTTGCAAGCACCATGATCACGGAGGAACTGGAGTATTGACGGTGAACAGAGATGCAACATGCAACATGGTAAATGTCCCGTTTATTGGTCTCCATTGGCTGCAATACAGTCCTTTAAACGTTGAGGCCAGTTATCAATAGACGCAAGAGAACGAGAGAAATCAACTTAAATTTATCTTGATTCTAATCGATTGTTGCGTTTTGGTTATTACATATTTTGATATAAATGTAGGATTTCCAAAATACAAGTTATGGTGAAATAGCAGAACGTATAAAAAGAATCATTCAAGATGATGCTCACCTGGAAAAAGGAGCAATGGGAAGTCTCCAAAGATGTTTTATCGAACATGCACATCAATAAATTTGGTCACTACATCGAACATGCACATCAATAAATTTGGTCACTACATCGAACATGCACATCAATAAATTTGGTCACTACATCGAACATGCACATCAATAAATTTGGTCACTACATCGAACATGCACATCAATAAATTCACAATATTTGTCGTTATTTCATTTCCTTGCCATTTGGGGCACAGAGCAAATAATGACCACCTAGTGGTTATTTTATTCGCTCTGCGGAGCTACAGAGAATAAAATTGTCATTGTTTTTTTAAGTATATTAGAACCGATATTACTAACGTTCCCTCTGATGAACCATGACTGGTGTAAAGCAACCAAAACTACAGGATTAATGTAAATAAAATAATTACATCAAATAAATCGCAATAGAAACCATTAAAAAAAAGTTCTTTTCAATGGGTATACATTGCTCGGGAAATATATCTTAAAATTTAAAAAAAAAATGGACCTGATATATACTCTATACGCGCAGTACACGTTTTTAATTTTATAATAGCCTTTCTGACACAATTTACGTTTAGCGATATTTTTAAATTTATATACATGTAAATCCCTAATTTCATTAGGGAGCTTGTTAATAAAGCGTATACAGTTGCCCTGTCACAATGTCAATGTTCTTTCTGAAAACAAAAGCAGTTGTTGTGATAATCTTTAAATGTTTTAATATATCTCTTACATAAATAAAGCGACCTTTGGGCTAGATAAAACGTTATAAATGTAATCATTACAACAAATATTGATTATATTATTTAGATAAGGATAAATAAAACATTAATTTAAACGTAATTTTAGCTTGTTGAGTCCCTATACCTTTTTAAATGTCGAAAATAGCCTGGGTTTTTGAATTATTAAGGACAGGTAAATTAGGGATGAAAAGTGTACACTGTTGGCTATAAAGATCATAAAATTATATAATATATTATGCAAAATGACAAAATAGAATAATATACTTGTAAAATGTTTTATTCTTATTATTTGAACTATAATTATATTAGATACCGCGTACACCAAACTCGAACATATTTTTTAATTTAAATTTAATTTTTTGTTTGGAATATCGAGTAGAGGATTGTTTCTGATTGGTAATTTAAAGAATAGACTAAGCTCCTAGTTATCTCAGTTACCAAGTTTGTCAAATGATTAATTTAATGTACCTTTTCTTCGTGCTTTCTAAATACTAAACCTAGGAAATACTTACCTTTGGGCGTAACACCGAGCGGCCTGGGGAGAGGATAGTTGAGGCTACTAATTTAAATAAATAAATATTCCACAACATTCTACACTACACTCTAGACCCATGGTAAGCATAGTTTAAATAGCTTGTGTTGCAGGCCTGGGGGTGGATAGGTGGAGCCGCCTGTCACCCTGGCAGAAGCAGAAGTTTTTTTTTTATACATTAATCAGTTGAGCATAATTGAGTAATACGGATGATGTATTTCTTAAAGTCGTAAACCTTTCGTAACATATTCTCACATATGATTGTTCAGTTCATATGTAACCAGTTTGACAAGGTCAGTATGGTATATTGTTATGCAAGTATGCTGCGTTAGAGATTGACATAGTAAAATCGTTATAATCGATAAATTGTCGAATAAAGTATCATAAATCGTTAGTTGTATTTTTAACTAAAATACGATTATAAAATATAATTATGTAATAATAAACTTTAAACAAAGCATTTTTGTCTTTATGCTGTGTTTTCACCAGTCGCCAGTATCCACGGCTGCCCGTGGGCTGTGCATCCGCTCTGACGTAAGCCCTCTTGCAGACCTTTGTGGCTCTGTTGTACGCCGCTTTGAAGTGGCCCACATTGGGATCGTGCGTGACACGCGCCCTTACCCAAGCGCGGTACGCGGACTGCTTTTGATCAACAGCCCTGTCTTGTATAGTATATTTATCTCTTATGGTCACCGTCGGCGTTATGGGGATATTCCTAAACTCCATAATATTGATAATCTTGTTCAAGAACAGATGGCTCTGGTCTCCTAGCAACTATTTGGTGGGCAATTTGGCCTTGACTGACTTACTGATTTTAATTTTCTCTCCTTGGTTCATGCTCGTCAGGGATTTCTTTCAAAAATTCGTTTTGAAGAACAAACGGTAAAATACAGCCATGGACGCAACATCTCTACGCAGCTGTAAAGGTTCTAGGGTGTTCGTGATCTCGGGATTCCCAATGATGCGGACCGCACGTCGCTGCAACCTGTCGAGAGCATCTAGTAAGTACTTTGCTGAACCATCCCAGAGATGCGAGCAGTCACACTTTTTATAAATTGTTGGCACTGGTTGATACTCTTTGCAAGCTTGTTCCCGCATTTTATGGAATGAAAGTTCTACATCATTTTTGCCAACATCTTGAACGCAGGTGTGATTTTTTGACTTAATAAGTATAACGCAGAACATTTATATTTTACTTGATATGGTTTTATGTATAAAATTATGTGTATATTTGCATGAAATTATACCTAAGATGTTAATCCTTATTCTAGAATCAATGTATTTACAAAAGAATAAGTTCCGGGTTCTAAATCACAAAACAAACGAATTGAACTGTTTGCGTTGGGTCTGGACTGATATTTAGTTTTTTTTAAATGTCAATCAATCAATCAACTGGCCCCCAATGTTGGGAAGCTTTGGCCTACTGTTTCCACGCTGGTCAGACGGGTTGATTCATGGTTTTATTTCGAATTTTCCTTCTCTCGCAGTGATATGGTTTGCGTATGTTTCCATTAGTCGCCTCTTACGACACCCTTCACAAATCCAAATTTTATGATTGTTTTTTGTGTATGAATGCGACAATATTAAGCTAACAAAAACTTTTATTACATTTCTGAAAAGTGACAGCTGTAAAATGTAATATGAAATGTATCATCAAAATTGATAACATTTAGAAAGTACTGTTTTTGAAGATCCTTGTTCTTCACTGTTCCTTTTCAGTTGCTACACCACCGGCGGTATCCTGAACTTGTTCGTGTTCCTGCCCACGTTTAGGTCGCTTTCGCTGTTGATTGCTACACAGGTGGGTAGGTACAATATATTTACATTTGTTCATTATTATTCAGTTCAAAATTATCTTAATACCTCGGTTTTCCCCCCTTTCCGGTTGAATGATTGTTCTTAGGATATTCGGTTCAACTGTGTATGTCCAATATAATAAAACTAATATAGGTAAATTTGATAGTAAGTTTTGGAAAGGGATTTTAGTAGGTTATTGTCCAAATGGTTATAAAGTTTGGAACACAGAATGCGAAAAATATGTAACTGTAAGGGATAGTGCAGACACGCGTAGTAAAAGAACTCGAAAGAGGGTAGATCAATATATTTTAAAAACTTTTTCACTGTTCACCGCCACTTCTCCAGTTCCTCCGTGATCATGGTGCTTGCAACAGCGCCGAAATATCGGAAACTCAAAACAATGAAACATGGTAAATATCGTAATAGGACGACCAGTTGTTCGTGCCTCCGATGTTAAACTGTCTAGAGATTCGGTTAATTCATTTGATATAATATCCGGACATGTATGAGCTATGTTTTTTATTACAATCTGTTCCTGTAAGAATGGGACTACAAACGTTGAAGCAATTATTGAATGTCAAGTTATATTACGATTTTATATATATGTATATATATATATATATATATATATATATAATCTATCTAATATATATATATAACTATATATCATAATCTAAAAAAATATGTTATATATCTCCTAATGTACGTCACACCTGAACCTGAAACCTATTAGGTATTTACCTCTATTGAAAACAATAATTATGATAACGCTAAGTTTTTTAACCAGAAAAATACACATTGGGTCTAATGCCTTAGTAGTAACTTGAATTGAACAAATTTTTCGATAGATATAAAGTTATTTTACTGTTACGGAATAATTTCCGCCCAATTGAGCAGTCCGACTGGGGAAGTACCTCCGCCCTACAGAATACCGCGCCTATAATAACTTTGTGTTGTACAATAAGGAATTAAAGGAACGTAATATCCTACATAATACACAATTTTGATATAACAATTGGGTACTTGACGAATTTTGGGTACTTATTTTATAAGATGTAGATAATTAATAATTAGAAACCTTATTAATCAGAAAAAAAAATCACTTTGTTCGCTTAAAATGAACCTGTCGTCAAAACATGTGATCTGGTTGATATTTTTGAGGCATGAACATAATTAAAATTCTATCAAAGAATTGCAGGCCCTTCAGAGATGCCACTCCCATGTAAAGAAATACACCAAATAAAACAGGCATTGGTATGTGACTTAAAACTGGTGTCGCCTTACCATTTAGCTGAAAATATATCTCTCTCCCTCTAGCACAGAATGATCGTGCTTAATATAGAAAAGGACGACAGTATTCGGTTAAAGGATTCATGTTAATTATGTAATATAATTTTGACCATTAATACAATCTACTTAATCACCTCATTAATAATGCATCTCATTAATAAACCAACACTACTACTACTACTATATAAACATTTGGATAGGTATCTAAACAGTTTTGTGATAGAAAAAATAGAGAGTATTTCGGCTTAATGGGATACCCGGTGTTGTCTTTCTTCAATGATTTTAAGCAGTCTATGATGGTGCCATCAGCTTTTACCTGAGGAAGTAAAATCGTAAAATTTTAATAACATTTATTATTTAAATATAATTTTAAATATTTTTTATGAGTCTGAGCTTTATATATCTGTCTGATGTTAAACAGCCCAATCCTTTAGTCCCCTTGTACGATACCGCATGGGAAGAGATGGGGTGACTGAAAGCCCACGAAATTAATAGCAATAGCAATATAAGTTACTATATCTAATATCTATCAAAATGTAATACCTATATAACACGTTTTTCGGAGGCTTCATTTTCAGAAAATATCATCAAAGATTTTTGTGGTTTGGAGAAAATGGTGAACATACATGAATGTTATATAAATGTTTATTTGTATACTAGGTAGGGAAGTATGAACCTAGATTATTTTTGAGAATATACTTGCCTAGTGTACACAGTCAAATCTTATAGCAAAATAAAACATCTTAGCGCCTCAGTAATTTAATTACATATTTACTTACTTTTCAGATTCACCAAATTCATCTAATTCACCGCAACAATCAAGACAAGAGCCTTCAATTACAGAGATAATGAAATCGCCTAGTAAAGTGGTTTTATTAAGAGTAAGTAGTTCTGAATAACAGTGAACGATTCGAAAACAATAACATTATACGTGATACACGTGAATCATGATGCAGATTTATTTCCAATCATTCGTTTTTTCTAAACAACTTTAGCTTGTTGAATGATAAAAATTCAAATTACAATTTGAAATAAAACCCTTCCATATCAAAGACAAGAAGCAGTTACATAATAACGGTAGCCAATCAGAAACCAGGAAATGATTTATGAATAAAAAAAGCAATGAAAATTTGAATTTAGAAGCACGACGTGTGAACAAGGCCGGTCACCAATCACAATAATGTGCAGTGAGAGGTGACGCTTTACCTATATCATCCCACGTCTATGCAACAGCACTGGACCGTTCTTAATGTCGACAATTGGGGGTACAAGAATTCATTATTTTATTATAACATTTTATTATATAAATATACTGAAAATATCAGAAGTCTCTGCATGTAGCTTGATAAATTTATCAAAGGGATATTTAGCCTAAAATTAAAAGTAAAAACTTTGTAGGTAGACGGTAATTACCGATATAACTTAGTCAGGTATTTTTTTTATACCACTTAGGTGGCAGATAAGCACACGACCCACCTGATAGAAAGTCCTACAATCCACAACTGACTAACTGCAGTAGGAATAATTGGAAGTTATTTTTGCTACCAAAAGCATGGTAAATTTAGATGCAAAACTAGTTGTTATTTGTTAGACAGTAACAATATTAGAACTAAACTTAAAAAGAGTGTAGTTATACCTAGTATTACACATGCAATCAGGTGTACAAGTGGTTATAGATTCACTTAACATGTACATACAACGAATGTACACATGGTGGGTAGAGTATATCCATTACAAAATAAAGAGTCTGAAACGATAGCACGAACCTTCGTATCTAATTTTATTTTGAGATATGGCGTACCCAAAGAAATTATAACTGATAAAGGTACCGAGTTCATGTCTAGTATTATGGAAAACGAATTAATAAAAATCGAAAAACTTAGCTCAACCGCGTACCGTACACTAGCTATTCAAATCGATGTAGATTGGGAAAAAAATATATGCTTTACATACATACATACATACATATATACATACAAGGCTTTGTTTTGTTGCGAAAACCGACAATACCGACAACCACGCGGACAGAGTCGCGGGCAACATCTTACATACATATAATCACGATTTTATCCCCGAATTAACACCTACATTTCACCAATCATTGTATTCTATCCCACGTAATAGGGTTGAGCCTATTGCTCATATAATAGTAAATGAGCCTATTGCCGTATTCCGGGCACTACTGTTGACTCAAGCCATGCATCTGAAGCTGAGTCTGGGCTGTATAATATCTGTCTGATGTTAAACATCCTTATCCCTTAGTCGCCTTGTACAACACCACATGGGAAGAGATGAGTAAGGATGATTGAGAGAATTTCGTTTTGCAAGCAACACGACCATAAAATTAAGTAACAGATTTCACAAATCTCTAATACAATAGATCCAAATAAGTTGAAATCAAAGACCTATTTTAATGTATGTTATCCGTTTGAAATATGGTTCCGAATATTTGCGAAGTTTGTTACTATTAATTCATGTTTTGTAGACATAGATAACGATCCCGTTTCTTATCTTCTTGGATATCTGATCAAAATAGCGCATTAAGATCTGCTATCTAAAAAAACAAATTCCGTATTTTTAAAAGGTCAACTTGTGCTAAAAGCTGTTGTAGATAATATGATAACGACATACGTTGAAAGCTTTAAAAGACAAAGTGAATCTGTGTCACAGGATTTAATGAGCTAATGTTAGGATGATCACGTGCCATCGTTTTGGTTTACAAGTAAATTGGTAATAAATCTCAGCTGATTCATACCAATTATGTAGGTATAATGATAATAACGGCACTCAGCAACTTCTTTATAAAGCACAGGTCCGGCCCCACATAGAGTACTGCTATCGTCTTTTTGCTGGAGTGCCTTCATATCAGCTTGCCTCCTTCGACTCAGTGCCTTTGCATTGAGGCTGGTCGACAATCCCATACTCGCAGGTGATGACACACTGATAACGGCGGGCAACGCCGCTTCGGTCACTATGCAGTGATCGAGCCACCGCAGGCTCCCGTGTGCATCACTTATAAATGTGTGCGTGTCCGACGGCAGGGCGCTCATGTCTACACACGACCACAACTGATCCGCACAGAATGATACATTTATTTTTATTTGTTTTCTTATTTGATTCTAAATACATACATATAATCACGCGTTTATACCCGAAGGATTAGGCAGAGGTGAATTAACACCCATATTTTACCAATCATTGAGTGAGCTTATTGCCGTCTTCCGGGCACTATTGTTGACTCGCATTTGGACGTGTGCATCAACCTGAGGGATCATACTCGTGCTGACTACCCTGTAAGTACAGAGAGTTTCTGTGACGTCGGTGTAGATGACAAACCAGGACAAGCCTTTGGTCTTCCCACTAACAGTACAAAAACTCTTTTGGAGCTCTGTTTTATAATTTTTGTGTTATATTATCCTTGCTAGGAAAAGATTTAGTCCCCGAGCCCTGTTTAAATTTGATCGACGCAAGTTCGCGCCGACAATGAAACCATAAATTAATTCAAGCACTAATTACATTCTCTATGCCGACGACCGGTGACGACCGCAGCCACTGCACGCCGCGACGCCCGTGTTTCCGCTACAAATAGTTATAAAAAACTTTTAAATCTTTCTATTTCAGTTTTCTAGACGATTCAAAGAACTTCTTTGAGTTTAAATGGTTGTTTGCTTAGTAAATTTGCAACACTGGGTCGATCTCGGAAACCTGGGACTGGCACATACTTTCTGGGACTTTATCCCAGCTTCTTATTATCCAGTAGGGTGCAGTTCATTGGCGGATTGAATAAAAAAACCTGTGACATGACTTCCAGGGCGCATAATGCGGTTACGCATTATAATTCCGAGTTTCTTGAACGTCTCGGCAACGTACGCCATAGCTACATTACCACCAAGAGAGGGAGCTGGACAACCACTTGTTATTGCTCCAACCGGTTCAAGACTTTTAGTCTTTTAATCCAGCACCTTTTCTAGCCGGCGGACCCTTCTTAAGGACTTGGCCCACCGAGATTACACAGCGTATTTGTTTTATACCTACAAATAATAATGTTACATACCTACAATAATGTTAATCAAATTTATATGATCATAATATGGTATCACAGAACATGAAAAAATATGCCATGGAAAATTTTGCAATATATTTAAGGCTCAATGATGACATATTTTACTTGAATCTGAGACACAATCACCTACATATTGGTATTAAAAAAAAAATTAAAATATGCATAACTAAATTCTGTCACTATCTCTTTTTACATACTTTTTTAAGTGATCAATTTAAATATCCTTGCATATTAATGTAAGATTCTACATCAATTTGCAAGTATTTTCTGTGACCCAATTATAGCTCGAAAATAAACGATATAATGTACCTAACATTAATAATAATACCTATTTTTGGTGTCAGATTTTCCATTTGAATAGCAAAAAATATATCGAGTATGGTAGCCAGAGCTCACTGGAGAGTTTTTGTGCTGTCAGTGAGAAGACGTTGTTTAGGCGTGAAAACGTTGAACGACCTCCGCCCCCCCATGAGCGCAGGCCTGGGGGTGACTGGTGGAGCCGCCTGTCACCCTGGCAGAAGCAGGCCGCAACGGCGGCGCGCCTCCCCGTTTTCCGGGGACGAATTGGGGACTCTGTAGTCCACACACACCCGAGGAGAGGGCCAGATCGGGAGAGATGGCCCTGGTTCGGCCGGGGTGCGAGGGATATGCCTGGCAACATCACCTTCGGCAACCAAAACGACCCACAGGCGGCGTGCGTTTTAGTCGGTTCGAGTCCGACATAACCTCTTCCACCGGCTCCGGTGGGGAGGTATCCGTGGGGATTTTGCGCACGTAAAAAAAAAGGCGTGAAAACGTAACCGACAGACACAAGAGTTATTTTCGCATTTATAATGTCAGTATTAATGTGTATGCCACTGACCTGTATAGGTGTACAGCAAGTGTACACACAGTTCTGGTGCACCACCTGCAGGTTGCGCATGAGTTGTGGATTTGCGTACGCCCAGCCGATCTTCCAGCCCGTCACTGAGAACGTCTTGCCAGCTGAGCCCACTGTTATCGTGCGCTCCCACATGCCCGGTAAGGTGGCTGTGAAAAATAGGCTAGGATAATAAAATAGAGGTATCTATAGACACAGTAATTTCCACTACAACGCGGCGTAAAAAAATGTGATATCTATACTATATTATAAAGCTTGTTTGTTTGTTTTAACGCGCTAATCTCAAAAACTACTGGTACGAATTTAAATATTATTTATGTGTTGAATAGTTTCATGTTATATATCATCACGATGCTACTTAAGGGAACGGAGCAGTGATCACAAACGTCAACGAATCCGGCAAACTCCCATACATTACTTGAAAACTAAAGAAATACGTATTCAATGACGAATTTTGTATCGAGTAAAAAATTCGTCACCGTTGATGACGGGTCTAAAAACTTGCTGGTCTAAACTACCTAGAACTACAGACATTGTAAAATTGTAAAATGCTGATATACCGCCGTGTCCTACCTCCTATTTATGTACCTAGCTTGTGTAATTTACTTATATCAAATCAATCAATCAATCAATTAGCCCACCGTAGTCCACTGCTGGACATAGGCCTCTCCCAATGTGCGCCATTTTTTCCGGTTTGGTTACGGATTCTGCTTTATATTTGGTATTTATTTTATTTTCCTTTGGTTTCATTTCAACTATAGGTTTTGGCGGTTATACATACATACAGGTCACGCCCCTTTCTCAGAGGGGTAGGCAGAGACCACAGTTTTCTACTTGCTACGATCCCGACATCTTTCGGTTCATATACTTTCATAATTGTTACGTCATACATGTTAGGCGTCGTACACATTCTCGTATATTAGGCTCCGTACACACAGTATACAAAGCTTACATGTATATCTAAACAATCCTGCAGGTTCAGGCGTCAAAGATCTCCTCCCCATCGATGTCAACCGGGAGGGTGGACAGAAGGCTGGCGGCATTGCCACGTTGAATGCGTTTTAGTCAGTTCAAGACCGACATAACCTATCCTTTCCAGTTCCGGCGGGAGGGGGATGGGGAACGGTTCAGGCGGGATTGGGGATGGGGAACGGCTCTAGTGGGATTGGGGATGGGGAACGGCTCCGGCAGGAGGGCGATGGGGAATGACTACGACGGAAGGGGAATGGGGAAAAAACCATTCTTTTTTACATTTTAAAACTTTAAATACATAGATCGATAGAGCGCGAAATTCTGAACAAGACTGCATCATTAAGTCATTTTTGCTAAATGTGGCTTTTACGACCTTTCTACCCCACGGTATCGAAATGGTCGTGTACCACTCCGAATTAACCGTTCTGCGATTCTCCAGTGGTATTGTAGGCTTTTTTTTTTATACCACTTAGTTGGCAGACAAGCACACGGCCCACCTGATGGAAAGTAGTTACCGTGGCCTATGGACGTCTGTAACACCAGAGGAGTCACAGTCGCGCTGCCAACCCTGTAAGTACAGAGTTTCTGTGCCGTCAGTAGAAGACAAATCAGGACAAGCCTTTAGTCTTCCCACTGACGGCACAAATTCTCCAACACCCTATTTCATCCGACTGGTGTCGAAGGTAGCGACTCACGGCAAAATACGCAGACGATATCACTGCGAGAGAAGGAAAACTCCAAATAAAACCATGTACCAACCCGTCTGGCCAACGTGGAAACCATAGGCCAAAGCCTCTCAACATTGGGAGAGGCCTATCCAGCAGTGTACTGCAATGGGCTAATTGGTTGAGTTAAAAATGTCTGTTCGCCGATCACCTACAACAGATGCTTCTAAAAAACGACAAAATATTGATAAACTATAACGATGAAAACTGTTGATAAGTAAAGGATTAATCTTTTTTTATACCAATTAGGTGGCAGACAAGCACACGGCCCACCTGATGGAAAGTGGTTACCGTGGCCTATGGACGTTTGTAACACCAGAGGAGTCACAGTCGCGCTGCCAACCCTGTAAGTACAGAGTTTCTGTGCCGTTAGTGTAGAAGACAAAGCAAGACAAGTCTTTAGTCTTCCCACTGACAATGACAGCACAAATTCTCAAGTGAGCTCTGGCTACCCTACTGACCGCTGGGAACGCTACAGGAAATTAAGCAATGCCATGAATTTAAGGAAAGTTATTTAACCTCAAATAATAATTAATAATAGTTAATAATCTTGAATCTATTAAAAATATTTAATAAAAAAATACACTTTTGCACACACAATTTTCGAAGTTATGTGTGTATTTATCGCAGGTTTATAAGCATCCACTTCCATAGTCAGTGACTTCCTTACGACATTACTTTCATCCCTACACATTACATGCCCGAACCTATTAAGTTGTGCATATTGTTGTATGTCGAACACAACGCATCCCAGAAAGACTTATTTTGTGTAATTTTATATTGTAAATATAATTGTAAACTAAATGTAAAATTTACTGACATATAACCGAAAACCTAGAATACGGATAAACATACTTAAATACTTTTTTTTTGTAAATACATACATATTATACCTACATAAGAACACCCAGACCAATGCAAATACCTATATTCATGCATACAAATATTTGCACTGAGCGGGGATCGAACCCGCGCCTCCCGCGAGGGCATTATCCAGCCATTGGTTTAACTCTCAGAGGAATTTCAACTTTAAAATCCTAAGCAGGAGGTCTAAATTAGATTGAAATAGCACAAGAGTTAGGTCGTAAGATATGTAGTACAGACTTCAATGGCAATTGTCATTAATTTTAGAAAGAGCGTAACGACAGATTATTGTATTTATATGCATGTTACTGAAAATGATTACCAGCATGCTCAAGATGTATGGCATCATTTCCATTGTAAAAATATGAAAGAATACTCTGATTTATATTTAAAAACAGATGTTTTATTGTTGGCCGATATATTTGAAAATTTTAGAGATGTGTGTCTTCATCCGGACACTGAATAAAGTGCCGAATAATGTCGCTTTAGAGTTCACAAATTTATATCTACAGCTGGGAAATATTCTTGACGAGCAAAAATCAACTTTATGCGTATGCGAATAAGGTACATGAGTATAATAGACAGGGGTTATAAATGGCAAGTCAGCAACCACGTCCTAAGGCACAGTGATGTTGAGATAGAAATCTTTAAGGGAAACGTCTTTTTCAGTTTCCCATTGTCTACAATTGAATTCCATGATTGGTGGAATGTGGATGTTAATATACTATTGATGAATTTTTAAATAATGGTAAATTGTGATAATTGACATACTTTTTTTGTATGATAATGTATATGATAATTTCAACTATCGAATAATTTAACTTTAATTGTAAGACATTTTTGTACGCCATACGGTAGAGTATGGCTTGCGCCAAAATGCAAACATCCAAAATTTATGTACCTACCCACTCACCTATATTCTGACAAATAAACTTTTATTTCATTTAATTTCCACTCACTACAGAACAAAAGGTCAATTTAAGAACGCACAAACAGACCCAAAAATAAAACGCATATATTGACCAACCGGTTATTATGACGAATTGCACTACGAAGTTTGGTTGTCATATAAAATTCTTTATAAAAAGTCGGATATAATGACTTCCCTTACAGTGACATGTCCATACTACAGATTCACCAACGCTATCAGAAAGTTATCGACCAAAGTTAATTACACGAGGATATTATTCATAATTTTGGGAATTAAAAATAATGAAGTCATGGTTTCAGTTGGGTTAGGAAATATCTTATTTTGCAAGGCAATTTTTTCCAGTAAATGCTTGTCAAATAGTCTATTATCTGTTCTGTGGCTGGGCGTAAAAATATCTATCGTAGTAGGTGTTGAACCAAGCTAAATTAGAAACACCCAAAATTTATAATTTTCTTTGGCAATGTTACAGATACCCCTCCAAACTATTATACAAGGACAACCTTTTGAAATCAGCTGTTGGATGTCAACAAGGAGACCCTCTTGGACCGGTAATTTTCAGAATTTTTTCTGGACGTGGCTGTGGTTTGAGCGGTATTCGGGTGTACTTTTACTTTTTGTGAGTGTCATCAACATGTTTTATACAAAATAATTGAGTTTAACGATACAATGCTGTCAACGTACTCACTATTAAAGAACAAAACAAAAAAGGTACAAAAATAAAAAAAGTAAATGAAAACGAATTTATACCCGCGGAAGCGCCTGAAACCGGTTTCAACCGAATTGTTTATTGTTTGCCGCGTGGTCACTATTTGTGTGTTTAGGTTTAAGGGACATACGAATATATTCGTATCGGACTACTGTTTATTGTCATAAATTGATAGTCGTATTTACTTTTTAAGTTAGTCTAAGACTAGCGCTCTATTGGCGAACCTCACAAAACAAAGATTTCATAAACAAAAAGAAACTTTTTAAATTGCAGATTAGATTTAAGTGTCAAAGGGGGAAAACTTTAGGAATTAATATCATTAAAATAGGTTTAGTGGTTTAGGTGTGAAATTGTAAAGACAGAGTTTCGTATTTGTAACGTTAGAATGGATTCTCTACTTACCACTAAAACATATTTGTCATTTGGCGATGAAAATATTTAATTTGTAATAATAGCGGATATATTTCAGTTCATTTTTTACTCCACTAATTTTTAATTTATGTAACCAACTGACAAATTTTCATATTTAAAAGACATTTATAGGATTAACCTTGACAAAATTATATTTTAAATCAAAAGAGGAGAACTCGTCTCATATACTAGGTTTTAAATAGTTAATTGGCCAACTAAACTATTCAAAAAAATACCTCGCAGGTATTCTAGACTAACAAAAATTCAATATTTAAAAAAGGACCCAAAACTAGAATAGATCAAAACAAAAATAAAAGTTCCACAATAGATCAATTTAAGATTAGGCATAACATTGAAATATTCCAACAAAAAGAGATAACCTAAACAAAGAACTAGATTAAAGAACTCAATCTGCACTTCCTTTATTTGTCTTCATAGACGAATACAATAAAAATATTTTGGATCATTACGTCATTTTATAGATATCTAACGACAGATTTCTGCATTTTATGACACTGCCAGCTACTTTATCAACCTTTTTCCCATGTGAACATCTTCCTAGCATTTAAATTGGAGATATCAGAACGGTAATGGATTAATCGAAAAAAAAAACGATTTTAAGCAAGTCGTCCCGTCATTAGACTTCTGTTTTTCCGATCAACAATTATGGAGATTATCAGCCTTTGGTATTTGCCGGCAGCAGAGGTGCGAGGAAAATGCCTTATTTGGCTATATTACACCCCCTGTATATGAGAACCGAGACTGGTAGGGGGTATCCGTGGATTCTAGCATGAAAACAAAAATTGTATTTGTCGTGCGTTTTAATTGGTTCAAGTCCGACATGACATCTCCCACCGTCTCCGGTGGTGGGGGTATCCGTAGAAATCTATCGCACGTAAAAAAAGATTTAAAAATAAAGATTAATGAAAAAATGTATTTTGAATTAGCCTGCCTTATCTTCTACACTGACAGCACAGAAACTCTTTGCTTATAGGGTTGGCAGCGCGAGTGTGGCTCCTCTGGTGTTTCAAACGTCCATAGGCAACAGAACACGTACCTACATCGGTTGGGGTCAATCCCTTTTACGATAACCCAGGAATGTGTTATTGTCAAAGAGAATTTATGTAACCGGATTTTTTTGAGGTTTCGGAGTCAATCGAATTGTGGGAGATATTTATCCAAGGGTTTGAGTAAAGATGATGGCCACTGGAGGTCGTAAAGCCTCCGTTTAATGATGGGGAGTGTCGACAGTTTACATAGCTGTACGTCACATTTATACAAAGTGGGCACTTTATGATAGCTTCACACGCTACTGTTCGAAGTGTCCTTCTACTTGGGCTCTATTTCTTTGGTTAAACGATTTAACACGAGGTTATAATGGCCGCGGTATTCTGTAGGGCGGATGACGCGAGCGAGGACTCGAGGCTGAATAGTGCACACACTCACCGAGCACCCGGCCTGGAGGCCTGCGACCAACTGACGAGCATTATTTTGGTCTTCCATTCCTCAGTACCCACCGGATCTTCTACCTGTATAATCTGACCCGTCTCTGGATTAATAGGAAATACACCTTCAGGAGTTGAGTTTTCTCTCAGCAAACGTCTGTGTGTTGCATACCTTTTTAACAAACATGTACCAACTTTCGACCTACATTTGCAAAATGAATAAATAAATAAATAAATAAATAAATAAATAAATAGATATTTAAATAATAAGTTAATTCATGTAATGAGTTTGAAATGATAATAAAGAAAACGTAAACACACACGAATACTACACATACCTGATTATCTTCGAAGAAAGTGAGCACAAGACTAAAGAGTTTGTTCCTCTCTTGCATCGGGAACCGTTTCAACATAGCCTCTATACATTGGGCAGCTGAGGCTCGACACTCCGGGATTTATGTACCTACGATTATTTCCCGAGGAGTATGCGACTTTTTCTTTATTTCTTGTCTCGGTAATTACAAATAAAAATGGTGGTGCTGTTATTAGTACCCGGGACACATAGACCTAAAGCGTGCTCATAAAGTGTTCTATTATTTTTTTTATACCATTTAGTTGGCAGACAAGCACATGGCCCATCTGATGAGAAGCGATTACCGTGGCCTATGGACGTATGCAAAACGGTTAATGAAAAAAAAAAGCAACAGAAAAGAAGTAGCTAAGAATAGGATCGCGCTCGTTAAAACTTCAGACGAATGTGTTAATTTTTGTACCGTAAGCAAAAAAGAAGACAAAGATGAAGTACGATGAATTGTTCAAAGTAGCCTGATATCTTCTTAATATAACATATTTAATCAATTTATTTATAATTTCATTACAAATATACTTCTTTAGCAAAATGTATGTATGTAAAGCTATTTGTGAAATCAATTATGTTATTAATCTTGCTATTGTTAAAATTAGCTGTAGGTTTTCCAAAATTCTAAAGTAAAATAAATAATATAAAATATACATCGCAGAAATGTTTTCTTTTTCATTAAAATGTATGTTATTGTTCCATGTTGTAGCCGCCAATAATCTTTGACAGTTTACAGTTAATTTAACTTCTCGGAAATCATAACAATGTATTATTCGAGTTATTGATAATATACCTACTGACCCCAAACCGCGACCGCGGTAGCCTAGTGGTATGGGTAATGGCCTGTTAAGACGAGGTCTCGTGTTCGATCCCAGGTTTTACCATGGCACACACCAATGACATTTCGATGTTTTTGGAGTTCATAAGTGCCCGGTTAATGGCAATAGGCTCGCCACCTATATTACATTGGGACATAAACATAAACTGGCGAAATGTGGGTGCTAGCATCTTTGCCTACCCCTTCGGGGATACATCAGGGAGGCACTCGTGTACCACGGTGTGCTTCTCTACCTCCGCCGCATAGTCGGGGCGTACCTGACGGAGAGAGCCGTCATCTACCCAAGTGCGACCGGCGTCGGTCGGCGTGAGATGTCGTGCGGTGTTCCACAGGGATAACACACGCCTGCTATATAGAGGTAGTAAACTATACTGCTTACAATCATGAAGATATGAGACGTGGCGTCTCCTGGTCTTGAAGTTAAGGTGCCGCAGAAATCGCTTTTGTAGTCTTTCTATCCTATCGATATATGTAACATACTGGGGGGACCAAACAGGACAATACACAAGGACTACGGACGACTCTATTGTATTATTCTCAATTCTAAGTTAAAACTACAATAAAAGTTTTAAATTGCAAAAGAACACGTGCAACTACGAAACTGCGCGGATTATTGTTGACAAGTTGACACTTGAGAGCAAAGAGTATATACTTTCTGTCCTACAGAATACCACGGTTATAATAACTTCGTGTTGTATTCCTGGTGGTGAGTAGGGTAGCCAGAGCTCACTGGAGAGTTTTTGTGCGATTAGTGGGAAGACCAAAGGCTTGTCCTGATTTTGTGTTCTGCACTGAGGGCACGTAAAATCTGTTCTTACTGGGTCGATGTGACTCCACTGGTGCAAATATACATATTCATGCATACAAATATTTGCACTGACTGGGAATCGAACTCACGCCCCCTGCATAGCAGTCGAATGTTCTATCGCTACGCCACAGAGGTCGTCAGAGAGTAATAAAAACAATAATAGCCGCGTGACTTCCGGCAGAGTAGAATTTGCACACTCCACACAGGAGCGAATTTGTGTCTTGTATAGAAGACACCGCTGCTCCGGCGTGAAAAATCGTCTCACTCTGTTCAGGACTCCGAGTTTTCGTGAGGCTGTTTTGATGATGCTTTCGATGTAGTTTTTGTTATTTAGGTTGCAGCGAACATCCATACCTAGGATATTGAGATTGTCCTAATGCGTCCTTTCCCTGTCCTCTCTCTGATGAACCTTATCGTGTTAGCCAGCACATCTTGGTTACTCATCTGCAATATGGCAAAATGTACATTATTTCTTGAAGTCTACATTTTTTCAATCCCGCGATGTCCCACCGCGTGCTTTATTGCGTTGTGGCTCAAGGAATGAACTTAAATAGCTTATTAAACTGCGATTTTTAATTTTTAAACTGCAAACAATAAATGTAACGTACCTTCTCGATCCCCATTCTAAAAGACTGCTGTTTGATCTCCCTACCTCGAGAGGCTAGGCCCGACCTTCTTGGTATCCTAGTGACCTCGTGCACCAATTGGGTCAGGCCGTGCGCCAGAGCAAACGCGTGGGTGGCTCTTCCCGCATGGTCTCTTTTGGAGGAGCCCAACCAGATCTCGTGGTGGGCGTTAAAATCCCCCAAAAACACCATTTCGGCATTCGGAATTGTGGAAAGTATTTGGTAGCCGGTAATATATACGGTCAAATTGCTGTATTTGAGTAAGTACTTATTTGATACTATATTGCCCAACGCACCAACAAACTTTATCAATAGATTTGAATGTAACATTGTTGTAAGTACTTCCAAAAGTTTATGACAATAGTGCTCGGAAGACGGCAATAGGCTCATGCTCTGCGCGCCCTTACCCAAGCGCGGTACGCAGACTGTTTTTGTTCAACAGCTTCCGCGCACTCGCGCCCGAACCAAGGGCGCACCCCGCGGTCACCGGTGACATCGGTGTATGAGATATAGTATTCCATACCCAGACAGTACCCAGTTCTCAATTGTTTTATTATAAATATATATCTGGCATGTTCTACTTTACAAATTCGATTGGAAGTAACATTATTTGAATCAAATCATGTGTAAGTTTTCTTTCTTTTATATTGAACCTTATGCTAGAGCTTGTCCATATGTGTACTGTCTTAACGAAAGTGAAGGCGCGCGCTCGCCGCGCGCTCAGGGAGGATGGAGCGTCGATCTAGGTCGATCTCTCGCACTCCCGAGGCGACATGCAAAATATAATGTAGCTAAAATAATGCTTAATTGAAATATTTGGATCAAATCGCCATGTCAAATGCTTTCATAAATCATTGTCAAATTAAATTAATTAATTAATTCGTAACTAAGCGGGAATCGAATTCGCGATCTCTTGCTTAGCAGTCGAACGCTCTACTGCACAGTAGGTATGTCTTACTTTTACTCCAAAGTACAATAATCTTCCTTTATGGTATCTTCCTATACTTTTTTCTATGTAATATTATAGGTAGGTGTATGATACAAATAAGTCACCAGGAAGCGATCTCTTGCGCATGTCAGATCTAAAATATATTGTGAATAAAGTAAGTCCTGTGCTCGCTCATCTAATAAACAAACAATGTGTACATAACTACACGTGCCCAAGTAAGTTGAAGGAGGCAAGAAAGCGTAGAAGGCGCCTGCGAATTAAATCATAACTTTTCTTTTTAGTAAGCAACTAAGTTAGCAGTCGGTTTGTAAACTTCAAGGTAAACCACGTCATTATTATACGCATCAATTGCATTGTAAATCACCAGTCGTTTATCAACAACATAAACTGACTAAATATGGGTGCTAGCACCTCTGCCTACCCCTTCGGGGATATAGGTGTGAGTTTATGTTTATGTATGTATGTTTATGCAATATTGTATAATGTTTAGTAACTTGGTGGTGAAGAAATTGGCTTTGAAACCGAGGGGTCTTGAGTGCCGAAATCCCGGTCTTACTTCTTACTCATGTAAGTTCAACATCATTTATTAACAACAAAGTACAAATATATTGCCATCGACACGACACAATAAAGAAGAACAAAAACATCATTTTAATAAACCTTTAGGCATCATTTTAATAACCTGCAATTTGTAGACCACTGGTTTCACTCTCACTACAAACTCGAACCCGATCTCGATCACGTTCATGACACACGATGCTTACTGTATCCACTCGCGATTTTGTTTTGGCTTGTTTCCGGTTGTTTTTGCAGAGACGGACCACTGGATGCCAGACGTTCGGCAGTTGAATCCTTGTCCGATTTCGAATACAATAATTTTAAAATAATGTTATTGTTTCGCACGGTGGAACACGAGGTAGTCTTTTTTTAGCTTTTTGACTGTGAGGTTAAACGCCGCTCTCAGTGTCGACGAGTTTAAATTTATAAATTCTCGTTGTGAATATAAAATCACGAGGAAGTGACCTTAGACCTCGTTAGTATGGAAACTAGAGTCGTCAAAATCACATGTTATGGCCAATCACGTCTCACAGAGATATTTTTAAGCCAACCTTACCTGCAAAAGACGGACAGACGGAGTTTGGGATCCGCTTTACCAGTCTCACTGCGGATTTGGCTAAACTTCGATGTTTTGCGTGAAGCACATCTGTGACGTCATGGATAAACAAGAGGTACCTTTTTTGGTGGGTTGGCCATGTATTGCAGGTGCGTGGGTAAAATATATCCAGCCCTGTAAGAGAGGAAGTCTTAAGAAAAATGCTATTTTGACGTTGTAAGGAATGAAACAGCGTGCTAATGGTCGGCTACCACTGTTTAAATTATTGTGTGCTGATTTGCTTGACTTCTAAGTTTGTTGTTTTTCTAAAAGCACTGCTACTTATTGAAAAAAATGTACTCACAGTTTTGCACTTCACTTATCCTTGCTTCGATTAAATCAACTCCATGTGGCGCCCTCTATGGCCACTTCTAGTAGTTTGAATGTACCAAAATCTTTTGAGTTTAGGTCAGCAGTATCAATATTCATAGTTTTATATGAAACTTCACTAATATACTAACAAACCTCATGATTACCTATTATGAAATGTATTCACAATGTACCTGTATTTGATAAACAAAAGGAGACAGCCGAATGTAACTCACATTTGTTTGATCTGTGGTTTGATCGTTTAAGCTATTGTTTGATGAAAACGTAAAATTTGACAAACAAATTTGTCAAACAAATTTGATCGTTAACGGGGCCCTTAACATACAAACCTAACACAGCATTTGATATCACATTCACTTCTATAGCAATGTCCCTCTTCTTAACTTCATTGATTAAAACTGGATGCTTTATTATACCGAAACCATGCCCAATACGCTTAGTTCCTAAAGCAATCGCATCAAACAAATTCTCATCGTGAGTTAATTTATTAATTTTCCACGAATAGAAATATGTCAGAAGACAAGGCTAGTGATGCAAAAGGTGATTAGAGTTCTCTTGCTACTTGCTTGCTTGAACTAATTACTTTCTTTCCTTTTCCCTTTTGTATATCTTCTTGCATACGTAAACTAAAGATGATGTAAGATCAAAGCGCGGAGGTGTCGGACTCGAACCGACCAAAACGCACAGCGCCTGTGGGTCGTTGTTGGTTACCGAAGTTGAGGTTGACAGGCATATTCCCCGTACCCTGGCCGACCCAGGGCCATCTCTCATTCTGTGATCACCGACACTCGAGTTGCCTCAGTACCCGGGCAGCGCAGATCGTAAATCTCCTCTCCCACAGCGTACATAAAAGTATACATATACACACCGCTGCTCCGGTGTGAAAAAACATCTTACTATGTTACGAGTTAACGCGAGGCTGTTTTAATGATACTCTTTATGTAGTTTTTGCTATTCACTTGCAGCAAACAACAGGGAGTTTTTTGCAGAAGCTTGCAGAAGCCATAAAAAAAAAGATTTTTTTAAGACAGCAGTCGGGATTTTTAGTTTTTTGTAATTGATTTTATTAGACAGCGTAATTACAAAACTCAAAAAAAAACTACAATTCTAATTCAAAGCCATTGGAGAAATTAAGCAAGTCAAACTTTATTTAATTCCCTTTTTTATAATACCTTCAATATATTTACTAAAAATCTCTTAATGTAATGAAATTTTAAAACTCTACTAGTCGTAAAGAATAAAACAAAACTAAATAACTTGTCAATTGTACGTACTTGGTGTTGGTCATATTAGTCAAATAGACAATGAGACAAATGTTTTGTCAAATACACTGTCCACACATGGTAATTATTTGTCAAATATTAATAGACCTCTCGAAAACCTAAGTAGGTTTTGTTTTGACAGATCATACGGATACATACAGAATACCAAAATAAGTATCTCCAAAGTACAGACATAACTAATTTATGATTTTCTTATACCACTTAGGTGGCAGACAAGCACACAACTCACCTGATGGGAAGCTCTCAGCTTATTACCAGTAATGAATGACACGGAATTAAATACTAAACAACTAATTGATGGTATCGAATATTACGCCTCTATTTTAGATGACGGTTCACAAGGCAAATTGGTACAATTTATATTAAATAGTCGGTTATCACAGTCGGCTAAACTGAGACAAGGGAATTGGCATCGGAATATGGCAATGTTGTTCTGATGAGCTCTTCCAATTAGTCCCCTTGAGAATTTTATCTACGCGCGGTCATATAGAGTTGACCGACGTACCCCGCTCCGCACGCACTGGAAACAGTTCTTGGTTTTGTTATAATTGGTTCCGCACCCGCTTCTATAGATAGTTTTAGTCACTCGACTGCTTCGTTCTGTTGCACCGTCGAGCCAACTTAGGTGGCACAGTCCAATTAAAATAACATCTATAGGGAATACCTCTAAGTACATGCTCGCATTGCTCGTATTTACTATTACCATATATTTACCAGTGTTGGGTTTGCTTTTTGCAATATTATAATCATTCTCTAATACTTTTCAGCCAAAAAAACGGTGCCGGAAGAAGTGACGAAGCACTCGTTCAGGCTAAAAGTATGGCGTCACTTGGAGTCAAATTCGTTAGCGATGTTTCCACGCCCGGTCTACAACAGGATCCCAAACTTCAAGGGAGCCACCGAAGATGCCGTCAAGCTGGCAGAACTGGAAGTCTTCAAGGCCGCTAACACTGTTAAAGTGAACCCTGATAAACCACAAGAACCTGTGAGGTAAGTGGCTTTAAGTTATGATATTATTTTCAAGAATCTCCCTTCTTCCTCGTCCAAGCGGCAATTCCGGTTATATCCAAAGCTCGTGCTTTAGAGCCCCGAAACAGCACACGATTTTTATTGTTGCTATAAGAAGAGAATATTCCTCAGTCAAATATCTTCGCTACTTGTGGGCAACGCAAAAGACGGTGATTCCTTGCTCGAATTCTCTGGCAGAATGGTGCAACGGTTTATGGAAATATCACTGCTAAAATAATGCCTAACACGCTACCTAAGCAGTCTTTGGCTCACGTGGAACCACAATTTTTGCGAAGACATTGTCATAAAATGGAGGAGCAACTTTTATATGTACATCTACCGTATAATCAAATATAATGATTAGATTTACATATCATTGGTTTGTAAATTATAGCTTAGCTCTAGGGATTTTGTTTCGAGCCCTAACTATAGTTTAACTCAGATGTTTAGGAGTCGTCATTTAGGAGTAATCTTTTGCCATACACAGAGCGATATAACATTTTAAAATATTTTTATTTTTCGGAAGGAATCGAGTCTGGGCTGTATATATCTGTCTGTTGTTACGTCTCATTGTACCTATTAATATTCCGGTACACAGACATTTGACTAATACCAAGCGTATGGAGAGTTTTAAAAATTACATTCGACTCCATACCAACTTTGTGTAATGCAATCACGGCGATTCGGTTTTCTTTATCACCCCACTCCATTTTAATAACCTGAATTTGAGTTATCATCACACTTTATACATGCGCAGTGGTGTATGGCATGAAAATTATATTTAAAGACCTCTATTATCTGCTCCTGGATATCTCGGAAAATAATTCAATCAAGAGTACAGAAGAAGTACCACCGCAGGAAGATACGAGTTTTTTCGCGTCTAAATACTTAAGCATTCTAGTTGACCGACTAATCTTAATCTTTTCATGGACTCGATTCTTGCCATGGCAATTTTTTATTAGACTCTTGTAAATGCATTCCAAAAACTTACCTACATTCATAGTTATTCAAATTTGTGTTAAACTTTCATTTTCACATAATCAGCTTACTTACTCAGTATTACCATTCAAAACACAGTTTTTATATAAAATGTAAATGCAGATGAATCGAACCAAAGTAATTTTATTTTTTATATAAACAGATTCTACTTGCATAATTATGATTATTTCATTGAATTATACTTAAATGTATTTTATGACTAAATCGTATGGATTTACGCCAATCACAACTAAATCCCAACAGCAAGATGCTAGTGTATAAAACTACCATAAAACCAATCTGGACTTACGGAATACAGTTGTGGGGAACTGCCAGCAATAGCAATATAGATATCCTGGAAAGATTCCAGACCAAAGCTCTGCACATCGGGCTTGAAGTTACGAGGGGCCGGGGCATACACTCTATGGTAATGGTTCGCGCTTGCAGCAAGCATCTCTTCGTAGGGCGGTGACGCCATTTCAGACTCATCAGTGAATTCGTGAACTTCATACTGGTGAAGTTGTCTTGGTTTACGAACATATTCTGCTGAGCGCCGGTTCCTTGGCTTTTCGCAGCAACGTTTAACTCGCACGTGTTCTTCGTATGGACCCGCGTCATGCACATCTCGACGAGCCCTATAAGTATCGTAATCCTCATCCACGTCACCCACATCCTCTTCCTCAACCCATGGTTCCTCGACGGAATATGAAAATAACTAACACATCACACATCTTATTGTCTTCAAAACTTTATATAAATAAAATGTTGAAAAAATCTCCAAAACCATTAAATGAACGCAGGTATAATCAAAACGTAATAAATATAACTTACTCTTGGTATAACTGTTCCTGTACTTCTGGATATTTTGCCAAAAGCTGAACCGTATAACCTATGGCCTACAGTAGATATGTCCGCACAGACGTGGGCAGCAACAACAGCGGCTACTACCGGCTGCAGGCCGTGCTGACGCACCGCGGCCGCTCGTCGTCGTCGGGCCACTACGTGGCGTGGGTGGCGCGCGCCGGCGGCTGGCTGCGCTGCGACGACGAGAGCGTGGATCTGTCAACGAATCGTTCTTATCTATTGTATTCTCAAAACTATCTATAAATAAACACCAATTGCGAATGTTACCATCAAATTCGGGTATTTGAATTGGTGGCAACTTAGGTCGATCGCGAGTGGGATTGGGTCGGTCAGACGGTTTCTCCAAACTCCTAGCGACGCGTTTGATATACGTAATGTAATAATGGATGCTCAAACGGTCCCGGCATCTCCCTCTAAGCAGCATTAAAAGGAGAAAAAACAATCAGAAAAATCCTTTTTTTTGGCAAATTTCAGAGGAAGTCCCACTTTTGGCAAACATATCCTCCCTATTTCTGGACAAAAATGACAAATTACGTCAGTGCGACCGTGCCGTGTGCCTTGGACTGCATACCACATAACTAAACATACACTAGACACAAACACCCAGGCTACATCCACTGTAACTAAACAACACAATACATACAACATTACACACCACAACATACACCGACACACTACCCCAGGGACTCTGCTCCGATCGAGCAACCAGTTGTTTTCTGTCAACAAGAGTTATGTCTTCACAGCCGGAATAGCGTTTACATTTTTTTACCATATCATAATCGTACCAAGAAAATGAAGATGAATGCGTGCTCACTGACATGGGTTGCCTGCTGTAATAAATCACGTGGACATGAACACGAATGTTCTTATTTGTACTTATACATGTTGCAACGCTCTTCATCGAAACATGAAGGCGCGAAGAAAGTTGTTGATAGAAGATGTAGTGATGAGAATTGAGAGAGGAATGTTGAGATGGTTTGGTCATGTTGAGAGAATGAATGAAAGAAGACTAACGAAACAGGTGTATGAGGCGAGTGTGGATGGTACCGTCGGAAGGGGAAGACCTAGGCGCAAATACCTGGACCAAATCGGGGAGCTTTTTTTTTTTTCGTCACATAACCAAAAGACATCATTAGATTGCATCCTGGATGTCCAAATACTCAGGTATTTCTTAAATACATAATTATAAAACGATTCTGGACTTCTTGCGATTACCTAAATTATGTTTTTCTAACGGAAAAATACGCAGACGACACCACTGCGAGCGAAGGCAAACTCGAAATTAAATCGTGTACCAACCTGTCTGGCCAGCTGAGGGGAACAGTTGACCAAAGTCGTTGAACAAAGTTGGTCATTTTAGCCCATCGTATTCCGCTCGGCACGCCTCGTTGGGGTACGAGGGATATATCTCAGATAGTGTCAGCGTGCGTTTTAGTCAGTTCAAGTCCGACATAACCTTCCCCACCGGTTCCGATGGTGGGACTATCCGTGGGGATCTTGTGCACGATAAAAAAAATAAAAAGTGAAATACGTGCAATCTTGGTAAATAGAATATTTGAATTATTAACATCCGACGCAAAAATGACGGGGTGTTATAAGATTGATGTGTCTGTGTGTATGTGTGTGTGTCTGTCTGTGGCGTCGTAGTTCCTCAAAAGATGAATCGATTTGGATTTAGTTTTATTTTGTTGAAAGGTATATTATCGCTCTAGAACTGGCCCTCTTCGGGTGTAGCAAATGAAAATTTTTCGGGACAAAATAAATTGAATAGAAATGCCGAATTGTATATTTTTTTATCTTAATGAATTATTTCGTATTCAAGATTGTTTCAATGCCTGACGGTTACTTTTTGAATTATTAAAATCGGACGTTCTATTTAAAAGATTATACCAAACTATAAATGTCAATAAATCCAGAACTCTTCTCCCTCCTCGTACCCCGGCGTCTCCCCGTTTTCCGGGAACGAGTTGGGGACTCTAGTCCCCACACACCCGAGGATAGTGTCAGATCGTGAGAGATGGCCCTGGGTCGGCCGGGGTGCGAGGGATATGCCTTTCAACCTCACCTTCGGCAACCAAGACGATCCACAGGCGGTGTGCATTTTAGTCGGTTCGAAGTATGCCATTGTCAATCATCGTCTGTGGAATATGGCTCCATACACTGCGAAGGTGTAAAAAAAGTTGTTCTTCAGTGTTCAGATTTTCCAAAGAATCACTGAAAGCTCTTCTCCCAAGCAATTCCCAGGCATGCTCTATGGGATTGAGGTCGGCAGACTGAGCAGGCCATTCCAACGTCGCAATATTGTCAATACTCACTCTTGTCTTTATAGCAGAACAGCAAAACATATGCAGTCGCAAAGCAAAGTAAGGCATAATACTTCAAATAGAAATGATATGCATCCTGTTCATAATCAAAGATATACCAACAGTATGGACACAACTTCAGATAGTTTTAAACATTACCTACTGTTCTATTTAATGTATCTAAGGTTGAAGGGACTATGGCCAATGTATCGAAAGCACGTTATCGACCCCTGAAAAGTTAATACACCTATAAAAAATATTACTGCACTTACAATTACAAGTAATGTTAGTTTATTTACTTCTATTGTGGCGTTCTTCTCCCTGGACTATCATTACCGTTCCTGTAAGAGGAACCTATTTTAAAAAAAAGTTAATCTAGGTGTTCAATATTTGTAATGCCACAAATTCATTCGAGTTTTTCTGAGTATCTATCATTATCATAGACATTCAGTTGCAAGTGAGTAGGTCACGAGTACTGAAAAATCATGCTATAAAAAGTATTAAACAAGCAAATATCAAAGAGACCACTCACAAAAACAAAACGTTCTAAGTAAAAGTGGCATACGACCGCTGCTATCCTTAATATTTCCTTGTTTAATGCTTTTCATAAGCGTGATTTCTCAAATGTCGGTTTGTTCCTGTGAGCTAACTAATTAAACAAAGATTTACCTTTGTAAGGCTTTTCTTAGTTAAGTACAGCCGCGCGATAAATGTACTGATATAATAAACCGGCACTACTGAAGTACTTACATTTTTTTATCAAGAATATTAGATTTACTGAATATTCCTCAATCAGAGCAGCGAAATCTAGGAATTGAATTCGGGAAAGAAGTTATAACTTGAAAAAGGCAATTGTACTGTCGTATATGAAATAATCGTAAATACCTTCCGATGTACGGAAGTTATCGCACTTGCAACGACCATTGACACAGGCCAACCTTCTATGATTAGGCACAAAAATAACGAGGTAGTAAGAAATACAGTAATTAACCGTACTTTAAACGTTTTTAATAATCTGTAGGACCTCCTAAAGCATTAGCAACAGCTCGACAACGGCGTGGCATACTTAGTATGAGATTGTCAATCATCGTCTGTGGAATATGGCAATTGGATATATATTTCACTAAGTAAACTACATATATCATTCATAAAACTCAAGAATTCCCTTTCATAACATCTAATTAAAATTGAACATTGCAATACTGTCGAAAGTTTACCCCAATGTTACACAAATATTTTTTTAACCTAAGTTTTACGATATTTATTTTATTATTTCATTATTTACACTGTAACGAGGAGAGTTGCTTAACGCAAACTTGTACAAAGGCTTTTTGTGAATAACAGTAGCTATTCAGGAAATCTAATGCTATCACCCATGATATTTAACAATAATAATAATTAATTTTTTTTATTTGTACAGATGCGGAGGCACAGAGTAGGGAACCATCACACAGTACAGCTCACGAAGATATTTCGCACTCCGAACAACTTAGTCCCACTCTATACACATGGAGTCAGAGCATAAATACACCCTTGTTATGTTAGTTGCACATGGTGATGCAAAGATATATAAGCAACAGACTCATATAAAAATCCACACGTGTCTTCACTATTTTAAATATATGGTCTGATGACATTTTTATACTAGTACACTGTCTAACAAAAAAGATCTGGAACCTAATATTGAAGATTTCTATGAAGATGAAAAGGAAATAGATAGTCCACCAAATATTTCAGTTCTGAAACCTAAATTTAAGCCTATAAAAAAAGTAGAAGATGGACGATTACATAAACTATTATGCGCTTAAATGGTTTCGTAGTGTTCGTATTCGTATTGCTTCTTGGCAGGATTTGAAGGCTGCGTTGTTGAAACGTTTTGATAGAATTGAATTTGATTATCATTTGGAACATGAACTCCGTACTCGTAAACAAAAGATAACTGAGTCATTACCAGATTTTCTTGAGTCCTTTCCTTTTCCTTGTGTCCTGTGGGTAATAATTCAGCTTTTAATAGTGACATGTCGGCATCCACTCCTTTTCTTTGCAGCCATGCCACCAAATCTGCTTTCTTATTGGCTGACGTAGGTGCTTTATCAATTTGCACAGAGTGGTATGGGGCATTATCCATTATAATTGTGCTGTTAGGAGGGATATTCTGTAATCCAGAGGAGTCACAGTCACGCTGTCAACCCTGTAAGTACAGAGTTTCTGTGCCGTCAGTGTAGAAGACAATGCAGGACAAGTCTTCCCACTGACAGCACAAATTCTCCAGTAAACTCTGGCTACTCTACTCACCGCTGGGAACACAACACGAAGTCCAACTTCGTGTTGTGTTGTCCTCCAAGACCAAAACTACATGTACCGTCAAGCCCTCAAGAAATTTTTGCGCTTATTTATGACCACTAGGAGAACATCTGGAATGATAGGAGACCCTAGACGGTGAAAAGTATAGCGTGAAAGTTCTCTTAGGCCGGGCAAAATAGAACTGAAGGAGTAAAAAAGATAATTTAGATAAGCATACTCGTACACACACTGGCGAACAGCTTTATGAGAGTAATGTATGTAAAAAATGTTTCAGTGATAAGAGCAACTTAGTAAGACATATTCGTTTAAACACTCACTGACTACTACTAACTACAGTCGCTTAGTTGTTACGGAACCCTGCGAGTCTAACCTATCCATTTCGGGGTGGGTGGTGAACATTCTGAACTTAATTAGATGCACAATCAGTATTTTTACTGAACGCGAAAATATTATCTTTTAAATAATTTCTGAAAGAGCCCATTATGTATACCTAATCTACACAAAATCGTAGTAAATATACATAAACGAGAAAAGTTTAAAACTGAAGGAATTAGGAATGGTCAGAATTTTATGGAAGGCACCTATGTCTGCCTTATTTACCTCTAAGTCTACCATCAGTTGGTCTCTGCCAGTCTTGTAGCGCGCGCATTCCATGAGGATGTGTTGTACGTCCTCCATTACTCCACAAGTTTCGCAATTTGGAGAGGTTGTTATTGCCACTTGTTGCAGTATTTGTGGTATGACAGTATCTGTCGTAGTGGTTTTGCTTTAGTAGAATCGAAGGCCAGGCTATTTGTGTTGGAAAATGCATGACCATTATATTTCGTAATTATTATGTCAGTGATATGTTTACCTTTTATAACACTAAAAGGTGTACTAAAGATATAAAAGCTTGAGTGGCAGCTATCGTCTGCATAACAATGAACATTGCCGGTAGACAGCATGTCGTTGATATGCAGAAGAAAGAGAGTGGGTGATAAGACGGACCCCTGGGGCACGCCAGCATTAACCTGCAGAAACTCCGAAGCTCGTCCGTCACAAAGGACGCGAATACGGCAATACATTGAAAACCAGTACTTAAAATGTTCAGTATTAACGTCCAGTTTCTCTATTTCTCTTCGACTTGACAACGCTTGACGATTATCGTGCCAAAATAAGTAGGCTCTCTCGAAGCGATTTTAGAGTTAGGGCACTCAATTTTTCTACAGATATAAATACTTTACTTATCTGTGAATAAAGTTTAATTATCACATACGTACATACATACGCCTTTATCCCTGGAGGGTTATGCAGAGGTGAATTAACACCCACATTTCTATTAACACCCACATTTCACCAATTATTGAATTCGGTCCCACGTAATAGGGGGTGAGACTATTGCCACATCCGGGCACTATTGTTGACTCAAGCCATGGATCTGAGGCTGAGTCTGGACTGTATTTATCTGTCTGATGTTAAATAGTCCTATCCCTTAGTCGCGCCACAAAGACAATAATCATAATATTCTTTTATTATAAAAACTGAATAACGGACTTATATAGGTACTATACCTTATCAATCCGGATTTCACTTTTACACTTAGAACGACAACAAAATCAACACAAAAAGTCGTGTCAAAAGTATGTTAAGATGCGTGCGCGTGCGCCGGCCGTACACTGGTTTTTTTTTTAGACAATTAATTTAATTTTAAGAAAAGACAACATTAACTAGCACCCACATTTCGCCAGTTTATGTTTAGGTCTGCGAAGAAAGGCAGCGTTTATGAAACTACCCACCGTCTACGTACGTTATAGGTATCAGCTCACGGGTAAATAAAAAACCCAGGTAATGGTGAGTCGCACTCTTGTTACCTACTTATCGGTGTTTCATGCAAAGATTAAGAGCATCTAATCTATTTTACAGTAATATTGCGGCAAACGACGTCTATATCCACAATTCAGACAATCATGTATTGCGTATAAGAACTTCAGATCAGAGGGATTGACTACAGATGCTCCAACTGCAAATGCATTTTGTCATTGTACAATTTATTTTACGATCAATTAATCTTTCACTAGCAGCTTCAATAAATTTCATATCACCAATTTGAACCCGCATTTTTTTAGTTATCAAATAATATAATGGAAATCGGCATTTTTAATGATAGCACTTAATGTAAGCAAAATAGCTATCAAGTCGCGACGACGCTGCTGAAAAGCAACTAAAATGACGGACTAAGTGTAAAAAATAAAACAATCTGACAAATAAAAATTAATGTTGGACCCATAGCCGTAGCAAGTGGTTTACTTAGCCCGCAGGGTAAGTTGGTCAACTGAGCCCGCGGGCTCAATGGGATGTGGGCTTAGTTGACCATGAAGGGAGTTCGACCTTTTTTCGCTAGATGACGCTAGGTGTATATTATTTCGCTACTCAAAGGTGGGTATGAAAGCACAATAAACGTTTTCAAACCAAAATTTTACAGGAGAGCGTAAAAACGTAAATCAAGCTTGCTAAATAAATAAATAAATTTTTACATTAACCCTTTTCAAACGCTTTTATTGTATGGTTCCCAGCGGTGAGTAGGGCAGCCAGAGCTCACTGGAGAATAGCCATACTTGAATCATTTGGTTTGGTGTGAAACGATAGCAAGAGACCGGATTGTATGTATTTGGTGCCTTGGAAGATGGGTAGGCCTTTGGTGTGGGACGCAACATGCGTCGACACCCTTGTGCCTTCCCATCTTTCAAGTGCGCTTAGGTACTGCGGCATCTGCGGGAACAATATCGATCGTTTTTAAAACACAGACAGAAATTTTTTCAGCAGGAATGGCCAAATTAATTCCATACAATATTTTTTATACGAAGCAAACCTGACTGAAATACCACCCACATATACATGTGACACGCTCTAGTTACTACGAGGAAAAATATATGAACGTGTACGTAACCCTATTCTGTAAGCAAGTAAGAATATGGAGACAACATACGCAATTCACTTGTACAGCTAAAGAAACGAAGAAAGAAGTAGAAGCTCCTAGAACATCAAGGGAAAATAAACCTAATGCTAAAGAGTATAAGTGTGAAATTTGTAATAACACTTTGTACCTGACGCCTGTAGAAATATTAAGACATAAGAAAAGTTGTAAGAGTAAATAAAATTTATGAAATGTTTGCAGTTACAAACACGTTTCAAAATCTAATTTGAAATATAATTACAAATATGTCTGGTACATTAGCACACTTTCATATCCGTGATTCAACCTCCGCATGGAGTGTGACTGAAATATTCCTTTAGAGTCTTCGTGCAATTAAACCACTGATGTACCACGCGGCCCGCTCCGCTCCTGTGACGCTCCGCTCTATCCCGACAACACCGCAATCGATATTCGCATCGTCTCTCGCGACAGCCCACCGTCGCGACTTGCCACTGCCCTGTGCATCCCGAGCCAATTTACTGAATCTCGCTCGCCTCGGGGATGCCGCTCAGTGCAAATATTTGTATTCTTGAATATATCTTCACGTGTCTCGAAGAGTTCGTTAAGCAACCTGATGGGAATAGATGGAATTCTAAAAAGTCTGAAAACTTATATAACTACAGAAATTTAATACCAGGAATGCCTTTTGGAGATCAAATGGCAAGATGAAATTTGGAATAGGAATTTTATAATAGTCTGGATTATGATGTTTCTTCCCTGGAATAAATAGATTCATATTGGTTGCGTGAACGGACTCAGAATTCCACACCTGCAAAACCGCGGGCAGTGAGTAGCAAATAAGGAAATAAATATTTCATACAAATATTCTACCACTTAGGTGGCAGACAAGCGCACAGCCCACCTGATGGAAAGATTTACCATGGCCTATGTACGTTTGTAACACCAGAGGAGTCACAGTCGCGCTGCCGACCCTTTAAGTACAGAGATTCTGTGCCGTCAGTGTAGAAGACAAAGCTTTCTTATTGTATGAAATGTACAGCTAATGCATCGGTGATAACTCCGTAGCTTGGTGGCTCAATTGGGTACACCTTGCTAAGGAATAACGATGAGTTGAATAAAACTACATCACTTGCAGTGAATTTAGATTAGATAAATGATAAATATGGCTAGGTTTGTACCTGACAGAAAGTTTCCAGTTATTGTAATACTAAAAAACATTCGCCAGATGTAATCATAAAAAAAATAGTGATTTCCTCTGTATCTCCTATTTAAAAGAAATAGAAATAAAATGGTTTGTAAGTACATTACCATAAAAGTTCGGGAGTTTTACGCGACAAACGGCCACCATTTGAATCGTCGCCGGACACCATCAAGAACACCAACACACCGGATAGTTTAATACAAAATCTCCATACAATTATCAGACAAAGAAATACGAGCTTATCCTACGACACGACATCAACGTGTGCCCAATTACAGAGTGTTGGTAGTTACATAATTGTATCATGAATTAATTTCTCGGAGACATTATCTGTTACTTCTACTCTGTAATATAGATAAGTACTCTTTGTTGTAGATTTACGAAAGAGATTTGTAGATTTAAAAGTCCATATCATTTTCTGTCTTATGTAAACATAAACTGGCGAAGTGTGGGTGCTAACACCTCTGCCTGCCCCTTCGGGGATATAGGCGTGAGTTTATGTTGTTATGTTATGTTGGAAAAACGGACTGCAGACTTGGAATTGAAGTCCTCGGATGCGACAAGTCCCGATAATCGGCCATTTCAGGCGCGATAAAACGCGGGCGGAGTTTAAAACAAGGTACACATCTGTGTACTCTAGCGCGAATCAAATTACGAGCGGAAATTATCCAGTATTTCTGTCTCAAAATAGACATTAACAAATCGGGACCAGCGTGACAATTGGTCTTATTTCAGATGCATGTTTTCATATTCCTTCAAAATATACAGAACATTATCTTGTAAAGTTCTTTAAATAACCTTCTACTGAGATTATAAATTCGTATATCGTTGAAGTGAATAACAGTTTTCATGTATAAAATCTCTGTTCTTATTTTCAGAGACAAGGCATAGTTTATTTGTTTATATTAAACACACAACTTTTTTATAAAAAGCCACAACCAGATCCAGAAAAAACTAAAGTTATAAAAAATTATCCAAGACCTCAGTCTGGTGACGAAGTCAAACGCTTTGTCGCTTTTTCTAATTATTATCGAAAATTTGTACCCAATTTTGCTGAGATCACAATACCACTCAATAAATTATGCCGAAAGTCAGTTAAATTTGAATGGATATATTTCTTCAAATCCATAGACAGGAACTCGAATATGAGATATAGACGACTCTCTTCCATGAGCACATCTTCTAATTTCACTACGTTTGGGTGGTTTAACTCTTTTAGTAAAGAAATTTCTCTGAGAACAACAACAAATATAGGTTATGTTATATATCATTTTTCGATGACTGTAAGTGGTGTAATTTAATTCCTCTATCAAATAGGCGCGTGTTACTAGATGAGTTTTTTATTTACTGTGTTTTTTATTTTTGAGAGATGTAATTACTTTCTCAAATTAACATAACTGCACCCAGAACTCGTACCAGACGTCTCCATATTCGAAAATCATTGCTTATTTAAATTTATTTTTAAATTTCGAACAACTCTGTAATCTACTTTATTCTATTTTTATTTATTTGCTGCCAGTTATTTGCAAAACAAGATTTACACGAAAAAAAATAATTGGGGTCATCTTGTTCCCTAGACTTTATTTGTATGGCACGTATCCCCGGTACTATCGTGCTAGGTACCCAAACATTGACATATTGGTCAACACTGTTAAAGGGGAGGAGGGGTTAAAGGGGGGTCGAACTTCATGTTCATTCATCATTCAATGTTAGAAGCAATTTTCAAAAAGCCAGTTAGTAAAATTGCTTATGTTAGCAGTGGGTTCCCATAGAAAGTGTGTGGTTTGTGTCTGTCAATATATTTAAATTTATGGACAGTAAATTTCAAATTGAACAACAAGCTCAGCTAATAAGCCAAGACATCGAAGTACACATCTTAATAGGTTTCATTCTAGGTGTACATTACAGGCGATATTAATTGTATTTTTGTGAACTTCCATTCAAAAATATTTTTTTTAAAAAGATTGTAGATTCTTCTAGAATCCCTTTGGGTACCTGTACAATTTTTGCTTACTCGCATATCCATATTTTTTATTGTCTGTAAATTTGTAAAATATTTATATTATCTTTTCTAGAGAAATTGGAAAGTGTAACTCTGTTTTGCAGTTTGTACAACATGTTACAGTGAAATGGTGAGAATTATAAAAAAATAATATAAAATCTACTTTTCATTTTTTTTATTTTTTTTGCAATTACAAGTTTATTAATTTTTTTGCAGTGTAAGCTTAGCAATAATCACACCATTCTACTCGGCTAGTTTAGTAGAAACGGTGCAGAGTGATATTGCAAGTGATAAACCAGCCTTATTTGATGTGTTCAGAGAAGGATTCATGCGTATGCTTAAAAGGCTGGCGGCATTACCACACTGAATGGCGATGCCAATTCTTTGAGCGAGGTAAAGGCCAGCCCTATGGTCACAGGAAGCATCAAATAGTCGCTTCGTCTTTTCTTTGAATAGTTAATTTTATCACGAAATAAACACTTTATTATATAAGTTTTATTTTATTAAATTAAAAATCATTCGGACTGATGTAAGGATTCAAACGATAAGTCATAGGTACTTGTGACCATACGTTATGTCGGCATAAATACTTTTTTGGAAAGTCTTGTGGACATTGCAAAGGGTAACGGTAACTTTGAATTGGGTATGATTTAAACTATTGGCAATTAAATTCGGTATGAATTCCCTAAATATGGTTTATATGTAGAACAGTAAATTTATAGCCAATTAATATGAAAACAATATCATTATAATAGAGTATGTATCACATAGAATCATTGTTTTCAAATAGATATTTTTTTAACATACACCTGTAGTTTTTAAAAGGCCACTTTATTGAATCGTATCGTAACATAAACTCACGCCTATATCTCCGAAGCGGTAGGCAGAGGTGCTAGCACCCACATTTCGCCAGTTTATGTTAAGGTCCCAATGTAATAGGTGATCGTTTATCGGATATATTTTCTTATGCGGGGCGATATTTACACGAAATTACAATCTGCTTCGTAAATCAGGTTTATACAGCTTTAGTTTTCCACACCAAAATGAATAATAATTGGTGCCAAGTGGACAGAACTCTTTTTATTTATACCGACGACGTCAAAAGTAGCGTGTGTGCTTTGGTCCTCGATATTATACATACATTATACAATACATTTTTCACGACCTTGCGACCGCGATTAATAAAAACAGAATTTTGTATTGGCTGTCATTCACTGATAACAAATGCGATTTTCATTTTATAATATAGTAGAGCGTTAGAAATCAATACGTGAAGCGCTTACGTGTTAATGATCTTTCCCGTTGCGGGGTAGGCAGAGGTTGTATGCTTATTATTGCATGTACCTATGCATCTTTCTACTTTATTATTTTTATACATGCTTACTGGCTTTTTGATATCGACGGTATTTCCGTCCCATTGAGCAGTCCGACTGGGGAAGTACCCCCGCCCTACAGAATACCGCGGTCATAATAACCTCGTATTGTGTTCCCGGCGGTGAGTAGTGTAGCCAGAGCTCACTCGAGAGGTTTTGTGCTGTCAGTGGGAAGACCATCTGTTTATGTGCTAAAGTTGTATATTTTTTTACTTTATTTGAACTTCTCTCATATCTTTCTTTCTTTTTGTTTTTTAATACACCTTGTTTCTAATTCATTTGCTAACTACACCAAATCTTTTGCTAATAAAGCAAAAGATTTGGTGTATTAATGAGAAATAAATGTTTCAATATTCTAACTGTAGATAATGGGCATGGAAATAGGCTGTATCAGAATGCGTCAACTATTAAATATAAATTAGGTTAAATTTAAATGAGACAATTGATAGACAAGTACACCGACCGCCTGATGGAAAGTGGTTACCGTGGTCAAAGGACGTTTCAGAGTAATTGTTATTGCCTTCTTACAATCTACTTATCCTTACTTTGTCCTTTTTTTTCAAAACTACTTTCTCAATATGGATCGTAATTATGTTTGTATCATGAAGGAACTCATAAACATTAATATTATATATTTATTATATGCTTTATGTACTCGTTTTATAAGATTGTCTAGATCATTCTGCGCTCCCCAGTTGACACTGGGTCATCTACTGTTTAAGATAACTCCTAAGAAGTGGGAAGCACAGTGTCCCTATCGAACCCCGGAAAGGGGGAGGCGGATTTAATGGGCATGGCGGCGGATGCGACCAGAAATCATATTTAATCGTGTACCCCTGATGCCTGCGGCCAGTTCAAAGGGCTACCCTCTGCCCTGACATACTAGAATGCGATATTCGCGCGCAACTGCAGCGTAAAACAAACCATAAGACTTAAAGCTTAGAGTCTAATTTAGAATTGAGGTCAAAATCGCCATTGTCAAATGATCGGATCTCAGAGTAATCACTGTAGGTACATAATATATTAAAAAAAATCCTCCTACTTTTTGGAAGTCGGTTAAAAATACCTGCCACCTAGACAAGTGGTCCACCGTTTCTACAGGTCTCCCTGTTCCTTTTACAACCTTTCAATCTTGTTATAAAACTTTTTAGAGCGTTATTTTTCAGTAGTCGGGTTTTAGTTTTAAGCTTATTTTTTAAATAAGGTTATAGTTGAGTATTTATAAATTTTAGATATATTTATAGGTAGATAGGTTCCAGGTAGAGCAGAATTTGGCAAGCCTACGAACCTTTAAATAGTAAGATACATATATGATAATTATCTGAATTAGCGAGTATTCTGTTATTTGCATTTTAATTTTATTTAAAGTATTTCAGAGTATCAACCCAATAATTAATCATCTACTTATGGGATGAGCGGACATAATTCAATTTTCTTTTATTGTTCAAAACTGCATAAAAGCCAAAAAAAGTTCCATCAACAGTCTAATTGAAATATATTGATAACGACAGCAATAAAAATGTAACAAAGGATATTGAAGTAGTAAATCTTGAACAAACCATAAAAGTTACATAAAATTTGGAAGGAAGCCATGATCGAGTGTTTTATAAAGTTATGACACGGGTGAGGTATTCAACGGTAATGAAAAATCATGTTGAAATGTGATTCAAGACCCGGTCCAGTTCAGTGACAAGAAGCTGTCTTTTTTCCACGATATCAGACTGTTTGGCCGCAGGTTGTCCGTGATAACTCCCGTGTAAGGTGCTATCGTCTGCATAGCAATGTATGCTGCCGGTGGACAGCATGTCGTTGATATGCAGAAGAAAGAGAGCGGGAGATAACACAGACCCCTGCGGTACACCAGCATTTATTTGCAAGAACTCCGAAGCCCGTCCATCACAGAGGACGCGGATACGGCGCTCCCGCAGGAAACTAGCAATCCAGTTGCACAGTCTAGGAGGCCGAAGGTTTTTCGTAAAGTGTATGCTTACACTCACGGAATACTTAAAACTAGAGGGATATGCCCTTCCTCGTCAACAGTACGAGTATGAGAAAGTATTGCCAATCAGCTCATATAGAAATGAAATAACTTATTGCAATACGCACTAATATTCCTTTTACAATCCCGCTGTGACGAATCATGTCATGGACAAAAAATATTCGTGGCTATCATAAGTAGTTTTTGTCAGTACACTAAATCTATTTCTTGACATAAGTTTTCTAAATTACAATTCCGCCCGACCCCTTATTTTCATCTGGTGCAGTATCAAAGCAGAGCTTATTGAACAGATATCTAACGAGTCGGGTAAAGTTACGATGTGCCGATGGGTTTTTGAGACCGTAAATGGGCGACTAAAAAACCAATTCAGACAATTGGGATCCCAGCTGCAGCGCGCTGTTACAAATGAACTCTACGGTTTGAACCCGAGTAGGTTTACCAAACGATCGGATTTGATAGGCCCTGTCTCAATATCATCTTACTTACTTTGTACCTAAACAATTTTTTTTTATATCGGGCAAAGAAATTCTTAGTTGACTCGAGCCATGCATCTGAGGCTGAGTCTGGGCTGTATATATCTATCTGATGTTAAACAGCCCTATCCCTTAGTCTCCTTGTACGGCACCACATGGGAAGAGATGGGGTGGCCCAAATTCTACTCTGCGGTTCTTAAAATGTGTACAGTCGAGGTGATAGTTAAAGCGGGTCTTTAATGTATGATTTAATGCATCAACAGAATATTAAACTATTTAAAATTTAAAGTCATGTTACCAGTGCCTCTCTCTGTTACAAGGTGGTCACTGTACGTCTAACTAAACCCCACCATCGTGCTCATAGTAGTACAATATTATTTACACGAAACAGGCGCCCGCATTTATACACAGGCATGAAACAGCGAACAAAATAAGTAGGAACTATCGAGTCTTATCGAAGGCTTTGAAAACATCTGTTGTCTGATATTTGAAAACATCGTACAACGCTACTGAGCAAATTCAAATAAATAAGTAGAACATAAACTTGCTAAATCACGCCTGTGATCACGTCGTCACTTTTCGTAGTCACTAGACTCGGCGGTCGTCGAACTCACCTGAAATATCTGAATACATATTGCGCGCCATGTGTTGTTCAAATGTCAACTCGGAAATAGGTCGCATGCATAAAAATATTCCTTTCTTTACTACATTTAGTTACAGTTTGAAAGTGGGTTATTTGTTACTTTAGTGTGTTTATGAATATCAAATGAATGAGACGTGACAATGAAACCATATTTACAAAAGAAATAAAAGCACTTAAAACTGTAACATGTTTCCAGATAGCGAGATTGTTTAATTCTTTGATTCTGAAACAGAAAGTGCGGTCTACTATTTGACTTCCCAAACCTGAGAGAAAAACCTGTTCCATAGTCTCCTTTGTTGTTTAACAGGTGCACTGACTACCAGATGCGGCTGGTCTGACCTCAAGTATGCTGGTTGGGCGCTGTACAGTGTATACATGTATTCTATTCGGTTATATACATAACTAAAGGTAAACAATCTTTTTAATATCTGTGAGCACACCGAGTGCTCCTGTACGATAGTTCCCACAATGCATGGAGGGATGCAATGATGGAAAGTGTCTAGAAGCATGGTTTATTAACACTTTCACAGCGACTCACGAGTACTGCTCGGTATTCATACTTTTCTTCAACTCGCGATTCACGAGCAGGACTCGTTACCGCCTTTCATACTGTTTATTAGAAAATCACGTCGCCTAGTCGTGATTCGCTTCATACGCGTTTGTAGCTGAGATTATAAGCTACTCACACATATGCAATACATGTGCAAAGCGGGAACAGGCGAGCCACAATATGCAATCGCCCGCGCCGCTCGCGCAGTCCGCCGCCGGCGAGTAAACAGGGTGAACGCTATTGCATTTTGGCGCGAAAGTCTATGCGCGAGATTGCTGATTATTTACAGAATGATGATGACTCTGATATTGAGGAGACTCTCTCCTCGAATCTCTCGAATGATGAAATTGAAGGTAAATAATAATTTATATATATAATAATATATATATTATTTCTATGTAGGTAAACCATTTCCGCATTGAGTATAGATACTTCTAATAGAAATTTCTTTTGTAGAGTTGATATCTGACCTGCAAGGGGTTGTAGACAGTCAAGAAAGGTACGATGATGGTGGAATTGAGGAGCAGGAGCAATTTCGTGAACCGGTCAACCAGCGCGGGCGCATCCGGGAGCGTACACAGAGATCTCGGCGCGGGCGTCAGCGCGGCGGCACAGTGCGCTCAACTACACGCGGGCGATCTTCACATCGATTTTCGCTAAGAGAAATGGATAAGGCCAATGGATGGACGTATGTGCCAAGAAAACGTCCATTAGAAGACCCTGTCTTCGAAGAGGTAACTCGTGTCTTAGCCCCCATAGATGAGAATTCGTCAGAAATCGACTGCGGTTTTCCCAATTTTTGATGGCTTGTGGTGAAGGCATTATGGCAGCTAGGTCTACTGATGATGCAGGTCCATCTCGTGGAGCACACCTGGTCGGCAAGACTTCTAGATTAGTGGAAAGACACTTCATTGAAAGAATACCAAGTACAGAAAAAAAGACAAAAGTGACGAGAGTCTGTAAAGTTTGTGCCGACACTATCAAACACAAAACTGGAAAACGAGGACGCAAGGAGACTGTTTTACTGCCCTGATTGTAATGTGCCATTGTGCAATGACCCGTGTTTCAAAAAATATCACACGGTAAAGAATTATCATCTATAAAAAAGCATTCGCTGTATGTAAGACTTTTTTTTTCTTGAAAAAATTACTATTTTGATTTTGTATTAACAAATATAACATAAATAATATAATGTATTTTTATTTATTATTCATAAACGACAATAGTATATCTTATAAATACAAAAAGAATTATCTGTGTACTCATTTTAGTTATGTTTATATGACATTTACAAATATGCAGAAACTTGCCCGCGTACCGTATTAAGCGGCGCCTTAAATGCTCCGCTGTGAAAGTGTTAAGTACCTTACCTTGGGTTAGAGCCATGTTTAATGCCTCGTCTAGTCCAAATTCAACATTAATTTTACATAAATCAATCAATACCAGCCGGGAACGCGGAGTGAATGACATTTTGACGTATAGCTGTCAAGGCACCTTTCTTCCTAGCGTTGAGGCTGGATGGTCGATATTCATGGCTTCGTAACTTAATTTCAATAAATCTCATAAAAATGAGAGTATTTTTGCCTAAAGGATAAAGCCATGCCGGAGGAGGAGACCGGAGTGGACCTGGCTTCAGTATCTGAGAGGGGACCGGGGGCCCTTCCGCCCATCGCGCCAGCCAGTCACACAACCCCAACTTGTCTGTGGGCTCTGGTTGTATGTGGCTGGGGTCTCCTAGGACTGATTTTGCGGGAAGGGCCCATGGAAAAAAAAAATCAAGATAGAATATTGCGGTCGTCATCATAGCTTATAGTTAGATCGGGGCTTAATTAAAAAATAAAAATATTATAACGACAATTGGCCCTTTACGTTGAAATCGGGATTGTATTTGACGTTTGGTAGATTGAGATACACTTTGCTTATTCTGCGAGTTATATAGGTTATACCAGTTTTCCACTCTGGATCGAACTCTGTTTTTGTAGCGCATATCAGTATTCTTGAATTCAGCATAAATACATTCTTCAAGTTCCTCTGCCAGTTCCTCAGGACTTGCACAAGCATTAGGATGTTCCCCATCAACTTTAAGGGCTGCCATCAGAAGCTCTCGGCATTTCAGTGCGGCCGACGTGTCGCTGTTACAAATGTCAAATTTGATACAATATACGTATTTACGTTGTATTCCGGCTATTTCTCCTTTGTCTCTAAACTACCACTACAGCACACTCCACAACTGAGTATAAATACTCGCATTTTAGAACCCATAGTAAAAGCTATACTTAAAGCAGAAATGGATGTAACAAGAGAGCCTTTTTTTTTTTTAGACTCTGTCTAACCCTCCAGGGATAAAAGCGTGATTTTATGTATGTATGAAAGATTACGATTGCCTATTAGGTAGTTCCAATAAGTTTTCAAATGCAAATACGGTGTATGAAATGTGAATGACATTATGTATGGTTCGATTTCGTTGCGAGAGCCATTCAATGTTTACTTTATTTTGTTGGACACCAGCTGAGAGGATATCGGCACATTGAAATTTCAAATTGTGATGTGGGTTCTGTATTAGATGCCTTATAGTCTATACGATTTGGTCATCGAGTATTACACTTTCTTTTAATATGGGATTTTGATTCACTGTTTAAGTTAAGCATTCCTTCCTGTGTATTTATTAAGTTGTTTTCTGTATTGACATTCTGGTATTGAGTGGCTGTCACGGTTCACGTGGGATTCGCACCCCCGATCTTACCCTTACAGGGTGAACGCTCTGACCACTAAGCCACAGAACCTTCGCCCGAAACCATCTAAATTCTTCCATATATAATATATCCGTCCTACGGCGTTAGTTAGCATGCCAAATGCTTTTAAATTTCATTCAACATACAAGTATGTAAATGATCATAAGCTTTGTCTGATAATATAATATTCACACAGCAGTGCAGGCGCTACTCCTTAATTTCGCACGAGAATTCTTATTAGGCGACAATTTTCACTTCAAGCAAATTTTGTTCACGTTCGATCGAGTGAGAAGCATACGTTAATGGTTAAGAACTCTCAGTTTCTGTCACACGGGACCCTAAAAATAACAGTATACTGTCGTTCTTGCTTACCTTGTCTGAGTTTAGTCAATAACAGGTTTTCAGGTGACCGTGTCACAACAATTAATTTTGACTGTATTAAAACGGATATGTATGTATTTAAAAAAAGTACTTATGTATGTTTATCCGCACTCTAGATTACATAATACAAGCTAGTTAAGCTATGCTTACCATGGGTCTAGATAGCGTTGTGTAGAATGACGTGGAATATTTATTGTTTGTTACTACCACCGTGCACTATTGCGAAAAACCCTCCATAGCAATTCAATCTCGGTTGGATTGTGTTCAGGGGTCAGCAAGTGCATAGCCGGGCAGAGGTGGTGGTTGTCGCAGCACTAGTGGGACCAGTGGGTCTTGGCGTAGTCTAGTGGGGATGGCGCGGGGCGATGCGCCGAACAGGGAGACCTGTAGAAACGGTGGTAAGCGCTTCGTTCATTAGTCGGAGATATCCAACGTCCCTACCCGTACGTTTTTAGCTCTCGTCCAGACTATGCTCATTACATTGCTCATCGTGTTGTTGGAAATATTCAAGCGAATAATGCCTTAGTATCCACACACTCGCGTCATCGCGTTGTTCCGAATTGCAGTATTCGCATTGCAATAATGCAAATATCCGCATTCATACATATAAATATTTGCACTGAGCGGGCATCGAACCCGCGTGTCCTGCGTAGCGCCCGCGATCATTACCGTCTCGCCACAGAGGCTGTCAAGATGAATATTATTTATATATTTTCTAAAGGAACCGAGATTTTAATCAATTAATTAGCATATATAAGTCAACTGCTGGACGTAGGCCTCTCCTGATGTTAGTAGGCTACTGTTTCCACGTTGGTCAGACATGATTTTAATATTCGATCTAAATTTTGAAACAGACGGACAATCGAATCTTTTTTTTTGGCGGTAGGTGTAAGAAAGTTAACACATCTCATAAGAATTTAAATATAATTTTAATTAGAAATAATTATATTTATTGCAAATATTTCGGTGAATTGAGTGGCATATAGTTTAAAGTGATACTACTCACGTTTGCTAAAGTTTATGTAACTTAAATCCAAAGTTCACCACCTGCCAGCACAACAGCAACACATTTGCAAATCATGTCTCAACTCTCAACTATTGAGGGACAAGCCTTTGGTCATCCCACTGACAGCACAAAAACTCTCCAGTGAGCTCTGGCTACCCTACTCACCGCCGGGAACACAACACGAAGTTATTATAACCGCGGTATTCTGTAGGGCGGAGGTACTTCCCCAGTCGGACTGCTCAATTGGGCGGAAATACCCAGCTGTTTTTCTTATGTGTTGTATTTACTGTTTTTTTCTTGGACGATAGCATGTTGGTCTAGCAATTAATGCTAACTCATAGTTATCTTCCAATGAATAAAACAGAAATTTGTTCACTGTACTTGGTAGTTTTGAGTTTTTCATGCATGTTGATTATGATTGAGTTTTTTTATACATCTTAGGTGGCAGACAAGCATGGCCCACCTGATGGAAAATGGTTACCGTGACCTATGAACGTGTGTAACACCAAGGGAGTCACACCCGTGCTACCGGCCATGTAAGAACAGAGATTTTCTGTACCGTCAGTGCAGAACACAAAATCAGGACAAGCCTTTGGTCTTATGATAATCTATTCTCAGGATTAAGAGAATGTGATATTCCAGACTATAGTCCATCTTTGTGTTAAATTATTTGTCTAGGTCCGATTTGTTATTCTGTTGTGATTGGAGTATTAATTCCAAAATCCATTATAATTATAGCTCGGTGCAGAGCGCCCGATTCAACCCACGGGACGCACGCGCCACAAATTACAAATCGAGCCACCGCGGGCGCAGGCAGACGGCGTCCGACAGGTATAGGCACACCCAGATGAACCAACGACCCGTGAATTGGGCAAGATTTAACAAATACGAAGTGACGATCGGTGTAAGGTTTAAGCAAGAGATTAGCATTATTACAATCCGTACTTTTCCCGATAATACGGTCTATTGTACAATGGTGTCGAAACCGCTATGTTTAGAGATAAGAGCTAAGCACAGTTGTGCAAATGTAGTAACTTGGGTGGTCTGTGCAATTCGTAAAGTTGCTATAAAGTCGGACCATTGTTTACTCAGTTCACCCAAACTTGTATTAAACACGGTATTAAAAAATTACTGCCACTAGAAAGTTCACGATGAAAGTTAAAAGTTCATTGATGACCTATTTACTATCCACACATCGTGCGTAAATAAAATGGTGTCTATTCTTTAAGCACGTATTGTGAGATTTTAAAAACGTTAATAACTTTGTTTTTTTTGTATGGTGGGGTATTTGTATTATTCCATATATATTGAAGTATATACGTTCCATATCAGCCCCTGCAGTTTCTCTGGTAATTAAAAATTAGGAGTGTATATGTAAGAAATTCAGAAACTTTCAGTTTCCAGTTGTGTTTCCATTATACGCGACTGAGGTCACCATCGGCAACTGATGGCCCGAGACGTACATTTTGGTCAGTTCGAGTCCAACATAACCACCCCCGCTGGCTTCGGCAGGAGAGGGGGGATATTTTTGGGAATTTTCGCTCGTTAAAAAGAATTCTCGGCACATTCAAGTGCCACGCCACAGAGACTGTCAAGAATATTTACATTTTTCAGTAGATACCTTGAGAGTGCTTGAAAAAGTGTAATATACTTTTTCAATCACTCTGCAAAAGCCTTTTAATTTCGAACTTTAACAGCATTGCTTTATAGTCTAAAATTGAATGGATTTTTTAGCAGTGTACGTGGTGCGAGAGATATGTCTCTGGCAAGCGACGACCCACAGACAGCGTGCGTTTTAGTTGGTTCAAGTCCGACAGAACCATCCCCTGGGGAGTAAACGCGGGGATTTTGCCCACGATAAAAAAAGGGTGAGTGTGTGGTGAAGAGAGCTCGAAGATAATGCTATTAAAAAGTGTTATCTTTGAGCTGATACTATTATATACTGGGCAATTTGAATGCAAACCAATACATTCAGGAGGTTATACACCCCATGGTAATCCCTCATCGACAGCAGTTCGGTCAAGATTTTATGTTCATGCAAGATAATGCACGGTCACACACCGCGAGGGTAGCTCTCTTTCTTACAAGCCTTAATTTTAAATAATAAAATTTTGGTCCTCAACTGACCTAACTGAGGAGGCCTACTATCAACTCTAGTAGTATTTTTTAATATTACCACAATATTACTTTGTGACTTTCAGTGTGAATTCACGACCTCGTGTATATTGTTTTGCAAAGTGATCGTTTCATAATAAAATCAACAAATTGTGAGTTATATACAATTATATCGACAAGTATATTAATCGGAAAATATATCAAAGATTGTCTAAGTGTAAATAAAATTTTAACTTTGACTATACACTTTGTAGACACCATACAGGTGAAAGACCGTTTCAATGTTCGTATTGTGAGAAGGCGTTTGTACAGAGGAATGACTTGATTTCTCATATCAGGTGTCATACAGGTGAGAGACCATATATATGTAATCAGTGTGGACAGTCTTTTAGAAAAGCAAGCGGGTTGAAATCGCATCTGAAGTTGCATATAAAGGATCCTGTGATTGGGGTGAACCAAGCTTTGGTTGCAGCTATGCATATGGCGGAGCAATGATTATGATAAGCTGTTAATAAATTCCGGGGTGCGAGGGATATGACCGGGGTGCGAGGGATATGTCTCAGATAATCTGGCCCACACAGACGGCGTGCGTTTTAGTTGGTTTAAGTCCGACATAACTTACCCCACCGGCGTCCGTGGTGGGGGTATTAAAATTGTATTCACGCTTGTATGAAGGGGTGTTGGAAAAGGACTCTTGTCTGCACCTAGCCTCTTTTCTAACTCGTTGTGCGTGATATGAAGGGGTAGGCAGAAGTATTAAATAACTATATTACTGGCTGTATTTTTTTGGTTTCTAGTATTATGGGTTAGCATATTATTTATCGAACAATGCCACAATAATGATTTCGGATTCAAACTTTGGCCACAGGACCAATGAATGAGGCTTAATAACCATTAAAAATCTTTGTGTATTACCTATGTAATATGTTACATTCAAAAGTCAAAAAATAGTTTAGAACTTAGAATATTTTATTTAGAATTATTTAACTTAACCCAAGTATTGTCAATTTTATAATATTTGCTTTTATAAATGTTATAATAATTTAATGATATTAATTTTCAAAGTCATATTTAATATAAATCTTTGATGAGAATTTATCTAAATACAATAGGAATTGTGTTTTCAACTGTAATTCAAGGATACTTGTATCAGCACTCATTCGAGAAGTCTCAAAATGATCTTAAAACTAAGGTATTAAGAGCAAGTCAAACTTTTTAGCGATTTAAATTGTATTATCGTCCAAACTAGATAGAGAAAACAAATTTTATCCACGCGTTGACTCTTCAAAACCTATCACCAAACTGTTCCCTTCCAATAGTTTTCAAACTAGCCTTGTCTTCAGCTGATGGTATTTCTTCAATTAACGGCACAGCGAACGAATGGTACCTATGGGATGAAAGAAGTGAAGTTAAAAGAAATCAAGCAACAATTTATTTAAATAGAAGAGTAGAGGAAGGTCTTGTAGAAGCAAATGGTGGTCTGTATACGTCTGTACGTATGTAATTTAAATTAAAATGTCAATGCTGAGTGCTAATCTTATTTGCATCCAAAGTTAGCACATTAGAGCTTGAGCTTGAAAGCATATTTCCTACTAATTCAATATTTGGTTTATTTAGAACTATGCTGGAGCTGCCTTCTGAGACTTTGTCTTAGGGAGGCATTTTTCAGAGGCTCATTTCGTCAATCAGTAAGTGTGCATGTTTGCCAGTGTACCGGCTTGTACATATACCGGATTGTAAGTGTACTGGCTTGCAAGTGTACCGGATTGCAGGTGTACTGGCTTGCAGGTGTGCCAGATTGCAGGTCTACCAGCTTGCAAGTGTGCCGGCTTACAGGTGCGATAGTTTTGGGACCGGAGATCTTAGTGGGACCTCATACACCCTGTTACTAAGCTGACTTACAGTTATATAATGTGTATTGTTACATAATGTGACAACAGTGGAACATACCGTATAACAGGTCCAGTGATTGTTTTCTTTGTAGGTCGAATCTTTTTTCTCTCCAATTCAATTTGTTCAAATCTTTCTGAAATATAAAAGGATAGCTTTTAATCATTCAATACACATTATTTGATCACTTTTACTCATGCTTGCAACTTTAAGCTGTGAATTTTTCACCAAGTATGATAGTTGCCATGGGCTATTTTCTTTTATAACACACACGGGAACAGATGGCCCGTGGGGTCGCCGGTCTGCACCATGAAGCCCTTGATGACGCGGTGGAACACGTGCCCGTTGTAGTACCGTCGAGTGACTCACCCGTGGGGTCGCCGGTCTGCACCATGAAGCCCTTGATGACGCGGTGGAACACGTGCCCGTTGGGTTACCGCGACCTATGGACGTTTGCAGCCCTCAGCGTCTTTTTCCGGCACAGTTTGTCCTTCGGTTGACGGCGGGGGCGGCGGAGGTAACAAGGGCCTCACTGACATGTCCATATCAGGAGTTGAGTACAGGAGCACGTCCCAAGGCGACGATAGCGGTTGGAAGGCGAGGCACTTGCCACCTTAGTACATAAAAAGGAACTAATGGTATTTGTATCTAAGACAAGAATCATGCAATATTATTTTATTTTGTATGTTATTAAGAGTTTACTTTTGTATCATCAATATACTCATTAATCGTGTAGTACACTTTATCTATTAAAAATTCTCGAAGCCTATTTTTAAAAATAATGTTGGATTCTGCGGTTTTAACAGAATCTAGATACTCCGACGCCGTAGGACACTCTTGGATTGGTACCAATTGCCGTTGGACACTTTAAGTTTGGCGCTCAACGCCGTTGAAAACTCTTAACTTGGCGCCCAACGATGTGCTAAAATCTTCATTTGGCAACCAACGTCGTCAAGTACTCTAAAATAGATACTCCGACGCCATGGGGGAAACAATTTGAATGATTAATTTCTTTTCTATTTTCTTGTAAAATTCAGAAGTGAATTTTGTTCCGGCTTACAGATCACAGTAATCATCTTTCTTTGAAAACATTTTTCTTATAAAGTTGCTTACAAAATAAAGATTATGGTTTTGTTGTTTTTGTCAAAATTTCAGATGTCAGCTTACCAGCGTTCCTGTCTTCAGTCCACAGTACGGAAGAATTAACTAGGAAAATCCTTGCACCTACACTAGTTAATTCTGAAGTATTGTGTAAGACTGATGCAGTGAACGCTTGGAAAATTGCATGTCCAAACACCGTAGCTATCTTATAATTATCAACTATGTGTTTACACTCTATACAATACTTAGGTATATTATCGTCGCAGATTATATGTAATGCCACCCTTGTGAACTCACTCTTAGCACAATGGAATAGATCAATCTCCGCAGCTATGAGATTCAATGTGCGAATAGAATTAGGGGGATATCTTCCCATGCGGTATCGTACAAGGCGACTAAGGGATAGGGCTGTTTAACATCAGACAGATATATACAGCCCAGACTCAGTCTCAGATGCATAGTTCGAGTCAACAATAGTGCGAGGGATATGCCTGTCAACCTCACCTCCGGCAACCAATACGACCCACCGTGCGTTTTGGTCGGTTCGAGTCCGACATAACCTCTTCCACCAGTTCCGGTGGGGAGGTATCCGTGGGGATTTTGGGCACGTAAAAATGAATTAGCTGATCAGGGGCTAGCAGGTGAGTGTCGAACTTTCCGTGGTAGATGTCGGTGATGGTATCCAACAGGGTACCTTGGATACTTCTAAGATTTTGGATTAAACTGATAGCTGAGATCGCGGACAACATGAAATCTTGAGTTCTCTCTAGATTTTCCGGAGCTTAGGTAGGTACCAGCAAGACGTGTGCGTAAGCGCGGTAGCCGGCGGACTGCCCTTGCGGCCGTGTGTCGAACTAACCGCTTATGTGTCAGAGGGAGACGCATAGCGCGCGGGTAACCGTCCACGCGTGGCGCGTATAGAATGTCTAGGAACCTGACCACTTAGTTGGCAGACAAGCACACGGCCCACCTGATGGAAAGTAGTTACCGTGGCCTATGGACGTCTGTAACACCAGAGGAGTCACAGTCGCGCTGCCAACCCTGTAAGTACAGAGTTTCTGTGCCGTCAGTAGAAGACAAATCAGGACAAGCCTTTAGTCTTCCCACTGACGGCGTTAAATCACTTTTAACGGATTCTATAGCGATTTTTTTAAATATTTATCCCAACGTTATTTATGTCAATGAGTCATATTCGTCTATACTTCAGACAGTATTAAAAAAAAGTTTGAATGCAAACGCTACATCAGAGGATATGACTACGAAATTAAAAAGTAACTAACACATTGCCATTTAAAAGATCATTCGGATCATGTGTGATACAATAACTGTGCCATATAATTACTTTATTTCAATTCTGTTTCTTAATCGAAGGACAATAATAAAGATATACATAAACTGGCGAAATGTGTGTGCTAACACCTCTGCCTACCCCTTCGGGGATATAGGCGTGAGTTTGTGTTATGTTATGTTTGAAGTTTGGATTATGTTCTGCAATGGGATTAAATAGTAAAATAACTGGTATGATAGTTTTACTTTTGGCCAAAGGTACCTATTTCACAGTGGCGACGAGGACTCAAAAAAAAAAGATTTCACACGCGTGCGAACGATGACGAATAGGAGCTTTTGACCTGGGGAAGGATAACTGGGAGGCTTACATGGAACGGTTGGAGCAATATTACGTGGCTAATGCAGTGAAAGAAGCTTAATAACAGTGATTGGTAGTCTTTGTCTTCTACTGACGGCACAGAAACTTACAGGGTTGGCAGCGCGACTGTGACTCCTCTGGTGTTACAAACGTCCATAGGCTACGGTGACCACTTTCCATCAGGTGGGCCGTGTGCTTGTCTGCCAACTAAGTGGTATAAAAAAAAAACTACCAGCAAAAATTAAGTGACAACCGTACTAAATTAATTAAATAGGGATCTACCAATTTACAATACAAATAATCCTTCTTGGTAATCGGTTAAAAAAAGCAACTAAACAAGAAAGAGAGAATTTACCTTCTATAAATCCAAAAAAAATAAATCTTTAATATTGAAAAGGAGTTTAAAACAGTTCAAACCTTGAAAACCTGGAGCACACAGCCAAAAAAAGAATAAAAATAAGAATAAAAATATGAATTCTTGAAATAAAACTATTTTAACGGACTTTATAGCGATTTTATTTGGTATTATTCGACGGGGGTCACTGAACCTTCTCGATCATGGCTGCTCCTGTGCGTCGACCACAGTGCTGCTACCTACCTTGATATAAGTAAATTGTCATTGGTCGATCTCAAGTGACGTCACCCAATCTGACCAATGAACAATGAAATATCTTTTTGGAAATGAATCCAGGTGCAAACATATTTTATGACAAGCCTAGCGCCATTAGTGTGTTAGAAGGCATCTATGTCATGTATAATTTAATGTTTAAATAATTTAATGTTCATAATTATACAACGATTCGGCACTTTTCGCGATTTACTCATGAATGGTCAAGTCGTGATCACAGGTGACCACGGGTGCTGCAACGCATCCGAAACGTCGGCAGAAATAGTAAATTCCATAATTTAATAGCGAAAAGTGCCGAATAGTTGTATAATTATGAATTCTAATATATAAATAAATAATACTCAAACTCGGCTGTTGCTCAGCTGTTTGTTGACATTGTTTTGATGAATGACCTTTCTTCACTTCAAGTCAAGAGTGTCAAATCAAAAATATGTCAAAATTAGAATAGTTTTAGATAATAATTATTATAATTTTAGCGTATAATTACTTTAATTTGAATGCATTCAATATTCTCAAGAACTAGGAAATAAACACAAATAGTTCTAGACTAAGTCTCAGTTTGCATGTTAAAGTGTTACCAAGCAACCCTTTATTAAAACACGTTAGAAAACTTTTTACAGTACCTACTGTTGACACGCAAATAATAATTTTGTAATTTTATCGATAATTCGCACGGAAATGTAGAATTTACAAATTTGGAAGTTGTTATTATAGGATTGTAATAATGGTAGAGATTACACTTGTTATTATTGTAATGTTACAGAGACGTAAACAAAAGATAAAGACTTCAACAAAACATGTATCCAAAAGAAGCTAAAAGGTCACCACAGATAATGTTCAAGGTAAGGTATTGAAGAACTATAATGATTTAAAGAATTAGTAAAGGAAAATCATTATGAAAGTAGATGTGAAAGGTGCCTGAATGTATGTCTGGATTGTACATACATACATACATAAACTCACGCCTATATCCCCGAAGGGGTAGGCAGAGGTGCTAGCACCCACATTTCGCCAGTTTATGTTTATGTCTGGATTGTATCTACAGATAGGGCGCTGAAAACTTGAGTAGAACAATAATAACTTATAGGTATTTAAACTATCATGGTCACTGACATCAGTATCAGAATAAACGGGATATTTACCATGTTTCATTATTTTGAGTTTCCGATATTTCGGCGCTGTTGCAAGCACCATGATCACGGAGGAACTCAACTCAACAACTCTTTGGACTTATCTATGAAGTTAATGTCACATTGACTACCATAGATCCCACCTTATCCAATGTTTCGTATGTCATTCCTATCAAATTCCTTTGTAGTTTTTACTTTCGTAGTTACCCATGTTAATTTACTTTACTGTGTAGTTTGTATAATGAAGCCAAATTCTATAGAAACATTGTTAACCAAAGTTAAATTGAGTTTGACTGGCAGTAGTTTCACCAAAGGGCCTCCACCTAATTTGTAATCGTTTTGCGTACAGAAAAACAATATGGTTCGTTAAGGCTTATGCTGACAAACTTAGCAAACCGCAGCTTGCCGATTGAACGGAATATTGTTGATCTCGAGATGTAACTGGACAGGGTTCCTCCTACTTACCAGGCATTCTATTGAAAAGTTATATAACCAAGCGGTTCGGTGACTCTTTCCTTTGTTCATTAAGGCCTGGAACTCATTACCAGCTCACGTGTTTCCTTCTTCTTACAGTACCGGGTGGACTCTATACATCACATACACGAGTAAGTATATGTAAAAATATTTTAATTACTCACAAGTACTTTTATGTTTTAGTCTAATTACTGACAAGTATGTTTACGTTGCAGCTTGATTTACTAATAATTATTCACAAATACTGTTTTTCAATTTGTCAGCCCGGTTAATAAATTAGTCAAACTTATAGAGCTAAGTTTTAATTAATTCCCGAGTGCGTGGGAATCATTGGCTAATTGGTGAGGCATAATAATACCGACTGGTCTCAATAATTATATCTCAACGGTTTTATCTATTAGCAGTATTACATATAATTGATCATTATAAATTACGGCGGTTAATTCGATGAGTGTCTACCTCAATACACACTTCGAGTGTAATAAAATTATGATATATATATGTTTTTTTAAATTAGAAAGTATTTATGTACAGTTTGAAAGATCCTAACTACAGCTCATCGCACAAACCGGTTTTGTAAGCGACGGTCTAGCGAGTTATCGTATTAGGCACTAGTCGTATGGGGCGTTGTCCATTAAAATGTAGTGGGGCTCGTTTAAATTGTCTAATAGTTTTGTGAACCATTTCTTGAAATTCTCAAAATTCATCTCTTCGTGATAATCACTTGTTTTCACGGATTTGAAGGCCCACAAGCAGTTAGGTACAAAACCTTTGGCTGTGCCAGCGTGGCAGATAATCAAACGCTGGCCCTTGCCTTCTGGTGCTTTGGTACAGGATTTCTCTGTGTCGTCTGTCCATGTTTTGGAGACTGAGTGATTGGCGTTGAGCCACGTTTCGTCCAGATAAACCTTCTAGAAAGAAGTGTCAGTCTTATTACACTTGTTATAGTTATGCAGGATTTTATATTAATAGTAATGTATTATAATTATTTACTAATATTATCGCAATAACAATAATGTCGGTATACGATATATATAGTATTATATTACATAAGTATATTAAGCAGTACATTGACGACATATGCACATTTGAATACAAAAACAAGAGGAGTTCCGAAACAAAGGAAGACACCCGACACAAAATGAGACTACACCTACCGCCTTCGAGAATCAAAAATGCTAAATGAAAGTCCGTATTATATGGCAGTTAGAATAAACTCCCAAACCATGTCAAACTACAGGAAAGTTCTCACAGGAACTGAACTCACCAATCAGTTTCGACGCCTCGGAGGAAGTAACCCAAGTGCATGGACAGTAAGACGTCGGCTTGCTGAATCTAACTTAAAACCCCTTAGACCTGCAAACGGCCCTAAACTGGAGCGTGGGCATCGTATTTAATTAAGCCATCAATCAACAGTATAAATAGTCATAATTCTAATAGATAAAATTCTCGTATAATATCGCAGTGTTTGTAGTCTTTCGAAACGGCTTGACCGATTCTCATGAAATTTTGTGTGCATGTTGGGTACGTCTGAGAACCGGATATTGTTTGTTGTGTAGGTACATTTTTTCACAGTTCATGCCAAGTTCATTCTACCAACAGTTTCATTTAAATAATTGACTAATTAATAATTCACGCTCTTTATCACGTTATCATCTGTTTAATAATTGAGTGTTCAACGTTATTATGAATAAAAACTTTAGATTTGTCAGTTCCAATTATAATTGTGGCACCATATGATGGCCGTTTTGAATGACTAGTTTTGCTCTTTGTCTCTTTTTTCGTGTGCTTAATATTGGACAAGGGACAGTTAGACTAATAACTAAAGAAAAATATGGAAACGTGGTTTGTTAACGTCGTTATTTTAATTAGTAAAAGCAATGATCTTACATTAAAAGAGGGAGATTATCACTGACACAAACAGGCACTCAAAAACAGGTGAACTCGCCTAACACAAGCACGAGTGCGACAGGACATACACTACTCAGCGAGTGCGAGCGAAAGCGAAGTTCTTTGATTTGTGACCTGCTGTTTGACGGATGAAGTCTATCTATCACGTAGTACCCCTCTGAGTTGGGAGGTCAGATGGCAGTCGCTCTCATAACAGCCAAAATAAACCAAACCACGAGTTCAATAACGCAAACACGTGCAGTCATCAAAAATATCGTCTTTATGGCATTATTTATGTCATTATATTATAGTGTGAAATTGTTGTAAATGTTCATATTTATTACGAGGGAAGCATAAAATTTAAAAGAAGTGGATGGAAATTTATTTATTTGAAAAAATGTGCATATACATTCTTCATCCACCGACATTGTAATATGATATTTTGTATTTTAAGCATGGAAGAAGGGGGTATGTAACATTAAATATATAAAAATGTAGAATTTGCAACATTTTGTCAATCTAATCTTGAGCGACAACGTTATGTTAGCAATATTGATACTCTGGTTTCAGGGATGTTATCTATTTTTAACCGACTTCCAAAAAAGAGGAGAACGATATCATATCTTTTAGACGTTAAATTCTGCTTAAAACTAAGTTTACCACGGCACTAGGCACTAGTGGAGAAGAAATGGCACAACAAACTCCACTGCCGAATTTTCGAGACGTCAATTTATAATTAGTATTTTTTCAAAGACTAAATGGGCGAATTTACATTTGTCTCATGTCAAGACAATTAAAAAGTTTGTATAAAGAAAACCTTGGAATTTATGCTACCCTCATTCTCATGATTAAAATAACATGATAATTTTATTTTTATCTGTCAACAATTGGATGTGTTGTCTAATTCTTTGCAAGTCGCTACAAGTGGAAGCTCCTACGGGTAGGCATCATCTCTGCGGGGATATGGGGTGAGGTGGATCTTTCGGAATCCAACTGACTTGACGTCAAACTCGAAAAAGGAGGAATGTACTTTTTTAGTTTTATTTTTCTACCTAAAAGGTTTCGCACTTGTGTCTGTGTCCGTGACAAAGTTATTGCTCGTATCAGGCCAACCTTCTCTACACATTTCATTCCTTTGAAATTAGAATAAATACGAGTATATTTTACTAATCGAATAATAATGTAATATCAATGTATGAGAAGCAAAAGGTAAATTATACAGAAGCATTTTTAACATTCACTCTACACATTACCACGCACGGGTGCAGAATGCAATTTACAATAAATTATGTAGATATTAATAAGCGGGAAGGTTAAGGGTTGGATATAATGGCGGGCCATTCATCGTCCGATAAATAGGACATGCCTTTAGTCTTCCCACTGACAGCACAAATTCTCCAGTGAGCTCTGGCTCCCCTACTCACCGCTGAGAATACAACACGAAGATAGCTTTTCATTAACAATAAAAAAAAATATCACGAATTTTTCTACCAGCAATGGTAACAACACCTAAAGAGCAAAAATTTTTTTATAACATTTTCTACTTAATAATACTACAATATGGGTTCTAAGTAAAATTATGTTTAGTTAAAAACTATTAAAGAATGACACATTAAGTATATTCTATACACACACTTATGCATGCGTGTTTGGTTATTCATGAAATACACATACATTAAAACATCGAAAATATTTGGCAACCCGCCACTAAGACATTAAAAAGTGTGAATGGTAAAGTATACAATATATACAAATAAAACTATAAGTCATCCTGGGAAATAAAAACACTCGCAGGCCTGACAGATGTACAACAATGTTGACAGCATTGTTATATTAAATAATCTATTATTAATACTATTACACATATTGAGAACTCATTTATACTTTTCCACAGTATTTTTGTAAACCTTTGAGGATGCCGTAAGACGAAACCGGTAGGGTCTAATAACAAGTAAAATATACTGTGGAAAAGTACAAGTGTATTCTCAATATGTGACAACACGAGATAACATAAACTCACACCTATATCCCCGAAGATGTAGGCAGAGGCGCTAGCACCCATATTTCACTAGTTTACGTTTAGATCCCAATGTAATAGGTGACGAGCCTATTGCCATTTACCGGGCACTTCTATAACAACCATTCCAATTGTAAATTTAGGTGTTTCATCTGTAATTTTAGGATGATGCTCTCGATGTAATTTCTGTTATTCAGTTTGCAGTGAATATCCATGCCTAGGATATCGAGATTGTCCTGCAGTGGCAGTGGCGTGCTCTGAAGAGTGGGAAGGGGAAGGAAAGAAGATACCTTTGCTGTGAACGCACAAGTCTGCGTCTTCTTGGCATTGAACTCGACCATGTTCTCAGAGCCCCATTGAGAAATGTGATTCAAGATCCAAAATTGTTCTGTTTACTTTCCCTGTCTTTTGGATCGTGATGTTTACACAATTTTCTTATGATATCTACCACTTATAGCAAAAAAGATATATTTTCTGTCTCATCTACTTGTTCTCACATTCTGGGTCGCTTGGTTTCGGTTTCCACTTTCCTTGTCGCTAAGGTCTTACCCTACTGCAACTAAAAAGGTATTTATTACTATCTATCACTCTGGTCACTCGATATTTAGCGGTGGACGGGCGATCTCTTCGAGTTTTAATGATTCAATTTAAATGCTCACTCCCAGACATAATATTTATGTAAGTATTTGTATGTGTTATATTATAAAAGACCTATTCAAATAATTTTGTAAATTTTTTGTTTGTTATATTGTTGTCAAACAAAAATCCATTACGTTTTCTTTAGCCGCTGCTAATATTAATAGTTGAGTTCTACAAAAATCTTCAGACCGAAGTCAACCTTACCTTCCAACCGCAACATCGGATGAACGTTTCATGGTAGGCACATATAGCTCAAAACACTGTTGCGAGATGAGGATATTAGGTATATTGTGTACGGGGTACGTTAATTGACTACAAGAATAGCCAGCCTATTTTCTAATTGGAGTTTTTGTGCTGTACGCGCGGTCAACAGTTACCTTTTGACTAAATAATGGTGGGATGTGGATATTTCTAGCGTGTTGAGTAAAATGCTGTATTTATAGTATAAAGGTTAAGTTGAGGGTTACACACATATAAACTTGTGTGTTTGTCGATGTATTTGTATTTTATGTATATCGAAGACTTGGTTTGTTCTAAATGAGTTTTTACGTATTTTGAAATTGAGAGAGTTCTTTTTATACCTGAGTATCAATATTTTTATGATTCAAATACAGACCTACATATCACAAATCTACTTAAATTTTGAAAATTAATTACAAAATGTACTTGTTAGAATATTGCTTTTAACAACGATCTATACCAGTCTTAATAGGTAATGTACTTGCGTGGCTTATGCCTAAAATGTACTACAAAAATATTTTTTGTGATTATCACCCAATTTAGATAGTATTGGTGGATACTGTATGCTAGTGCTGTGTTTAAAAACTCTAAGAGGTGGGTTCTGAAGTCGCCCGACTGGGTAAGTAGTGTTGAGAAGTGTGCGTGAGGAGTTTCTCCTACTGGAGAAGTAGTATTCAACTTTGGGGGGATTCCTCAACTCCAAAACTGTCCTGTCAATGACCGACACGCGAATGAACCATCGGTGCGTTACAGACTACGGTGACCGCGAATAACCAACAAGGTCGTACAAACAAAAATTCGTTACCCATAAAGTGTAAAAGAGTATAGTGTTTTATTGAATATCAAGTGGACATTGACTTTATTATTGTATGAGCTACAAGGGCGTCTCCCAACGGGTGTATACCTATAGACTTTTAGCCTCGAAAGCGTACATAACAGTCCTGTCCCTTAGTTGGCTTGTACGACACCACATGGGAAGAGATGGCGTGGTCCAAATTCTACTCTGCCGGGAACCACGCAACCACCAAGAATATAATAAATAATAATAAATAAAATAAATATCAGGTGGTATGGTATTGGTCTGGTCGTGCCTCAGGGTTATAAACTCGATTTTAAAGAATGTGTATGTATTCTGTAATTGTTGATTTATTTTGCGGTTTCTGCGTAGGCAGATTCGCTACGTAAAAATGTGCCGTAACTTTGACAGCTGTCAAGAGGGTCGCTTATATTTATACTAAGACCAACAATTCAGTGAACTGAAGGAGGGCAAAAAATGTCTCCTGGATATCACATTGAATGAATGACAAAACCTTACTGTTTTGTTGTATCATACAATGTATTATACCAATTTGGTAATACAGCCAAATACTGGTAATTTCGATCACTAATTTTTTTTAAATTTATTACGCCATACATTAGGTTTGGTAGGTATATATGTACAATATTTTACTAACCCAACAGTAGTGATTTGCATGTCCATTTATTTCTTTAAAATAGTGATTAAGTGATAAGTGAACCGACACACAGCGGGCAAGGGATCTACGAGATTTTTTTTTTATACAACTTAGGTGGCAGGCAAAGCACACGGCCCACCTGATGGAAAGTGGTTACCATGACCTATGAACGTGTGTAACACCAGTGGAGTCACATCCGTGCTGCCGACCCTCTAATAAATTAATTTAATTTTAAGGTGATCTGTGAGTTTATGTGCAATCTTGTTAAATGTTACAATATATTACATTATATTAAGTATCTAACTTAATGAAAAATGCCAAAAAATGAAGCATATTGAATAAACAACCATCAACACAATTCCAACTTGTTTTACAACTTGTTTCGTGGCGTAAACGAGGGGTTACGGTTTTACACCTAAACTATTAGACATACTTATGTCAATATGGTACACAGAGCTTAAATCTTGGGGCAGGGAAGGCTATCTTTAGACGCGACAACGCAGACGAAGCCGCGGGTAGCAGCCAGTTAGTGCCCCAGAACCAACAAACATGTAGCTTGTACCATAATTAGTTATCTATTTAATAATAATAATAATAATAATAATCTTTATTTGTGAATATGGTTTTTTTACAGTTGTTATAATTACATGGTACTCATGTGCAGGCACAGCATATTCTGCCATTTGTGGCGTAGGAGCTTCTGAGCAAATTTCGTCGTTGTCAGCGTTTCTAGGTTTACATGAGAAATGTTAATATTATTTCGTATTTGTTAGGAGAAAAACATATTTTTTTACCTTCTATTCGGTTAATTCTCGATATTATTGTAAGGTGTGTCGGTTATAATGTAGTTGGTTGACGTAATGACTGCAATGGGTGAGATTTAGCCCTGTCGATAACTTTTCCGATACCTTGTTAACGAAATTATCTAAGGAATGAGAATTGGTGTCAACAGATTTCCCCTTTTCAGGTTAATGCCCCGATAACCTCCAGTGTCCCCAATTAGGTATATACATATTCGCCTGCTATGGGGTACTTTACACCTATAGAACGCGTACACACAAAGCGTGTGTCGTGATCAAAAGGCCCTTTTAAGGGCCACAATATATATCATGATCTGTTTTTTACTATTAAACCAGACGGAACAATTTGTTAATATGGAGTAGAGTTACACAATAACTGTCCCAGCCACCTTTTTCAGGTCGTCAATTTGGCATAGCAAACTTTACACATTTAGTTTTCTTCGCATTGAGCAGCAAGTTGTTGTATGTGTGTGTGTTATTGTATGTTATATGCAGCTTTAATTAATAGAGCAAATCTCGTTCTTTCCCAGTTTAAAAAAATGGCATAATTCAGGCTTAGGCATTACTTTCACCAATGTTTTTAATTCAAATAAAGGATGTAAAAATATATGCTGCACAAACTGTGGTTGGCATCATGCGATATTGCGTAGAAGGAAACAAGATCAAAAAACAAAACTCAAGTTCAAAAAATCAATAGTGTACAGAAATATTTCTCTTGCGTAGAACTCGGTACAACCGGGCCAGTTGACGAACACTCGATGTGAAGCGTAAAGACTTCTTTTTCCTTTCTCGCAAAATTAGATGACTTAAAATAAAACTTTAAATACCTACTATAAGTTTTTCAGGTTTCATGATAATAAAGTCTTTTTTTTCAATTAATAATTATAAATAATGTGATTAACCTCTCAGGAGGTTTGTACTCCAAAAATAAATGTATTTGAGATGAAATATTTCATAATTTATTTTACTGTAGGCATTTTTCCGAATCCTTTGGTAATCTGCAAATCGGTAGCATAGCTTTTTAAAATAATTAAACACACACATTATTCTGTATGACTACAAAATCGAATAAACTGACACTACATCATCATTTTTGATCTAATCATCTGTGTTAAAGATTCTATAGTTTTAGCTTCACTTTTAATATAATCATCTTAGTTAATTAATTTACTCAATAGTGATTCTTGTACAAGCAAATGAATAAATGAATTGAATGAATTGATTTCTTTTGTTAACAATTTGAGTAGCAACACGTCATCCATCTTTTTAAGCCTATGAAGCTAGTGTCCAGACTCATGGTTGAGATGACGATTATTTTCATTGATACAAGAATGTCAAGAATTTTTTATATACTTCTGGCCTACGCTTCAAGGGTTTTACAGGTGGAAATGTGTTATAAAGTTATACCTTGTAGCTCTCCTCAGTGGCGAGCTGCAGCTTCTCGGCGATCCAGTTCTCCATTTCATCAGCATCACGAGAGAATTGTTGCAGGGTCTGTTCGTCACCCAACCTGTACACTTTTATAATGAACGACACATATACTGAACTAGCGCGCATACTTTCGTATTCTTTGAAACTGATGAATAAATGACTAACCTCTGTATTCTGGTCTGCAAACTTTGCAGTTTGACATTGATGCACTTGGGTCCTAGTTGTTTTAACATAACCCACACACATGTACAAGCCTGTATTTCACCGGCAGACGAGCACACGACCCACCTGATGGAAAGTGGTTACCTGGCCTATGGACGTTTGTAGCATCAGAGGAGTCACTGTCGTGCTGCCAACTCTGTAAATACAGAGTTTCTGTGCCATCAGTGTAGAAGACAAAGCAGGACAAGCCCTAGAAAGAAAGTAAATACAAATTTGATATATAGATTGACATAAAAGGGTGACCCATTAACATATAGCACAAACATAAACTAGTACAATGATAGGTACTGCTAGTCAGTTAGACAAACCGATGTTAAGGCATAGGCTCGATATAAAAATCCGACTATTTTTCACCTCTATTAATGGAACTATATAAACCCTGGCTTACTTTATATTTCTTTGTCATACCTAGCATAAAGGAAGAATTCAGGAAGCTTTTTTTTAATAAGTTGTAATTTTGTCACTATATGAGTAAATAAATTTTTAAACATAGTAGTTTTATTTATGTTTTGTTCCAAAGGTGCTTCAGTTGTAGATTCAATATGAAAAGTTGTGTTTTCTTGAAGTTGTCTGGAGAATCGCTCCTCGGTAGTCCTTTACATTGTCTTGACCGAGCAGGTTACGCAATTGCCACGCAAGTGTAGTCTTAACGACACGCAAGTGATAATTGTGTAACCATTGCATTGCATTGTATTTTTTTTATCTAGGACACGCCAACTTGACTTCACCTCGCCTGATGGTAAGCTAAAGGCAGTCTCAGGAAAGAGGGTCAACATCACAGACACTAAGTAATGTTACAATGGTGGCACTCAGCTTGGCGGCCTCAACAGATCAGATGCCTTTTCACGCTCCGTTCAAAGGACCCGGGACTGTAGGAGATATTTCATTTAAGTAAACATTTTAAATTCCATACAATAACCACACACATGATACATAATAATTCCATTTACCATTTGTTATAAATATGAATTCCTTCTTTTTAAACTAAATAATATTCTAACTTTTATCTAAAATCTAAATGAGAATTGCGATGACTCATAAACACAAGTATATATTATATTATGTACAGTAACATAATAACACAAAATAAAAACACAAAATTACAAAAATCTGTTCATATACCGGCTCCCCCGCCCGACGTACAGAGAGCATGCATATGTATGCACCCAATGCGCCATGATAGAAACATCAGGCAAATCAAAGGTATGTAGGTTTAAATAGATCATGATTACAAACACTATAACTAAGGAACTAAAGCTAAAAGCGGCCTTATAGCTTTAAGCGATTTCTGCCAGATAACCTTATTGACTGGCAGAGGCTCTTGTAATCCAATAATGTAGTATTGGATTCACCGAGCAACTTGAATTGTCTAAAGAACTTCATACGTGTTCAACAAATTTTTGAAAAGGTTTTTGCAGAACATGAATTCAGTCGCGTTGTCCGATCCGTCGAACAAAGCACAGAGGGTTCGACCCCGATGTCTGCCTAGTTTTCTATAGAGATTAGCAAATATGGTCCCAGTTGCCGTTCATTGGCATCTTACTTTTAAAGTAGCTATAAATATTAATTACAATAAAATCAATCAACTTACAAGCGAAAGTTTGGAGTCGAAACTTTGGGAGGTGAGATTGCGAAGCTTATGGTCGACGCTTCTCGTGACCAGAAGGCTGGCCTCTTTTTAGGTCAGAGAATAAGCATTGCCATACAACGTGGCCTTGAAAAATTAATAGACTTAAGAAATAACGTAACTCATGAAATAAAATTGTTTACATGTATATATTACCGTCGTGTAACGTTACTCGTGCCATTCAATGAAGCTGAAACATTTGGAACAACAAGCGTTCATTCGTATCAGACAGACGTAACCATGAAAAGCGTGATTTTAAATCCATAAAAATAAATTATGAATACGTAGCTAATTGTATAACTAATTTATAAAAATAAAACAAAATAGTTAGTGGAGATCACAAAAAACATCATACAATAATCACTACCTCTTCGACTGATCTATAAACCATACCTAGCCGGATAAAATCGGTGCAGCAGTTGAACGCTCTACCACTACGCCACTGAGGTCATCATCTTACTTACTTGCGTATTACTAAACAACTTCATCATTTTGATTGCATCCAAAACTGGCATTTTGGAACCTGCAGTCCGCTTTCCTAATCTTACAGATTAATTTATCTTGACTTTTACTAGAATGGCTGGAATTCGCCTTGGTGGAAGGACCGACCTCGTTTGGATACGGGGCAATTTGAATGCAAACCAATACATTCAGGAGGTTATACACCCCATGGTAATCCCTCATCGACAGCAGTTCGGTCAAGATTTTATGTTCATGCAAGATAATGCACGGTCACACGAAACACGGACCAAGGAGTCTAGCATGTATGCGAGTCATTGAGATAATAAAACTGAAAGGCCTACGATCTTGGCATGCGTCTTTCACTAAATCTACATTCATACCTAATTGTTTTGATAAATACATACTCATCTATAATTTTCATGCGAGGCCGCAAGTTTCGAATACTTTTGCTTTTACTAAGAGCCACCTCACTTTAGAAAAAACGACGGGTTGCCGAGTTACAGCATCAATACACTAAATGGTTTGAATTTATAATAATCCTTTGTAACTTACTTAATATTTCTTTTTATATATATGTATTTTTTAAATAATATTAGAACCGAAATTACTAATGTTCTCTCTAACGACAAGAATGGATAAGATTAGGAATGAATATATTAGAGGAAGTTTGAGAGTAGCACCAATCATAGAAAAGCTACGAGGAAATCGTTTGTCCTGGTTCGGGCATGTAATGCGTAGGGATGAAAGTAATGTCGTAAGGAAGGTACTAACTATGGAAGTGGATGAAAACCGGTTTGTTTTGTTTGCGCGAAATTTTATTTGTGTTTTTTATTAGAAATACGGATCTAATCTACCCGAAATTGTTGTGGAGTGGCGGTAAGATATTGATTTTCACTAATTTGATAAAATTCATAGATTTTATATCATGTTTACAGAAAAAAAGTAGCGCTTTCTTTTGTTGCATAGCCTCGAAATGAAAAAGCGAAATTTGGTAATACAATCTCTTTTGTGCAAATATATTTCGCTACATGAGAGGCCAGACTTCGTCATGAGGAATTGACAGTGTTATGTATTGATAAAAAATAAAATCCGCTTTCTTGAACGCATATTATTTGCCATGATGTTTGGCACTATGTAACATACACACATTTAATCACATCTCTATCCCCGGAGGGTTAGGCAGAGATGAATTAGAACTGGTGCCCAGGTGTTTTTCTATTTTGGTGTGGAGCCGCCTGTCGCTCTGGCAGAAGCAGGCCGCGGTGACAGCGTGTCTCGCGCGCCTCCCCATTTCCGGGGATGATTTGGGGACTCTGTGGTCCACACACCTGAGGAGAGTGCCAGATCGAGAGAAATGGCTCTGAGTCAAACCGTCTAGCCACTGTGGAAACAGTAGGCCACAGCGTCCCCACATTACTTTCGCATATGGAAGAGAATATGGATTCTTCTTATAAATAAAATAAATAATTCAAAATTTAGAAACCTCAAAATAATAAAAGTAATTGTTGTGATTAGCCATTAGACCTAAAGACTACGATAACGCTAGAATCAAAATATTACTTTATAGGCATATCAAAAATAAATGGCTAACTAACATGATGTAGGTACTATTTATTTTTAGTGGTATTTTTTGTACTAGACATTTGAAGACCGAAGCTCATCAAGAATGATCTTGATGAGTGACCTTTACAAGATTTTCGCAACAATACTGAACGAAAGCACTGCTTACAAAGTAGCTAGTTCGGTGCAGGACATAATAATAAAAATACCTAATTAGGCAACAAACTCTCCGACTAGAATATAGGTCAAGAGCCAGTGGAAGTTCACTTTAAAAACAACAATTGCTTTTTTATACGTAATTAGTGTTGCAACGCCAACTAAATTCCGAACTACGTGCCAAGTATAAGTTGAGCTCTGTTTTAATGACACACTATGTATGTCATAGGTCTTATGAATCTGGACATTTGTTCTTTACTGTTCTCCTGCTTTACAGTTGTGAAGTTATGGGTTTATTGGGTGAATATTTGTGGTACTTCGGCTCGATTCCACTTAATGGCTAGTTAATTAACCAGTTTAAACTCTCTTACGCTTCTTTATAATGTACCTATGATTCTGTCTGGGTGGACCGCGCCTGATGGAAATCCAGCCTAACGCTTCATCCGATAGCAGGTGTGCAAGATGCAGGTATCCCATAAAAAACTACCTGTTATTCGTTATCAGCGCCCTATTATGTAGAACTGAAAAACACAGTATGCGAAATATGGGTGCCAATAAAACATAATATTTATCCTTTCAAGGATGGTAGGATAAGGAGGGATATTGGGTGTGAGGTGTGATTGTATATCTCGAATATAATTATATCTCGAAGCATATATAAACCAGCCTGCCATATTTCAATGTATTGTTCTAAACAAAAGGGCAGGAATTTTAAACATAGCACTTTAAACTATCCACGAGGCCGGGACCTGCCTCGCGGAGTATGAGAGTGCGTAAAGGCGTGTAAGTACAGGGCACAGCTTGGGGGCACAGTGCTTAAGCACCATTGCCGGTATACCGTCTGGCCCACTCGACTTCCGAACATCTAGGGACTTAAGCTCGCGCCGGACCACCCGTTGCGTGCTTGACCTTGAAAGATAGAGTGAGAAATAGCGTGATAAGCGAACGATGTGGAGTGATAGAAGATGTAGTGATGAGAATTGAGAGAGGAATGTTGAGATGGTTTGGTCATGTTAAGAGAATGAATGAAAGAAGACTAACGAAACAGGTGTATGAGGCGACTTTTTCTAATTTAGAATTATACGAAAAGCTAGCTGAATAAGTACTTCGAAATATCTTTTGGTTACTACTTAGCCACGAGCCCCTTACATTATTAAAATTATGTCTCCAACTCGTGGACAAAACTAATAATCTAAATGTAAATAACTATTCCTGGTTGCCTGGAAGAGCTCGGGCCCCGGATGAAAAATGGTCCCACTTTACTCCGTCCCGTATCAATAATGTACAAAGCCCGCTTTTGTTCCGCCTGATATTGCCTACACAATCTATTTATGTCGGTACCGTTATTTGTTAGGAATTGAAACTGACTATGCTCGTGTGATTCTTTATTGGGCCTCCAAGATGTACGGCTGGCAACGGACTCGACTGCAATGCAGGAGACGCGGGTTCGATTCCCGCTCAGGGCAAATATTTTTATGCAGAAAATGCAGGAATATGGCCGACTATACGAATACGTATAGTCGGCCATATTCCGGTACGATACGGTACGTACGGTTACGGTAGGACACGGCGGTGTTTCCGCCGCAAGTGAGCAGTCTGACTGGGGAAGTACCCCCGCCCTACAGAATACCGCGGTCACAATAACTTCGTGTTGTGTTCCCAGCGGTGAGTAGGGTAGCCAAAGCTCATTGGAGTATACATACTGTCAGTGAGAAGACTAAAGGCTTGTCCTGCTTTGTCTTCTACACTGACGGCACAGAAAGTCTGTGCTTACAGGGTCGGCAGCGCGATTGTGGCTCCTCTGGTGTTACACACGTCCATAGGCCACGGTAACCACTTTCCATCAAGTGAGTCGTGTGCTTGTCTGCCGCCTAGGTGGTTTAAAAAAATAATTCTTCAGTGTTTCCAAGTATGATTCAGTATGTGATGACATAGTTTTCAGGTCTATATTCATATCGCCGATTATTAGTGCATCGTTTTGCAACTTGAAAGTAGACACGTACTTATCAAGTTCTTTAATTAACAGTTGTTTACGAGTGTATGAAGATGGCGGAAAGAGGGTCACCATTACAGACACTAAGATATCATTCTTATCTAAATTTGTTATAGAAGTTCACAACTTAAATATCCATTATACCTACTATACACTAACATTTCCTCTGCAAGTAGAGATATACTGGACACTTTACTTCAGATTTTAATTGAGAAACTGAGAGGAGAACTTATGGAAATGTTTTCAAGGAATACATACCTTAACAATAGTACCTCATCCCCAATAACCACTAGCAGTACGTGTATTAATACACAATGCTCCACACGGCCCTCGACGGAAAATCTCGTGCTCGCTGGAGGGCACTTGTGCGGCTTGAGTCGGCTGAGTGTAGCTCTGTCTTCACCCTGTTACCTTATTGCATACAAGCTTATGCATATTGAAAAGATATACACAACTTCAAGAGTTTAATCCTGATGAATACCGTTTACCTTCAAGTCCTGAGAGAAAAGCCTGCGTTGGAAATTTGTTCGTGGTTTAGCAGCTGCACTAACCAACATGTGAGGTCAGTTTGGGTATCTGAGATGTTGGGAGGTCCCTATACACAGTGTACAACCATATGTATATGTACTTAATTACCCCACACACTCGAGGAGAGGACCAGATCGTGAGAGATAGCCCTGGGTCGGCCGAGGTGCGAGGGATATGCCTGTCAACTTCACCTTCGGTAACCAAAGCGACCCACAGGCGACGTGCGTTTTAGTCGGTTCAAATCCGACTTAACCTCTTCCACCGGCTCCGGTGAAATTCCCACGCCGTCTTCCGGGCACAATTGTTGACTCAAATCACGTATCTGAGGCTGAGTCTGGGCTGTATATATCTGTCTGATGTTAAACAGCCCTATCTCTTAGACGCCTTGTACGACATCTCATGGGAAGAGATGAAGAGAAGAAGTCACCATGCCACAAACGCTGTAATTTTTGTGCAATGCTACAAATTAAGTGGCGGAGACTATTGTCTCTGTTTATCCCGGAGGAATTCATACATATAATCACACCTTTATCCCCGGATGGTTAGGTAGATGTGAAATAACACCCACATTTCACCAATCATAGCATGCGGTCCCACGTAATAGGTGGTTCCTCCTTCTTATCACGTTTGAAGCTCATTTTGAGCTTTTTAGGTGAGAGAAGAAAATTGCAAACAGCTACTAATGAGCTCTTAGCATCCGAAAGAAACTCTTTGGCACTAGCTTAGCAATCATTCTTCCTGTATATTTGAAAAAATACCAGTTATACCGATACCTACTTTGTAATACAACAATTTTAAAAACAAAAAAAATACAATTATCAATTTTATCGACTTATGAAGCTGATGCCCCTCTTGAAGAACTCCATATATTATAAACATTTAGATATGTTAAATTTATAAATTTAGAGTTGGCTAGATACAACAGTATCTAGCCAACTCTAAATCTGTCATGTTTAGCACCTAATTTAGTCCCTATTAAGGTACGAGTATGTACCAGGATAGCGCTTGGAGCAAGCCACGACGTCATTAACAAACTGTCAGTCGAGATTGAATGAACTCGGTTCTGTTATAGCCTCCAACAGCTCCAGAATAGAGGATCTCGAAACCCGCGATAGGGAAGTCAAGCTTTTGGAGAACAAGGTTACAGAACTACTTTTCCACATTACTTTATTGCTTATTACACCTGACCGGTTTCGCCTTACGGCATCCTCAAAGATTGTCCGATGGAATGCCTAACTATCTTAAAATGGAAGAGTCAGAAACATCAATCCCACCTGTGTTTAGGTCTCGGTTACACGAATTGTTCGCGCAAATAGAAAAAGAGTTTGGCAAATAACCTAAAAATTATGAAAATACCTCCAATATTTTTTTCAAAAAAATAACGTTCAAATTGACGGATTGAATTCTCAGTTCGGAAACTGTTTACATAAAAACTTAGATTGGGACAGAAAAAAGAGTAATAAACAGTACGGGAGGCTTTGACGGCGCGTTCGAGTCGTAAAAGAGACGGCTCAGGTCGCAATGTGTGGGGATGAATTCCCTGCCTATGGCGAGAGGTGCGATGATAGAATGTAGCTACGGGCATCATGTCGAACAATTCATCTGAGCACAAACCATTGTATAGGCGGTAGAATACACACAGTGAGGCAAAATCCCTCCTAAGGCTAAGAGGTTCCGTCACAGTCGCGCTGCCAACCCTGTAAGTACAGAGTTTCTGTGCCGTCAGTGTAGAAGACAAAGCAGGGCAAGCCTTTAGTCTTCCCACTGACAGCACAAATTCTCTAGTGAGCTCTGGCTACCCTACTCCCACTGGTAACACAACACGATGTTATTATAGCCGCGGGAAGAAAATTTTAACGCATTTTATTTCGTAGCAGCATTCATTGACTCACTGTTATCTCGAATACCACGTTACGGCAGTTTATTTTATGGATGTGTTTTAAAGTAAAAAGAGATCGTAAAATTGATGGTGTGCTGCATCTTTTGTTAGTGATTTGGTCTGCATGCACCAGTTGACATTAATGTATTCTTTTTATTTCTCGTTATGTTAAAAACAAAAAAACATGCAATTTAATGTTTATTATGACTAAGATTATACTGGATAAGTTAAAGTTCTTAACATTATTTTTTATTTCCTATTTCCTGTTCATGTGAAGATTACAAAAATGGCGGATTGTCAATTATTTTTACGTAGGTATGTTAGAGCTGCTACAATCTCTGTGCTATTTAGCGCATCTCCACTGGAACATGCGTCACGGTAATTGCATCGTACAGTGGAACGATATAGGGAAGAGTTCGTTTGGCTATTATATGTATACGTATTGACTTACCTTGAAATCGGACTATACTTATCTTAATTTCTTCTTTTTTTCGTTTTTAAAAGATCGTTACATAGGTTACACTAAAAGTTTCCGGAACTGGCCACTTACATAAACAATATTTAAAAATTTATTACAACATTTGAAAATAGAACTCTTTGGCTGTAGAATACAGTTTGTTTCATCTGACTGTCTTTTGTTTTTACCATCTTTCGGCTTCCCTTTGCAGAGATGTTACATTTGACAAATTAGATCAATTCGTATACAGTAGATGATAATGGCTGATACTGATATAAGATTTTGGGATACTTAAATAAAAATCGACTCTAACGTGGACACAATACAATTTATTATTTTATAAAGTAGACTCTTCTCAGATGGTAGCAATAAAAACTGATATATGAACAAAACGTCTTAAGCGAAACTTATCAGCTTGGGTCTGATGTAATAAAGTACTTCAAAACATCATCAAATTGAAAATGAATCAAACTATGGAGGTGTATTAATCTTTTTTTTTATACCACTTAGGTGGCAGACAAGCACACGGCTCACCTGATGGAAAATGTTGTCCTACGGACGTTTGCAGACAATATTAAAAAACCGAGATTTTAAATCCATACTAATATTATAAATGTGAAAGTAACTGTCTGTATCTTACACTTTCACACCTAAACTGCTGAACCTATTTTAATGAAATTTGGTTTAGGAGTAGATTAGACACATCAAAATTGTATATATTTAGTTAAGTGTTTGGATACGTTCTGGCTGCACATAAAATTATGTATTGCCCCATTCACTTGATTTCCAGCCATAACTCTTCTTTCAATATCACTGTTATACGTCCCATCTCTCGCAAACTTCGAACCCAAATACACAAACTCTTTCACTTGTTATATTCTTTCTCCTTCAATCAGACCTATAACATTTATAGACAAAAAGCAGTGACCGAATTTGAACAAGACTTTTTTAAATTGCTTAATAACAGTATATTCGGTAAAACGCTAGAAAATAATGAAAATCGTGTAAAAGTTCATTTAGTAAATCAGTGGAGTGATAGCGAAAATAAAACAAAAAAGAGATTAAGTGCAGATACCTTAAGACTTGATTAATGGCTCTGCGCTATTAGCATCAATTCCGCCAATGTCCCGTAGTAGAGCTATTAATGAGATAAAGTGGACCAGGTTACCAGTTACTGGAGTTTGTAGATACTCCCCGCAGAATCATCAGTCGAGGTGAAGTCAAATTGGGGCACCTATGTATTTATAAAAAATGAATAAAATTATCATGTGACGACAGAAGATTATATATTTTATTTTTACAAAATTAAATTGAGATTTTTAATTTGTATTTCACATGAGGCAAAACGGAAAAAATGTAAATGCAAGGTCTTTTCGTAGATATTATTTAATGACGTTACGCGCAGAATGTCACGTGACCGACCGTTTTTCGCGCACTTGTTAAGCTAGCAAATTGAAAATGTGTTTTTTTCTAATAATTAGGTTTTACGGGAAAATAATGTATATCCGTGCTGCCGACCCTGTAAGATAAGAGATTTTCTGTGCCTTCAGTGCAGAACACAAAATCAGGACAAGCCTTTGGTCTTCCCACTGACAGCACAAAAACTTTCCAGTGAGCTCTGGCTACCCTACTCACAACCGTGAACACAACACGAGGGGAGCAAGCAAGAGACTTAGGTTGACCGTGCAATTTATCATCAAGATACTAATCTACATTATAATAACCTTTTTTCACTAAAGATTTTACTTTAGTCTATAAAATGGTGAACATTTTCTATGAATTCTTTGATAATTGTAGATTCATGATCATCAGACTCGGAATGCTCACTCAACACATAGTATTCAGTGTTTAATATATCTTCTTTTTTTATACAACTTAGGTGTCAAACAAGCACACGGCCCACCTGATGGAAAGTGGTTACCGTGACCTATGGACGCGCGCAAACATCAGGGGAACCGGTAGATTAAATCCATTGCAATACTTCATTTCATACCTATATCTTTTCAGTGATTGCCTGCAAGCCTACATTCCCAGCATACTTGCCATGTCTGCTGCCAACAGACCAAGTCTTCGACTTTGATGAGCTGGAGTACCACTTTCAAGTTGCAAATAGAACAGAAGATATGCATTCGCACGTTTCAAGTAAACCGATGTTTACTACAACGTTGTTTAACATGACTGTATGTACGTTGTGTGTTTGTCAACCGTCGTCACTTCGAATGAACTTATTTTGAAATGAAGTACATAGTTGTTGTGGTGTAAATTTAACGAAATATGTAATGGAATTGCGAACACTTTTTTTATTGACGCCCAGATTTATTGTCTTGATTGTTTTGCATAATGTAGGTATAAGTATTATCAATGCAATGTTATATTCAGTTTATATCGATCATGTTATTTAAACAACTGTTCACAATTCCGCACAGTTATTCACGTGAATGTTTTGTAGGCGTCAGGCCTGCGTGGGCCATCACATACACCACCATGTACCAGAAATAACACACCGCGATATCAAATGCGAGAATATATTACTGACTGCTAACTTTAACGTTAAGCTCTCAGATTTTGGCTTCTCGCGCTTCGTAGTGGATGACGACGACCAGAATGTGCTAAGCGAAACATACTGTGGGTCCATGTCATATGCAGCACCAGAAATTCTGCGCGGTAAACCTTATCAGCCCAAACCGACAGATATGTGGTCTTTGGGTGTGGTATTATTTGTCATGTTGAATAAGTCGATGCCGTTTGATGATACGAGGATGAGAAAACTATATGAGCAACAGATGGGAAAGAAGTATCGGTTCAGATCTCGAATAGGTAGCATAAATAACAAGGTTTTGTCTACAACCGGTTGGGTTCTGTTAAGCTTATTATAATAAATAGATGGTAAGTATAGACTGCGTTTTCACCAAGATAATTTAATCTAATTAGGACGGACAAGCGTCTATATGCTATGGAAGGACGAGAGTCGTTGCCACTTCTGCTACCTAGGGAACTTCGAGGAGATTTTCTAGTTTAACATCCGTACCCTTAAGTACCTTAAGCCCGGTAATGAAGTATCCTGCTAAACAAGGAACTTTTTTTCCATTTATGTAATTCCGCACATTCCATATTGATTAGATTAGATCTCCGTAGACTCCCTATTAATTTGTCTATTTTTTATGTAGATCTAGTAAAATATGAAGAGAATTAAGAGAATACCTCTTCGGTCTACGCCATATCTTCCGCAATGACTATCAGCAGCAGTTTGGTATGTTATACGCGAGTTCTAAATTTAATATCATAATATGATTTTATTATTTCGCTTAATATATTAAGACTTTGAATCGTCTACACAATGTACAATACAAGCTTTTGATTAAATATGTTGAAAACTGTGAAAGTGATACCTGTCGAAATATTAGTTTGTTCATTGGGTAGCTGATTAGAGATAAAAGGGTGGAGTCTCGTAGGCAAAGGCTTTGGGGCCAAGCCGAAGACTAATTACCTTAATACGATTCATCCTAATTTTGGTGCTGCGTTTGCGGGCATTCATCTTTAAATTCTCCCATTTCAAACGTAGTTGTATCGGTGTCCTAGGGTAGCTAGATGCTTGTGCATTGAAGCGTTGTGCTAATCGTACCCATTCTTCATTTTTCGTATATATCTTTTCATAAAACTTTATACGAGGTGTATACTTAACTCCTTTGCTGACTCAACCATAAAAACTAAATCATTAACATTTTGAACGCCAAGACTTAAACAAGCCTAGCCTAGTGGTATGGATAATGGACTGCTGAGACGAGGTCTCGGGTTCGATCCCAGGTTTTACCATGGCACATATATTAAATATCAAAATCGACTAAAAACGTGTAAAACTAAAATAGTCGACTAATTCAGAGAATCCACGTTGCAGTGAACACTAATTGAGAGACACCTGTCAATTTTTCTCGAATTAAATTACCACGTTTTTACTGTGAGCTCGTGTATAAAGTATTCAAGGACTAAAACACGCGACGCCTGTGGGTCGTTTTTGTTTGCTAAGGGTGAAGTTTACAGGCATATCCTTCGCACCACGGCCGACTTAGGGTCATCTCTCTCGATCTGGCCTTCTCCTCGGGTATGGGGACCACAGAGTCCCCCAACACGTCCGGAAACGGGGAGGCGCGTAAGGCGCACGATATCAACATTGTGTCCCAATTGATGTCCGAACGACTTTTTTTAAACTTAACGAATGCCCGGTCTCTGCGTTTCATAGCAATTCGAACCTCATTTGTAAGCCACGGTGCCGGAGGGTGCTTCAACCTCACCCTTCTAACAGGGGCATGTATATCGAAAAGGGTATTTACTGTTTTGTTGAAGAACAGAACTTTGTCATCAACCGTGGTAATAGGCTCACCACCTATTACATTGGGACCTATACATAAACTGGCGAAATGTGGGTGCTAGCACCTCTACCTACCACTTCGAGGATATAGGTGTGAGTTTATGTTATGTTATATAAATTATTGCACTGATCTGGAGAGTTTATTTTTCTTTTATAAATTTGTTTTTTTTACAATTTATTTTGTGCGAGCAAGCAAGAGACTTATGTTGACCACGCATTAACATCATTAAGGTACTCATCCACTTTATAGTAACCTTTACTCATTAAAGTTTTTAGAACAATCTTGACTACAAAGTCTCGAAATGAAATTTAAAACCAAGCTATTACAAGTTATCAAACTCTTTTCTTGGTTTAATTTATATTATTTTCCAAACTAAAGGTGTGTGCCAAATATTAGAGCAATAAGTCAACCGGGAGAGGGGGGCAGGGAACAATGAAACACGGTAAATATCCCGTTTATTCGGGATTAAACAATACATTATATAACAATGTTAGAATATGGGCATTTACATTTATTGGCATATACATTTATTAGGAGGTAGGACACGACGGTATTCCCGTCCGAATTGAGCAGTCCAACTGGGAAAGTACCTCCACCCTACAGAATATAATAGCCGGCTATAATAACCTCGTGTTGGAATATGACGACTGCAGTGACCTTGGACCAGATGAGATTGAATCTGCCAAAGAATGGGAAGAACAGTTCAAAGGTATGTTCAATATTTTCTGTCAATTATAATATACTAGCAGATACCCACGGTACCGCCCTCATGAAAATTTCATCCTGTTCCCGCTACCCGCTTGTCCTCCGATACTATTACTTGCAAGATAATAAATCCAATCGAGGCAAGCGTTTGATATTCTATAAACTCCACATACCGTCCTTTACAGCCATGATAGTGGTTTTACCACTTCTTCCAGCGGATAAAATATTCGAAGGTTTTGAGTACCCGGTAAGCAAAATCAGCTGGACGCAATTTTCAATTGAATTGAAATAAATAAACAGCAATGAGGTTTGATGTTTGTGGATAAAATTTTACGGAGAATTCTTCGCTGAAAATTAAATATGCTTTGCAGGCATATTCCTTTTTTGTTGACGTTTTGTAAGTGCCGATATAATGGTAATACAGAGTAAATGATTTTTGACTTTTCGCCGTGTCCTACCTACCTACCTTAGAAAAGGTGATATTTATAGATGCGATTTTGTTCTGTAATCACGTAGATATGTACGATTTTACTTAGAATACGCCTGATACCTTTTCTTTATAATACACACCTAACCTTACTTTTCTTACTTTTTAACAATAAGCAACTATATAAGCATATTTTATAAGTTATCTACATATTGAGTGCGACATATGCTCTCCCCAGTCTCGGCCCGTCTGTCTGTCTAGTTTAAGGGCGACATGTATGTGATGTCATCCCAAGGGTGGCGGTACAGGGGCTGCTTCATCCAGAACTGTTGAATCAGAGTGTTATTCCATTCATTTCTTTTCAACATTGAGGTATAAAATTTTCTGATTTTATTCAAGGCGTACTACTACTTTTTGTACGTACCTATCTACCACAGAATAGAAGAGTCAATTTCATACTTGTTATCTTGCAGAAGGTTATATTTACACAAAATTCTAATAACAATTCACATTTTCTTCACCTTATTTTTATTTCTCAGTTCTGACTTGTATCGTTTCATTTCCTCCATTGCCTGTGTTCGTTTCTTTTCTCTCATTGTAAAAATATTTGTAAATAACATTTCATTTATAAATTTATCTGGGCCCACCGGCCGTCGAGCACGAGCCCCAGATATTTCATCTGGGGCTTGATGCCGATGAGAGTGCCTCCCACTGTGAGACTGGAACCAGGTGGTGGCGTGCGCCGAGGTCCATGAAAGAACATGGCCTCGGATTTATGCAAAGCCACCTCAAGGCCCAGCCGCCGGATCCACAAGAGTTTCAGGGTCAAGCCCAACGGTGAGTGAGGCTCTGCCATAGGTTCCCTTCCCCTTAGGGTTGGAAGTTCAGACGGTATAATTTTCGAATAGACAGTATAATTTTGTAGTTTTCCACTATTAAAGTAAAAACCTTGTGGAATCGGAAGTGTTGCTAGGCTTAAGTATAAAAATATTTCCCCGTTTACAATTACAAAAAGGACCCTTGAGCCTCAAACGCTCCTTCAACTAGTCAGGAATTTTCATACATACATACATACATATAATCACGCCTTTATCCCCGAAGAGTTAGGTATAGGTGAATTAACAACCACATCTCCTGTCCCGCCTGTTTCGCGGAACCGCTGCTTCCAAGGTCGGAAACAGATGAGGATTACATTTCACAAACATTGCTACTTCAAAAATATACATGCTTGGTAGTGTTAAGATTTTATATTCCTGGAAGTAAGTTCTGCAGCTATCAGTAGTTTTTAGTTTAAACATTGATACCTCCGACCGCGCTTTCTCTCTACACACAGAAATCGTACGCTTTCAAACCTTCTAATAAACCAATCGCGTGAGAGGCATTTCAAAGTCATAGATGGCTCAGAGTACGCTTGAGTGCAAGGCAATTACCCCATGGGTCTACCTTATAGGTACCCTAATCAAATGAGACCTAAGACGGCGTGAGGTTTTAGTTGGTTCGAGTCCGACATTTACGAAAGCGCATTTCGAAATATAAAATGTTTAAATTGTAGATTAAACATATTCATGCAGTATAGAATTACGCTAAAGAGAATTACGATGGTAGGTTATTAATATAACTGTGTAAGGCAAACAAGATCTTCAGAGTCCGAGCCAACCTCAACTGCTACCTATTTTTTTTTTATACCACTTAGGTGGCAGACAAGCACACGGCCCACCTGATGGAAAATGGTTACCGTGGCCTATGGACGTTTGTAACACCAGAGGTGTCACAGTCGCGCTGCCAACCCTGTAAATACAGAGTTTCTGTGCCGTCAGTGTAGAAGACAAAGCAGGACAAGCCTTTAGTCTTCCCACTGACAGCACAAATTCTCCAGTGAGCTCTGGCTACCCTACTCACCTATACCTGTTAATCAACGGATAAGGTTCTGGCAGTTGGAGTAAATAAATAGACAACGATTAAGGTACCTGCCGTTATTACCCCGTTTCAAAAACACAGCCTGTATAATTGAATTTGTATCGTGAATTATATGTATACCTACATAGAGTTCATTTTGATTCCAATTGCACTGGCGATGGCAAAGTCAACGCCGGAGAAAACTTTTATAAAATTTACCTTTAGCACAAACGCCATTAAATTATAGACTTTATTGATGATATGCGCTTAAAGTCCAAAATTAGATGAAAAAAAATTGTTACATTGTTCATTCACTCTACAAGAAGTCATTTAATTTTAAACTCTAAAACATGGGAGTAAAGTCTAAAATTATATGTCATTTTTTGCAGTGTCTGTGGAGTTCGAACGTAAAAAGGCAAGATTACTTACCCTTACCGTCATTACTACGTCTCGGAGCGTCTTCAGAGTAATAGATTTTGTTAGGTCGGCTGTTTTTATCTCCTCGGAAACAGTTTTAATCCGAAAGTTGTTTACTTTTGCTCGGTTGCGTGTAATAGAAAAAAGACCTTTTTTTATATTTCCTATGAATAATCTAAATATATTACAATAATAGTAAATATTTTATAAAAAGAACAAAAAACAAAAAGAAGCCTACGCTCTAACTACATACATATATATAATCACGCTTTTATCCCCGGAGGTTTAGGCAGAGGTGATACCACTAGGCTACCGAATTTTATCAGTGAAAATAATTACGATGGTAATGGACTGCTGAGACGAGGTCTCGGGTTCTATCCCAGGTTCTACCATGGCACACACCAATGACTTTTCGATGCTTTTCGAAGTTATGTCTGTATTTATCGCAGGTTTATGAGTGCCCGGTTAATGATAATAGGCTTGCCACCTATTACATTGGGACCTAAATATAAACTGGCGAAATGTGGGTGCATTTTTCAATAAAAAGAACATAATAGGGACAAACTATGTCATAGCTCATCAGAACACTCCCCATGGTACAGACGGTAAAATACAGCCATGGACGCAACGTCTCTACACAGCTGTAAAGGTTCTAGGGTGTTCGTGATCTCGGGATTCCCAATGATGCGGACCGCACGTCGCTGCAACCTGTCGAGAGCATCTAGTAAAACTCAAATCTTGCACGAAGATTCTTATAAGACGCTACCATGGGTGTCAAGCAAGTAACAAATTCAATATAAATTAACTAGCGTCCCTGATTCCGGCTTCATCCTAGAATTAATTAGTCAACAGAATCGAAAAAATCCTATAACCGAACGGTAGTTTATTCTTTGTAGCTAGGTAGTTATATGTGTTAAGTTACTAACTCTACATATTTTTGATGATTTTGCAATGGATTGCGTTTCATAATTTTCTCAATTTTGGCAAATATACATAATTTGAAAGAGACTTGAGAGTCTTTTAAAGCAATTTGGCAACTGTTCTGACCACTAACGCAATCGTAACTATCCATAAAACAGTTTCAAGTTGGATAAAAGGAGGAAATGGCCAAGACTATTCGCTTGCCATGCTTACTATCGGCAGAAATGGTAAGTTCCAAGATATAATTCGCGAGAAGTCTCGATACCTAGTATAATTATGAATTCACACCGCGAAAGTTTAAAAATAACATCAGTCAGTAGAAGTTGTACAGTCTTGAAACGTACTCAACAGACGACAATGTATTGGTACTCTATGGCCCTAAACGATGATTGGTACCTAATAGAAAATCTTATAGAATGCTTATCGTAACACTAGATGCTGATTTATAGATTCTGTAGCCATTGGAATGATGTACTTCGCCAGAACCTCGTTCGGAAATAATGACGGTTTTGCTCGTTTTCTATTTTTTGGTGTGTAAAGTTTATTTTCTTTTGTCGCCAGTCTCGCCATATTTTTCTTTAGTTATTCGTCTAACAGTTCGTTGTCCAATATTAAGTGCATCAAAAACCAGTCGTGTCAAAACGACCATCACAGCATGCCTCACCTATAATTACAATTAACATTCAACGTTTTAAATAAAAAAGAATTGTAATCCTCTTTTTGCTTTACCGTACTCGGGTAAAAAAAAAATCTGTGCACATATCATGTACCTACCTACTTTTATCGCTGAGTGTCCGTGGGTTGTCAGGATGAGGTGTGTGCGCGAGAAGCACGACGCATCACATAAAATAGTTACTGATTAATAAATGCATGAACAACTTAAAATTTCCACTTTAAATTGATCTAACATGGAGTCAAATGATGTGTTTTTAGTTCATCTCTGAAATGTAACATTGAACAACCAATACGTAAAGAAATAGGGAAGTTTATGTGCCACTACTAACTACGAACCTTGATGATATCCCGCCACGCCAACTACGTACTAGTGACGGTAGTCAAACCTGCCCTCCTCTCTCTAATGCCCATTTCACATTTATTCCAGTCCAGTGAATGATTGCCGTGCTAGAATGCTATTGGAATAATGTGAACTTGCAGCTACGAAACTTCTTACGGGGGACCCTTTCAGTAGTACATTGTGCTGTCTGCCTGTAAACGAAAATAACTATGGAAATAATTGTTGAAATAACTATGGAAATTACTGTGGAAATTACTATGGAAATTACTGTGGAAATTGTTATGGAAATTACTATGGAAATTGTTATGACATGACTATGTCGAAATAAGGTTATACAGCAGTTTTTTGAATTATTCTTTTCGTGTTAAATACTTGCACTTAATTATGACAATAACCTTAACGAGACACTACAGTATATTACAAAATGGTGATATAATATAATAATATATTGTTATAATCTAAAATAATCTTGAAGCAAGAAAAACGTTACTGAGAAGATGTATGCAGAAATTGGGGACCATTTCAGAAGTTTGTATGGAGACAAGGCGGGATGGGCTCATACAGTTAGTAAAACCAGAATTGTTCTATTTTTAATGTCTATTTATAAAATATCATTTATCGTTACAGTTTACAAAAACAACTTCCTTGCATTGCACTGCGAATTGTGAGTGCCGTTAAAAGCTTGTTTAATTGAGTGAGTTATGACCGATGCTTCCTCAATTCGCGTAATATTAAATCTTTTATAGCTGTTCACCTACCTGCTAATGTTTCCTGCGCTTTATTGAATGAAGATAAAGTTTATAATGGTGAAAGTTCCAAACCATCGAGAGGTATTGTCATACAGAACAATCTTAAATTGTATTTTGCCGTTATATTTTTACCATGGTTCAAGTTTCTATTTATTTAAGTTTTTAGTAAGTCAATGAGAATTAAATCTTATATTCAAACCAAAAATATGTAGGTGTAAATATCATGACAGCATTTATATTTATATTATTTGTCGTAAGTACATTTTTTTTAAGTAGGAGTAGACTGTCGAAATTATTTATTGATTTTTATTGAAGCTATTTAGTTAGAACATTTTTAAACTATTGTTATCAAGGTATTATATTGTTTAGAGTCAGAGAAATACTGTAATGAACTTGAATCTCAATTATCTCAATACAAGTATCACCATCTCATCTAAAGGGTGTCGTCAGAGGCGACTAAAGAAAAATACGCAGATGATATCACTGCCAGAGAAGGAAATTTCAAAAAAGAACCAGGGTTCTATTTCGCTGGTTTGGTCAGCGTGGCAACAGTTGGCCAAAGGCTTCCATTGGAGAGGGAACAGTGCAAGTGTCTTATTCAATATAAAAGATTTTAACATTATTTTTGAACAATTGGAGGAGTCACCAAAATTTGTCAGCTATTTCTTATGTATACCAAGAATTCTTGATATCACACAAATATACATGGTGCTCAGGAGACGTCGAATTGGAAGCTCTGAGAGCGCGGCTAGAAACTCTGTGCTTGCGGGGTCGGCAGCGTGAGTGTGGCTTCTCTAGTGTTACACGCGTCCATGGGCCACGGTGGCCACTTTTCATCATGGGCCGTGCGCTTGTCTGCCACCTAAGTGGTATAAAAAAAAACTTAGTACACGGTAAGTCTAGATCTACCTTCTGTCTGGTAACCTTTGGAAGTACAGCGCTGATTATTCCAATATCATGTAAATTGGATGTGAATAAATAAACAAACATAATCCAAGTAGCAAATTAATTGCATTGCTACTCAAATAAATAAAAAAAACTTCTATTGTGAGAGACTATTGAAGCCTTAGCTGTCGTAACTGTCCGTCACTTTTTTGAGCTCTGTGTTGCCAAGTCGTAGCCAGTTATCAAGTCTATTTTTGAATCCATTTATTGTGGTTGCAGCAATAACATTCATTATCTGGCAGTAAGTTCCAATTGTGGACAGCTCTGTTACTAAAGAAGTGATGAGTGTTATGAGTGAAATTTGGTTTAATTTTTATAGAAAGACTGGTCTTAATCCTCAAAGGTTAACAATTTTCTCAAATATCATTGTAAACCTTTGAGGATGCTATAAGGCGAAACCGGTCAGGTGTAATATTTAATAAAGTACCTAATGTGGAAAAGTACAAGTGAGTTATCAATATGTGTTCTATAAGTTTAAGCTACTGAATGCAAAAAAATAACATAATTTCAATTTTTCTATAATTATTTCCGTATCGTTTTGTAGTACATTTTGTATATACTTCCTTAAATTTTCTTCAGATGTGCTTTTCTCGAGTCTCCATACATGTAGGAACTTTTTACGTTCCACTGCTCTTAACAAATCAGAGGACGCATTATTCCGCGATCAGCTCGCTATCTGAAGACTCCATTGTTGATACCTGGCATACAATAATAAATAAATAAAATAAATAATAAATAAATATTCCACAACATTCTTCACAACGCTATTTAGACCCATGGTAAGCATAGCTTAACTAGTTTGTGTTATGGGATCTGACTCTTATGTATGGTAGTGAAAGTTGGGTGTGGCAGAAAAAGCATCAGAGTAGAGTGAATGCAGTAGAAATGCGTGCGTTGCGAAGTATGTGTGGCTTGACCTTGAAAGATAGAGTGAGAAATAGCGTGATAAGAGAACGATGTGGAGTGATAGAAGATGTAGAACAAGTGGACGTTTATTGCTGTGTCGGTATAGCTACGTATATAGGCGCAGGCTCCGTAGCCAGATGGAAAAGTCCATCTTGTTCCGTAAAACAATGTTGAAGCTGAATCAAAGTACGCTCAAGAGGAACGATTACTATAATATCTGATTCGTTCCGATACCATCTAGAATTGGAAAGTTTTCCAATAAGGATCGTCCGAACATGCCGAACTTCTCTGACACACTGAGAACAGTTACTTTCTGAATTTGTAAGTACAGAGTTTCTGTGCTGTCAGTAGAAGACAAATCAGGACAAGCCTTTAGTCTTCCCACTGACGGCACAAATTCTCCAGTGAGCTCTGGCTACCCTACACACCGCTGGGAACACAACACGAAGTTATTATAACCGCGGTATTCTGTAGGGCGGAGGTACTTCCCCAGTCGGACTTCGCGGTTGTATTATATATTTTAATATATATTGTGGGGATGATGTAGATGTCAAAATTCATTAACTCTCATTTATCATAATTCAAAATTGAAAACGACAATTTTTATTCGACAACGACCCCGAAACTTGACATAATTTTTATTCGAGGCCACTAACAATGCGTTTTTATTTCTTGAAGATTCGATTATTAGTTTTCGAGATATTGACGTCGGTCGTAACAATACTTTTAAGAGCGTGATTTTCTAGTAGTCGGGCATTTAAACTTATTTTTTTATAGAGTTTTGCGATCAAACATATATGGATATTCGGGATGGCGCGTGGCGCGCACCCTTACCCAAGCGCGGTACGCAGACTGTTTTTGTTCATGCATTCTCGGTAAGCGTGTGCAAGCCCTTGTCCTCGCTCGGCTCACAGGGATGGCACTCGGACGTTGATGTCTCTCCGATCCGATACTCCCCGAAAACTCGTGCCCGCCGATTACGGCCGGTACGAAAGACTGACGTGTGGCCTCTCTACCTACTCCCCCATGATAGGTCTTACTGCCACTATTATGACGTGCCATCTGAAAATTATACACTACATTCTACACAACGCTATCTAGACCCATGGTAAGCAGAGCTTAACAAGCTTGTGTTATGAAATCTAGAATGCGGATAAATATAAGTACTTAAATACTTTTTTTTGTAAATACATACATATTATACATAGAAACACACAGACCAATGCAAATATACATATGGCCCTGACTCTTACAGTTCTCACGCTCTCCACCTTACTCGCGGCGATGGTCCGCTGCGCGGATGCGTGGGTGGCCGGACCCTTACGCGTCAGAGGTCTTACCTGTCCGTTGCACGTCCAGCGAGGCCTGTTTGACGGAGATGTTCCGCGTGCTAGTGCAGGCGGTGCCGCCGCTCCAGCCTCCACTGGACAGAGAGAACATCTCCGACTCGTTCTCTACACGGATGTCAAACAATACAACAATGCCCCAAGTAACGCACGAATCATTGTCCTATGTGGGATCTGCGCGGCGGGAGCGGTGACCATTCAAATTCAAGCTACTGCTGTATTCGATCGGTAAGTGTGTCAACTGCATAATAAGGAGTCGGTGATAGATAATGGTTACCGATTCAGAGGAGAATGCCTTGCTGATATGGCAAACTTAATTCGTATGGCAGTTCTTTAAAATTAACACATACCTTACGACATGCCCCTACAGCAGTACAATACAGCATTGAATGTGTGTCACTGAGATTTTCACTATTTTCTAAATAACCAGGCAATAATAAATCAAGGGCACTTACCAGAACCGAATTTCAATTCATCGAAATCCGTCCAGTCGTTAGGCCTGTAGAGGTGCACAAAGAAAACTACAAACACACATACATAGATACTTTCATGCATAGATACATACATACATACATATTTACATACATATATACTTACATAGATACATTCACACATACGCGCGAAAACATTACCCTCGCTGGCGCAGTCTGGTAATGACGATACTGTGTTAAGTGACGTTATAATTATATCACTCAAACGAAAATATCAAAAGTATCGAGAATGTGCGGATGGATGAAGGCCCATCTACAGGTGCGAGTACGAGTATGATTAAAGCAAAAACCGAACTCGCACACCGTATAAACACCTGTGGCAATCGTAATTCCGCGGTTTTTACGATACAAACGTCACTTTTACGTTGTCATTGCAGTTTAGTAACTTTTGTGGTATTATAATAATCTGTTGCCCACAGTAACAGTTGTGCTAAACGTAAATCTATGACATTGTCCTTTCTCTCAGATTGTAAGTATTTGTGTACAAGATAACAAAACTTACAGTCCTACCCGTGCACATAGTACGAAGGCCGAATGGCCAACTGCAGTACTCTCACTTCATTCACTCTCATTTCATTCTTCATGCATGCTCGTCGGTTTAGGGTACTCCTGAACTGCCCCCTTTTCTAAAACTTCCCCGATTTGGTCTAGGTATGTGCGCCTAGGTATTCCCCTTCCGACGGTACCATCCACACTCGCCTCATACACCTGTTTCGTTAGTCTTCTTTCATTCATTCTCTCAACATGACCGAGCCAGAAGAACCTTTGACATCAGGTTGCGCGATCATAGCGTTCCTATCGTCTTCGTACTGCTCACACATTTCTTCCAAAGATGGAGTAGAAATTCTTACGTCTGAGTGCGACGCACATTTCACGAAGAAGCTGTGACAGATACCTAGTATAATTATGAATTCACACCGCGAAAGTTTAAAAATAACATAATAAAAAAAATTAGGTATCTTAGTATATTTATCAACATTCTAGATTCCATAACATTCATATCGGTAACTTTTGAATTTCCAGTAGATTCAATAGATTCCTATATAATTCGACAGATGACAAAATCTCGCGTTGCCGAACTTGTTGAGCAACATGTTTTCCGCGTCAAATGTTGCCTAAAGGGTATAAGGCTGAAGGTTTCATCATATTAACTGTAACTGTGAGGTTGAAATGATATAATAAGGAAACCAAAGTGTGAAAACTCACCGCAAGAAAGGTAAAAGTGATTGAAATGTAAGCTTGTGGTCTATCTTATTACTTTATTTTTTTCAGACGATCGATAACGACTGGGAATAATATGACTTCAGTATCAAAATAATCGGGATATTTACTATGTTGCATTGTTTTGAGTTTCCGATATTCTTCTTTTTCCGATATCTTAGCAAGAACAACCGAGAACAAGCCGAACACTTAGCCAGCTGCAAAATGCATTCCAAGAGGAATGGAATGGAATGCCACATGTGGTTGTGACTCTCATCCGATCGATGAAAAACTGTATGGAAGCAGTAATAAGAGCTCGGGGAAGGAAAACAAGTTAAATACATGGTTTTTTTTTCATTTACATGTTGTTAGGACACCAAAATGTACAACTGCGTGGCATTAAACGTGTCTTGGTTATGAATTGCTTTATTATATAATTTTAATGGCTTCAATATTATTAAAAAATAATTATATACCCAAGATCTTCAATTAGAGTACTTTTTCAATTTAGCTGGATTTTCTACTCCATATGTTTTCTATTTGTTGATAAGTGACAAATAATCAATTAAAGTTATGAAATTTATTTAAACGGATACTTCATAATCCTTATGGTTGAAAGGTAGTAAACTAAGAAGACTTATAATGAATGATCAAGGTTCTAAGAAAATACTTTTTAATAAATCTACTGTAAGTAATTCTTTATATATATACAGTAATTTAAGTGAACGTTTTATCCTTTTTATATATTAAGTTTTTTATTCTGTTCCTAGTTATTTAGTTTGCCCTTGGACCCTATGATTTAAACTTGGGTTTAAGGAAATAAACATGATTCCTATAAGCAATTGTCTTATAATGAGGCAGAAATGTTGTCACAGTACTCTCAACATTATATAGACAATTTGTATCCTCAGATAAAATCAAACTCAGAGTGTTGTTCTTTATAAAACTCTAATTTTAAATTTAAGGTTAGATATACATTAGGAATGTATCCTTGCAACTATTTCTAAATGCACACTGGAGTGGACAATAAAACCTTAAACCTCACCGTTTGGTTTCATTTAGCTCACCTCCGGCAGATTAAAAGTTTCCATATCAAATTCACCGTGACGAAACCGGATTTTCCGTTACCATGGTTTTCGTAGGACAGAATTAAAATAATAATATCTCTTAAAATAACTATAAATTTATCAAATAAAGGCAATAAATAGATTTTTAGAAGTACAGACCCTATGTTTAAAAACTCTTCTCCTTCGAGTTAGAGTCTACTAACCGTCGTCCAGGGTGCACCAGCCTCCCCGCTTCCGTTCCCCAGGACCGCGGTCCAGAGGGAAAAGAAACAGGTAAGCCAACGTGGAGGTTACCCAACCCGCACCCCAACTATAACGTATTAGCGAAGTTTAGTTCGCTGTTTACATTCATCATCATCATTGTTCAAATAGAGTGTCAGTTGGTACCTACGTAGGACACGACGGTATTTCCGTCCAATTGAGCAGTCCGACTGTGGAAGTACCTCCCACCTTACAGAATACCGCGGCCATAATAACCTCGTGTTGTGTTTCCAGCGGTGAGTAGGGTAGCCAGAGCTCACTGGAGAGTTTTTGTGCTGTCAGTGGGAAGAAACTCTCTGTGCTTACAGCGTTGGCAGTGCGAGTGTGACTCTCTTGGTTTTGCACACGTCCATGGGTTACGGTAACCACTTTCCATCAGGTGGTCCTTGTGTTTGTCTGCCACCTAAGTGATATAAAAAAGACCAAAGCTGGTCTTGCTTTGTCTTTTACACTGATAGCACAGAAACTCTTGTGCTTACAAGGCTGGCAGCGCGATTGTGATTCTCTTGGTTTTGTACACGTCCATGGGTCACGGTAACCACTTTCCATCAGGTGGGCAGTGTACTTGTCCGCCAACCAAGTGGAATAAAAAAACCTGTAGGATTTGATTTTTTTAACAGAGGTGGATTATTGTCTGGAACAGCACATAAGCTTTTTTCCAGGTTACAGATTTCCGAAGTTGAGCGGGGGAGCGCTGTTAAAGTATAAAGAAGAATACCATAATTATAATAGATATATTTCGGGTGACATGTTCGATTGCCAAAGAAGTGACTAAAACGCACGACACCTGAGGGTCGTTGTTGGTTACCGAAGTCAAGCTACGAATTTGGGTGGCACAGCCGTGCCACCCAAATTCGTAGCTATATTGACACCAGATCATGATATTGAATCGCGATATTTATTGACTGTGTAATCGCCAACATAATATGACAGTTTTGACAAGTTAAAGTTGTTACGTCAGTTACGTCAAAGTCAAATTACTATAACAATAATAAAATGCAACTGACCGCTTATACAAATTAAATCTCAAAATGAAAGAAAAATAAAACAAAAATAAAATGTATGCAACAATTATGAAGGCTACTTGCGCGGTTTTCTCTGTGAAGCTGTACCAAATAAGTAAGTAAATGGTACAGATGGGCACGTACCTAACGATGGAAAGTATCGTACCCTACTTGTCAATATTCTAATAGTGTTGTGATGCGCGGTCGGCGACGGTCGCGTCTCACTAATGCTTAGCTTCGTAATTAATTAATAAAAATAATTAATTCGCGAAACGCGCCGAAAGCTGTGATTTTTCGACTTTCTGGAGTCAAGGTCACTTGATAATATGACTGACTAAGGTCAAGGTGACTAAAGTAGACTGCTCCTGATAAGGAATCCAATATTTCGTTAATATTCGGTAGTGGGAATTTATCGTCCTTAATTGTTTCATTTAATTTACGATAATCTATTACAGCGGGGAGACTCATTCGAGACAAATCCGAGCATTACTCAGGATTTAGGCTCTTGAAGTGTTGACGCAAACCGATTTGCAGTAGAGCATGTGTCGTAATATACTGGAAGACCTTTACACTGAGTAAATAAATCCATATAAATCAAACTTTGAATATAACTAGTATTAATTTACCTTTACAGTTTTGATAACAAAATGTAAAACTCGTTATATAAGATGAATACTCTTTATTGCACACCAAACATAGGATACATGCATGTTAAATTGTTGTACAATGGGCGGTCTTATCGCGATCTGCGATCTCTTCCAGACAACCAGACTATACTAAAACTCGGCGGGATATTTATCATGTTTATTAATTACAATATTTTAAAATAACAAACTTGCTATATTATTCGGCGAGTTTTACACTAGTAATGTGAATGACCATGTCAATCTCAAACAGTTTTTGACTTGGACCACACTCAAACATTTACTGTTACATCATAATTTCTATAACAAAAGTTGAAGATTCCTTTGATCTTAAAGCAAAAGCAACTATTTCGCCATTTTTTATTCACAGTTAAATAACGCAAAGTACGCGCTTTCCGAACACTTACATAAACTTGTACAAATAACCAATTTGTCGATGAGATCAAAGTTCGATTCCGGGAAGTGTGAGCAGCACAGTCGAGTTCCAAGATATAATTCGCGAGAAGTCCTTATATGTTTTTTTTTTTTTTACGTGTGCAAAATCCCCACGGTTACCTCCCCACCGGAGCCGGTGGAGGAGGTTATGTCGGACACGAATCGACTAAAACGCACGCCGACTGTGGGTCGTTTTGTTGAAGAAAACCGGAGATACAATCAAAAGTCGCGTAAACGACAGTCTCGCGGGTGGAACCGCGGGCATTGGCTAGTAATTTATAGAAAAGTTATATAGGTCTGCCAGAAACTGCTACGACTTGGGTGCCTGGTCACCCAGGTCGTAGCAGGGCGCGCCGTAGGTTACGACGACGCAACCGTCACCAAGTTTATATTTTTAATTCAATATCATCATAATTGTACATTCAGCATGTTATTAGTAATAATAACATGCTGAAGAAGTGCAGCTTCCATTGCTTTAAACTGCAGATTTTGGGAAATAAACCATTGAAAGGTAAGTACTTGTTAAATATTTGACGTAAATATTGGCATTTGCTGTGTATACTTGCTAAAACCGCCTCCAAATATGTTTTGTTATTGACGGCATGAGCCCAGGTGACGGTAGTCAGGTTCCTCATTATCTCCTCGTCAGACTTTACCACAAGGGCTGTAAAAATAATAACATTATTATATTTTTTATCAAAGTAGTAGTAAATATGATTTTGTTCCAAAGTTACCCACTTTGAAACAACAAGGTAATTTTGTGAATTTTTTTTTTACGTGCACAAATTCCCCATGGATACCTTCCCACCGGAGCCGGTGGAAGAGGTTATATCGGACTCGAACCGACTAAAACGCACGCCGCCTGTGGGTCGGTTTGGTTGCCGAAGGTGAGGTTGACAGGCATATCCCTCGCAATTTTGTGACAAAAACGCAGTTTAAATGGGAAGAGCATAAGAATTCGTTAGGTGAGATTGTAACACTAGAGGAGTTTTTCAATTTTTTGAAAAGTCGCGCTAACGTAATCGAGACTATGAGTCGTAATAAGGCTACGTCTAAACACACCCCACAAGCAGAGCAGTCTGGTTGTTAGCATCATATATTCTATATTTTATATACCTTTAGTATAATACCTATATTGTATGTTACTGTCGGATGGAGAATAACCACCCTAACCCTTAGTCGCCTTCAACGACACTCACAGGAACAGAAGGAGTGACCCTATTCAACTCCACCGGCATCCAGTAATTGTGTGCCCAGTCTTGCTAAATATTCTCTCGCACGGAACTGAAGTTGCCATTATATTGCCATACTTGCGTAGAAGTATGGCAAGGTTGGGATAAATGTGGCGGTTAAGTTGCCACCATTGCAATGGACAGTTAAATTTCCCACTATCATTAAACATAGGTAAGGCGTGGCCGAATTTATAACCGCATAAACTTTCAACGAAAAAGGCTAAAGCTTGCGTTATATTAAACTACTTAGCTTTAGTGTGCCGTAAATCTAACAGCAAACAGTTAAAAACTTACTAAAGATTATATCCTGTAACGTTGCAGTATACTGCTGGAATAACCTCGCAAGTAGACTGTATGATTGGTAAAAAACCTTAAAAATAACAAAACAAATTACATTGTTCATACAACATACGCCGACCAATCTTTTTCTGTTTATTTTGATATATTTATATCATAGCTGGTCAGCATTGTAATATTATTTAGAAGTTCTATAGCACTGGAAATCACGATCGTGATAGCATATGTTTAAGTATCTTTATTTTAATGTGTAATATTCACCTAAACTTCCAACAATATTACAGATTTAAGGGTAGCCAGTACTTGAGAATTCCAAAAAGATTGAGTTATAAGGACAAAGAAATTCTCACAACGACTCCGGACGCCCTGCGGTTTACATTTATAGTGTGATTCGGACTCGAACCGTAACGTGTCGGTAAGGCCCCTGAAAGTATTAAAATAGAGCCAAGTTTGCAACAGGACCAGTAAGTTTGCTTCTAGTTTGTAAACATCTTATAAATGGCCATTGAAAAGAGTAGCCGTGGACTTTCTTGGCATGTTTTTTCCTCAATTAATTTCGTTAAATGTTGTTTTTACGGTAAATAATTAGAAATGTGTTGCTTTGAGTCTGTTGCAGGGGTATGAGAGATGATAAGGCTTTTCTTCCCAGCATCTGAAGAAATGAGAGCGGTGGTGTGCGGTTTAAGTCAGAACGACTATGGAGTGTCAATGGCGCCATCTTTTCGTCAGGCCCCACGCGAGTATTCTTATCTACATAGGTATCTGTCACAGCAAAGTGCCGAAAATCTCCAAACTTTCGACTGTAGAAAAAAATGTTCATCAATGAACACACTAAATTGTAAACAGTGTAATTTGAAATAATTTGTTTAAATAATAATATTTTATTTATTTATAATATTACAACAAATTATTTTTGAAACCTTCAATATTAGTTTTGTGACAAAATAAAGTATGCTAGTGCCACGTTTGCCATGAATTCACATTTGTCTTCTTATATATAAAATTCTCAGGACTGTCTGTATCTTCTGAGACACGCGTCATACTTCACAACACGATTTGTAAGTCGCCTCACGTACGACTTCGAAATAAAGTCCACGTTTTTGTCAAACGCTACAGAATAACAAAACATGGTTTATATATACTTTTAAAGAACTGCGTCATTAATTCCGTGGTATAAGTAATAAGGCTTTTGCTTGCTTGCTTGGTTGGAGTGCTGTCGTTATCCTTTTAGCATTGCTCCTTATCTCTTCCCATGCGGTGTCGTACAAGGCGACTAAGGGATAGGGCTGTCTAACATCGGACAGATATATACAGCCCAGACTCAGCCTCAGATGCATGGCTCAACAATAGTGCCCGAAATACAGCAATAGGCTCGCCCGCTATTACGTGGGACCGAAATTATAATAGGTTTGTGTCCTTTTATATTTTATTATCGTAAACTGTACATTTTACAATAATATAAATAACTGTTTAAGTGAAACTTTCTTCTGACAAATAGTTGTAAAGATATTTATCGTGGCACGTGTTGACGTCACAGCACGCTATACAGTCCATCAAATCTAAGAGGTACCGTTTGACGTTTCATATTTTTCAAACCGAAACAACTTTGTTCATACGTACATTATTCAGTTTCGATAACCTTTTTCATAAAACCATGAATTTAGAAAGATTTCATTATTGTATCTAAAAATGTACAATTCTTAATATCTAAATGTAATTGAAAACTTTCAAACAAAGCAAAATAACACATATTTACACAGTAAATAATTTCTAATAGTTATATTCTTGACCGCATTACAAAGTTACGTAGTTAGGTGAAATTCATTCTGTTAAGAATATGACTAGAGCTGTTTGTGGAAGAACACTGGATGAGTTGTTGGGTAATTTGGACTTTGAACAGACAGAAAAACTTAAAAAGATATGCCAATAATATTAGCATATTTTTATAGCATATGACAGGTTTTGCCTGATCAGGGATTGGTGATTTTTCTCTTCTGGAGTGGATACGTTTCGGCCTATATCCAAAATTATGATAGTTCCTTGAGTTTGAGCCATCGTAGAGCTCTATTCAATATATTTAGGATGAAACACTGAACAACAACGCACACGAGTATTTATATAATGGTGTTCACTGCACTCATTCCACTGAAACATTGTATATTATCAACACGATTTTCATTGTAGATACGATGAGTTGTTGCCCTACTGTTGCCCAACAGTTGATGACTTTTACTAATAAAATAAACTTTTACTAGTAATATTTTGGTTAACACCTTAAACGGTAATAAATAAAATTGTTCAAGGTGGCAGACAAGCACACGGCACACCTGATGGAAAGTGGTTACCGTGGCCTATGGACGTGTGCAAAACCAAGGGAGTAACACTCGCGCTGCCAACCCTGTAAGCACAGATAGTTTCTGTGCCGTCAGTGTAAAAGACAAAGCAGGATTTAAGCACCTACTGTACAATATGGGGTTCTTCAAGAGAGGCATCAGACGGTTTCTTCGTGGTCGGCAGCGCGAGTGTAACACCCCTGGTGTTGCATACGTTCATAGGCCACGTTAACTAATTCCCATCAGGTGGACCGTGTGTTTGACTGCCACCTAAGTGGTATACAATAGGTTGCAGATTATAATAATCTTGCTATTTCTTGACGCGACGAACGATATTATTAATGAAGTATTGCAAAGGAAAGTAGATAAAACAAATGAACAAAAAAGTTTCGTTTTATTTATATATATATATTTTTTTAATTCAGTTATATTATAATTGTAAAAGTTTATGTAGATTTTTGCTACCTACTCATGCTCAAATACTTGAGTGACGTGACGATTCTGACAACAAAACTATTTAAGCTCTCATCTGTTTGTAGCGATTTGCGACCGACGCAAAAAGTACTAAAATGATTTTGCACTGTCTAAATTGCAAGTCCAATGTCCACGCTATTACACCATGGCCGCTTTGATTTATTACATGTTTTCCATTTATATTCTGATACCGCACGTACTTTGTCCAACCCAATACAATATTACTCACTACTGATATAGAAAATTCCTTCGATCGAATATCACTGATATTCGTAATAATTATCTCTATAATGGATATTGGTGATAATTATCGGTATAAATATCACTGATATGGATAACATCTATCTATTAGTACAAATATCACTGATATTGGTGATAACTAACGGTACAAATATCACTGATAGGGATGACATTACCAAAAAAATCATTTACAGCCATACATAGTAGGTTGCAGTCCGCAAAGCAAGGTGAAAAAACTATATCCGATTTTGGTCAGGAATTATCTAATATGTTCGTCGACCTGACGATCTCACAATCTGAAGGGCATACTGGAAGTTACGGAGTATTAAAACGTGTTAACGAAAAACTTGCAATCAAGCATGACGCATTTCAGGGTTGTTTTTTTATTATTTTTACTGCAGTATTAATATCAGTGTTTAAATTCTTTTCGGCCTTAATTAAAGTTTTTATTAATGTAATAGTTTTAAACCAAATAAATATTATATTCAGCTCAGACTCAGCCTCAGATGAATAGCTATTATTAAATTTCGAACAACTCTGTAATCTACTTTATTCTATTTTTATTTATTTGCTGCCAGTTATTTGCAAAACAAGATTTACACGAAAAAAAATAATTGGGGTCACCTTGTTCCCTAGACTTTGTTGAGGTGTTTATATCTATACTGCTCATTTATGCAGAGCCATTGGCCTTCTCTTGTGTGGGGAGATTGTATAGATTTTTTTTTGTATTCGCCTAGTAATGTTGACAAGAGAGCTGGCTATAATATTTCTTTTAAATTTTGACCATCCTTATACCCTACGGTCTTATTATTATAAGTACTATAAACATTTACTTAAGCTTACCTCTTCAGCCAACATGAACAGATAGTTGATAACATGTTCAGGTTTGCCGGCAAACTTCTTGCGCAGTACGGGGTCTTGTGTCGCAATGCCCACGGGACACGTGTTCAAGTGACATTTGCGCATCATTGTGCAACCTGTAGGAAATACGGCTCTATTAGAAAAATGCTAGGTTTAAGGTTTCAACCAATAATAGATTACATTAAACCAATCGCA
>OY759251.1:12366380-12518439 GCA_963662185.1 Eilema griseolum
TTAGACCTCAGGCATAGCAGCTTTACTACTTTGCAGGCAGTTAATATTTAAATTTGAATCTCTTTTCTGTGACTTTGCCTTCAGCTTACCATCAGGCAAGGGGAAGTCTAATTAACGTGTTCTATATATAAAGAATACAAAATTACTTCAACATTTCTTAATTCCCACCACTCTTTATCCTGGACGTTATATTTATATTCAAATTGCCAATTGTTATAAGATCAAAATGTTATAAGTGAGTGACGGAGAGTGAACGTTCTCGCCCTACAGTCGAGATAATTGGTTCCCGTGCTCCATATACCTAGATATGGGTAAAACACGAGACATTTTCAACGGGATATATACCTTTTAAAAAGTTTTTTTTCATTTGGTGACTAACGAGTGTAGAGGCACGAGACTAACAGCTGTACGACATGTACACCTCTAGCGACAGCGAGTCGAACTACTAAGTCCTACTAAGTCTAGTAAATCCTGCATCGCGCAAGTGAAGTTCTTGTGCTGGTACAAGAATATATACAACAACTCGTTACTCCACACACACTGTACAAAATAGGTAAGTATAGATAAATCTGATAAAATATTAAATCTCTGTTATTATTTTTGTACTATTTCGGCATTGCCTTAACCCTTCGATCCACCAGCATCTTTGCAGCTTATTTCAACTTCATCTGCTTTCTTCTCGGGATTTTACCGCTCTCTAAAAGTCAAGAAAAAACAAATTACGAAAAGTAGGTCCAAATTCTACTCTCCCGGGAACCACGCGGTTATTCTCACGCTAAATGTTACAATTTAAACAATATGCTGATTGTATTTTGTCAAAGCCCCTCTTGCTATAACCTTGTCAACTCCTTTGTACACACTCATTCAAACACTTCGTCCATACACTCGCTACTTGCATGTGAAAAACTTAATGCCATCTCGAAAGAGTTCACCAATTATGTCATATTCTATGAAAACTTTTATTTAATTTTGAACCTTATTGGTATCAGTTAAGACTGTATATTGTAATAAGTGCGGCCTAGTCGTATTATAGCTATACAATATACATACGAATTTTATTGATAGTAGTGATTTAAATGTCAAATACAGCAATATCAAGTAGTTTTGTCATGTAAATAACCCGCCACGGGTAGTGTCCGGTGCAAAAGAGCCCAGCGGGTCTAAGAAGATCACATTGAGCGATTCTGTTATAAACTAGTATCTTTATGAATTTCCAGTACATATCCAATAGATTTCCACAAAATTAGTTAAATGGTCACTAATATGCGCATAATTACAACAATTCAGTTACCAAGCAGATTCTAATTTCGCGTAAATATCGTCGTCTTCGTCATCATCGTCATTTAAATTAATGACCAGTTGATTGTCCATTACATTATCAAAGTGTACGTCTCTTTCGAAGTCGTCCATTATTATTTTCTTTGTTTTTTGTACTACTTTACTCCAATCTTCTTGTGTAACTTGGGCACATGCTTCCTTTAATAAACCTTCCATTTTTGACCATAAGCATGTTAAACAAAACATAACATAGAACATAAACAGACTGATTCCTAATTCAAATTTAAAACATGCTTCCACATAACGTTCTAAAGTGTTATCATTTAAATCGATCCGTAAAGTCTAACGCCGAATATCTATAAAAAAAGTTTCGGATAATCAAAGACTCGTCCTTGTTTCCTACATTCCACGTCGCGTAATCTACAAAAATATGTTTATTCAATTATGCTAACTTTTGTGAAGAATAAGTTTTATATTTTTAAATTTTTCTGTAACCTTTGTTACGCCTAAATAACATAACTGCTTACCCTTGAGAATTGGACGAGCAGACTTACCTTGGTGTCGTCATAGATAATCGACTTTCCTGGAAGAGTCACATAGACCGGGTCTGTGACAGACTAAGGGGTATACTAGCCAAGTTTACTCTGATAAAAAGAAAAATACCTTACCAAATTCGACTACAATTGTACAACTGTACCGGCAAGCACTAAATATGTCTATGCAGAAACTTATAAATGGTTTTAAGATAATCAATCAGTTGTCAATTTAGTTGTAAGATCCTGTGTTTTTTCCAAATAAAATAAAATAACCGTCACATTATACTTCATATTTAATCTTGATGAATGAGTAGATCAAATGATTTATTGACAACACAGAAACGTTCTGTTCTTACAGGTTCAGCAGCACGGAAGTGACTCCCCTGGTATTGCACACGTTCACTTTCCATTAGCTGGGCCGTGTGCTTATCTGCCACTTAAGTTGTATTGTGAAGTCAAATTAATGTGTCCTACATAAAAAGAAATGTAACATATGTATTTTATAAATGTAACCCTCTTTTGGCTTCGCCGCAGTCGGGTAATAAATATAATTTATCATCAGACGCTCGTACCATCAACTATGAACACGACACCCATACCAGTTTTTGTCACGTTCCTTCTTTACATGCATATGATATGGTACTGATGTGAGTGACCATGATAATTTAAACACTTCCATTCCTTTTCATTTCAAATCTTAACCTCAATATTGCTTAAGCTCACCCACAACCTCATATCAAAGGATACCAAGTAGATTGATACTATAACTAAGCAAGCATATATAAGCTATATAATTATATTCGTTTAACAGCTCAAAAATACGGCAGTCTGGCTACAATCTGCTTACTTCGGTTTAGTAGACTATTTTCTCTTACAAAAAGTTTTAACGATGTGTGATGGAGAGAAAGATTTACAAAACCTAAGCAAGTCGAACTCATCTTCTTCACAGTGTCATGCCAACGTATTACGTGTACTTTTAGTTTTATTATTCCTATTGTTTAACGTAGATACCTACTAATAACGAGATATCTACCAACCTTGATTCAAACTCTTCGAATGCGCCTCCCTAGTCCCTCTCGCCACTCTGTCCTTGTTCAGGGCAGCTACCCTATCGTTCGTAAGTTTATTGTAGTTGAAATGCTTGCTGCCAGTATTCCCTCCGCGGGTTGTAGGCGGTTGTGTGGACTCTATTGTGCGTCGCTTGCGCAGGATCACTGCGGAATCATCCGAGGCGCCGTTTGTTGATATCGGTGATGATTGAGCTGTGGAAAAGTAAATAAATAATATTAAAAAAATAGTAATCGTGGGTTGCCGCCTTGCGGAATTTTGCAAGAAACGATCTTGTCGCGGGGTAGTAACCCTATTTCCTCCCCTGTGACGTTCGGCAACATCCCCTGTAGCCCTGTAGGGTGCCCATAATCTGCAAATTACGCTTGGTTGGGTGTTGACAGCATCCGCTACGTCGCGTTGAGTTCGTCCAGCTTGCCAATACTCTTCGTGTTAGGATTCATGTAGATAATAATTCACACAAAAAGCATTGGCCTTGCGATATTGAGTCCCATTCACTTAATAATAACATATTGATTGGAGCTCAAAAAGTTCCGGTCACTGCAACTGAAGTTAGGAACAAGACCACGTGGCAACTAGGATTGACTCATGCCAGTATGGTATCATGAACACGCTTGGGGTTAACCCTTCATACTACCATACTGTCCATATTTTTCGATATTTTCGATAAGTTCGTCTAACAAATGTTTTAATATGAAAACCAAGAATAAACTATTTTATACATTATGACTTAGAGACTGTTATTATATTAGCGTCACACACGAGCCAGTGGTATTTAAAAAAGATCCCTAGAGGTTTTTATCATCAATACAGTGGCCACTATCAGATGATAAGGCCTGATTACGTTGACATTAAACTAATATAGGCTGTTTGACCGTTACTTTACGTTACCTTTGAGCAGAAATTTTACAACCAACTAAGCGGACGGTTTCAAGAAATTTAGCATTTTTATTACAACGCGACGTCACCGAGTCTGAATGTAATTCCGTTCGTTCAGCCATCAGGATCTGTCTTAAAGTTCTTACGAAAGTTATCCTTCTTCTCGTGTCAATGATTCACTGTTGGCGCTAAATTGTTCCCGAATAGTGATGAGTGGTGGTGGATGATGAAAATGCTTCATTGTGTAGAGAAGATTGGCCACCTAGAATCAGCGTTATCGAGTGCTAGCCGTTTCCAGGATTTGCAGAACGTTATGTAGTTAGGGGAGTTGTGGCCCTACAAGTCTGACAACTGGTCTAATTAGCATACTTCAGTATCGCCAATGGGTTGTGGAGGTCAGATGAAAGTCGCTTCACAGAACATATCAAAGTTTAGCCGCTTCAAAGTTAAACAAGAAAATAAGCTATGTGTTAGAAGTTAAGGAGACTTCCTGTTTACTCACGACAGTGTTGAAAGACCACATCAATTTAAGGGCGAAACTATTGATAATAAATAGATAGATTGATGATTATTGAACTGTAAGTGAAAATTGAAAGCTATTAATGCGCATCTTATGACTAAGCATCTACCAATATTTATAATTACTCAGGAGGGCGTAAAGTCAAACTTACTTCAAACTTACTATTACTTAATTCTTATTGAATGGCTTCTGTGAAAGTTACTATAATAAGTATTAACTTACTAAAATTAAAAAATCTGATGAAGGTAAGCCAAGAATAATTAATAACCTTTTTAAAATATTATGATTCCAATGTCGCTATTCTAAAATTAAGAAAACAATTTAGCAATGTGCAATTCATGCAGCATAACAGTGAAAAATACCAAACATTTATCATGCAGACATTTGACTATGGCATATACAGGCGCGCGAAAATAATACAAGCCGAACCGACTAAGGGATAGGGCTGTTTAACATCAGACAGATATATACAGCCCAGACTCAGCCAGAGATGCATGGCTCGAGGCAACAATAGTGCCCGGAAAACGGCAATAGGCTCACCCCCTATTACGTGGGACCGAATACAATGATGGTGAAATGTGGGTGTTAACGTGCTGTTCATGCGTACAGTCTTCAATAATTTGTTTGCTCTAAAATTAAGGTTAATTACCGCAGAATCAGTGTAAAAGTAATGATATCATAATGTATAATGCTATAAGATGACAGATAATACCCAAGGTGATAGTGTAGTTTATTATTTTATTGAAATCTTTCAATGTAATCGTTATTTGTTGATTTAGGAATCAAGAGGATAAAGAAAACCGAATCGCTGTGATTGCATTACACAAAGTTGGTATGGAGCCGAATGTAATTTTTAAAACTCTCCATACGCTTGGTATTAGTCAAATGTTTGTGTATCGGGCTATTAATAGGTACAATGAGACCTCCTCTGTTTGTGACAGAAAAAGATCTGGCTGTCCACGCTACCAATCTAGCCTAGAACTTATATTAGATAAAAGGTTATCAATATTATGGATCAACTTCCATTTATAGTCATAGGGTGCATATAGTTGCAAACCAAAGAGTTTTCAAACCTTTTTTTATCTTATTAATGATTTTTTTTCTATTCAAATTGAAGTAAAAATGACAATGTCGCCGTACTGTGTGTTAGTTGGTTTAGGCCATGACAAGTAGGGTTTAGAGTTGCCAGTAGATTTTTATCATCACTAACTCCCACCAGTACTTGTTAGCTAACCTAATTGACTGGTATGATACCAGGGTTGTATTATGATGTTATTTTTGGCTAGAAGTCTGGACTACGGTTAGAATATCTATTTCTTTAAACTTAGCAGTGGTGAAATCTGAATATCAACCAATTACCGCAATATGCAACATTGGATTGTAGAAGAAGGAACGAAACCAGGCCTTATCAGTTTCCTCTTTTCAGATATGCAGGGAACAGTAGAACCAGAGATATGAATAAACACCACGTTTATAAGTGCCCGGTTAATGGCAATAGGCTCGAAACCGGTAACATTCACGGTAACATTGGGACCTAAACATAAACTGGCGAAATGTGGGTGCTATCACCTCTGTCTACCCCTTCGGGGATATAGGCGTGAGTTTGTATTATCGGTTATATGGTAGCCGACATCCAGTCAGTCGAAGCCGTGGGCTACAACTAGTATCTAATGTATGTTTGGTCAAAAATACTTTTCACTGTTTTTTTTTTCAATCAAAAGTACTTTTGACATTGACCGGTCACTTCACTGTAACTTAAACTAATTTTATGATTTACTGATAAGATTTCCCATCTCAATCGTTATTAAAAAAAAGAACATAATTTTGACATGTTAAAATGTTAAACTGTCAAAGTAATAAAAAAATAAAAAAAGGCGGGGTAATTTATTATAGACCACGTGACCAAGAACTTACGGGCTCTTAGGTCTTTGGGTTTGCCCACTGATGGTTGGGATATGATTATAATTTATTTAGTAGTAGAAAAATTGAATTCAAAAACGCAGTTTAAATGGGAAGAGCATAAGAATTCGTTAGGTGAGATTGTAACACTTGAGGAGTTTTTAAAATCTATTTTGAATGAATTCAGCACAGTCGCGTCAAAAAGTCACAATGTGTAACGCACAGAAAGACACTATTTCTTTTTCTAAACTTTTGGTAAGTATATTTTATATGAAAATTATAATTAAACCATAGTAACAAAACAACAACAACAAGTGAAGTTTTATAGCTGAATTTTATTTTCAATGCAAATATCTATATATTTGCGTACAAATATTTGCACTGAGCCGGGATCGAACCCGTACCTCCTGCGTACCTCGTTCACTACCGCCATACCACGGAGGCTGTCCAATGAAAAAAATCATAGTATATCCTACTATGTTATGATATTACTTACTCGGTCATGATTAAACTGCTGAACTGTATTGGGCTAGTTGTTTGTTATATGTATGTATGTTTGTATGTGGAATAGGAACCGGATTCCCTTTCGCTCAAAGGGCGTTATTTATCCTTTCTATACACATCATGATAATATGTACAAATTGAAAAAAACACGCCACATTATCTAAAATAAGCGAAAAATGTATACTAGTATTATAGCAAGTAGAAATGTGTGGTCTCCACCTACCCCAATGTGCAACAGGCGTGAATAAAAACATAAATCTTTAGTTGCACTATCAGTCTATAATCTTACAATCGTGATAGTAGATCGTTTGCACACTGTTTTACGAATTCCCATATTATCTTATGGCATGCTGCTTCACCAAGACTTTTGAAATACGCGGATACAGCAGGCCATGACAATATCAATCTGTCAACAGCTCTTCCCAAACTTAACCATCTAGTTGGCCCATGTCTCCAAGCTATATTTTACGAACTCTATTCATTCAATCAGTACCGATTTGCATGGTTTAAAGTTCGGGATATTATACATTTAAGTACTGAAGCTCCAAACAACATAAACGGTGTTACTGAACTGACGCGAATGTTAATTTGGAGATGGAGAAGCTGTCTAGAACAGCGTATCTCGCAGTTAAGAATTTATGATTTATGTTCACGCGTACGCTTTATAAAGAAAATGTAAGTAATTATTTAACAATTTTTTTCGACAACTAGAAACTTTACTAAAGTATAATAAAAATTAACAAGGTTTTGTGTGTTCTACCGCCTATACAATGGTTTGTGCTCAGATGAATTGTTTGACATGATGCCCGTAGCTACATTCTCTCGCGCACCTCTCGCCATAGGCAGGGAATTCATCCCCACACATTGCGACCTGAGACGGTGCGCACTGTGCGGTATGAAAGAAACTTCATCCCACGCACACTCAAGCTGTGGAACTTCTTTTCAATATCACAATATTACGTCAGGCTGTCACCATCGTTAAATTACTGCTTATTCATTTCTTAATGTATATATTCAATTTATCTTCAGTAGCACTCACAAGATTGATACAAATTGAATTCTATTAACATAATAAAAATTGAAATTCTAAAAAGAAGTACGTCTACGAGATTCAACATCAGTTCTTCTATGACATTTTTCTCAACTTAGCATGTAAAACTAGTATAATTAGGTAATATTATGTTGTTTTGTATAAATCTGTTGCTTTTAAGAACCTCAAATTCACTGACCTTTGCGTGATATTAGATAGACACAATATCAAATTGTATACAAGACATACATTATACGAAAAAGTAAGGCGATTCACTATACATATGTACACCATTCTCCACTGGTATATTCCGACATTTTGAATTATGTTGTTTATGGTAATGATTTTTAGACGGAACAAAAAGTTTAATGATGTTTGGTTAGTGCAGTTTTTTTGCAAAGACCACGATAATTCATGTACTAAGCAGATCCTAATTTCGTGCAAATAACATAAACATAAATTCACGCCTATATCCCCGAAAGGTTAGGCAGAGGTGCGCGGAATACGGCAATAGGCTCATCCCCTATTACGTGGGACCGAATACAATGATTGTTGAAATGTGGGTGATAATTCACCTCTGCCTAACCCTCCGTGGATAGACGCGATGATATGTATGTATGTATAATATGAACATCTTTGAAGGATGCGTGGGAGTAGTGGCGGTGAACAGAGAAAAAGTTTTTTCCCTAGGAGTAATTATATCGATCTACCCTCTTTCGAGTTCTTTTACTACGCGTATCTCAAAATGGCTTGGGTCTTGATGAGACCCTATACACCATACACGCTAAATTCTTTATTCAAGTAAACACATGAAACCCAATACTGAGCGTCGGAGGTCGATGGTCGACCTCCGCCCCCCATGAGTGCCGGCCTGGGGGTGACAGGTGGAGCCGCCTGTCACCCTGGCAGAAGCAGGCCGCGGCGGATAGTTTGAAACTTCAAATTCTCAACATCTCACTTAGATCTTGTTCTAAATTCTTTAATGGTAAACTATTAAGCAACTATCTGGCAATTATATTTTACTGTACAATACAATATTAGGGTAAATGATATCTAGCAGCTTTGTTTGATAAGAAACATTGTGTATAATGTAGGGCATTGACATATAGAGATTTACCTCTTATGTTTTTCAAGTGCTCCTACATGCAACATTATGCAGCTTTTGAAATTTCTGTTATACTACCATAGAGACTTCAAGCTAGAGTAATTTGCTGCTATACTCAGTGTGTGACTATGTGTATGAAACACAATAGAAAATAGTGCAGTAGGTACATACATACAGCATTAGCGATATATATCACAGTCATAAATTACTTGGAATGGGAGAGACGACTTGGGCAACCAAGCGCAGGGCACGCCGTAGTAACGGCGGTAAGACCCATCATGGGGGAGTGGCTAGAGAGGCCACACGGCAGCCTCTCGTACCGTCTGACGCAGATGATCACCGAGCACGGATGCTTCGGAAATCCCCGTTTCCGGGGACGAGTTGGGGACTCTGTAGTCCCCACACCCGAGAAGAGGGCCAGATCGTGAGAGATGGCCCTGGGTCGGCCGACGTGCGAGGTGCGAGGGATATGCCTGTCAACCTCACCTTCGGTAACCAAAACGACCCACAGGCGGCGTGCGTTTTAACACATGCAAAGTGATCATGATTATAAAAAATGACAGTATTAAATAACAATTTAGATGTCCATACAAAATACAAAATGTTTATATCAGATGTCAAACAAAATACCATCAAAATCATATCAAAATACAAAAGTCAATTAGCAATGTCAACATAAAATGCATGATGAAAATATATGCGGTGACTTTTTATCACTTAAAAGCGAAATCGAGGAGACTAGAGCACACTTTAGCCAACAATAGGAAGACTTGGACAAATTTATTATCATAGGATTAATTAAGTGCCAGTATCAAAATGGCTTTCAGGGACTTCAAATGTAGTGCTTCAATACCACACGGTAGATATGAGCGTAGAATGCAGCCAGCAGCACGCTGGGGGTGACAATCGTAGCGAAGTAGAGGAACAAGAGGTAGTTGTAATCCATTACATCTACGAAGTAACAGCCAGGCGTGGACTGGCTGCCATTGTGCCACCCGAACAGTGGTAAAACTCGTTTCCTCACTCACACACACTTATACACTTGCAAATTACAATTGATTCAAAACCATTCGTATTTATTTATCATCAGTTACGGCATCCGTGGGGATTTTGCGCACGTAAAAAAAAAAAAAAAAAAAAAACACTCTACAGCTTGATATCTATGTATTGTATTTTGTGAATCAACGGGATATTTAGTACCTCTGCCCTACAGAATACCACGGTTATAATAACTTCGTGTTGTGTTCCCGGCGGTGAACCATTGTAACATGGTATATGTATGTAACAGTGAACCTCTTTCCTGAGACTTTGCCTTCAGCTTACCATCATTCAAGGTAACGTCTAATTGACGTGTTCTATAAAAAAAAAACCTCTAAGATGGGCTGCTTACCTCCCAATATCAAACGTTGTGGATATTTTATCATTTATCAACAGACTAAGTATCAACGCCTACAGAAACACTCCCATTGACGATCACTAATATAATTCCAAATTAGTTGTAAACAAACTAGTCACATTTTCAGTGTAAATTGACACTTCATCATTAGCATTCAGCAACGCGATGTCTCGCTCATCATTATCCTTGTTGACATCATCGACAGCAGTAGCAGTCCGACTATGAAAGTACCTCTGCCCTGCAGACTACCTTAAGTCTGCATGAATTAAGTCTAAAATTTAATATCATTTTTTGCAATGTCAGTGATATAACAGTGGTTATACTTTAACATAAAATTAGCAAATCGGGGGTCAGAAGACGTTAAGGGCTTAGACATACTCAATATAATATATTGCGATCCAATATTGGGACCAATCGCATTTGTTTTTACATCTACATTAATATTAACCGCGATTGAAACAATGACTTTTCATTATTTCTAATTCCCACAGTAAGACAAAATTTAAACAATAAAATGCTGTCCCAATTTTTAACGTTTTAGATTCCTCATTACTTTTACTATGAACTATATACATGTAAACGTAGACCGAGATAAATACGATATTATCTTAGAATTTGGACCACCCCATCTCTTCCCATGCGGTGTCGTACAAGGCGACTAAGGGATAGGGCTGATTAACATCAGACAGATATATACAGCCCGAGGTAGGACACGACGGCATTTCCGTCCCAATTGAGCAGTCCGACTGGGGAAGTTCATATAGTATAAAACCTGAAAGGAATTAATGTATCAACTCAAAGTCATCACAAAGAGTGTAAAACCTATCACGCCTATCACCTTTTTATAAACACTTGAGAATATATTAGGAGGTGAAATATTATTAAAAAAAAATAAACGAACAGGTTAGTTCTGAGCTGACCGTTGAACGGCGGTCGTACACAGCAGGCTTAATTTATATTATTAGAAAAAGTTAGCAAAGTAAAGGGCTTTATGTTGATATTTTATTCTTAAGAGTTTCAGTATTACTTCATCTGAGACTTGTAGATAGATCTACTAATTGTAGATGGATCTAGTAATTCCGTTTGTAAATTCTCTCCATCCCAGTCCCGAATTATAACTTTTTAGATTCCTCAATAAATTACAATTTACTTTGAAATATATATGTAAACGCAACATAGACCGAGATAAATGCGAAATTCTGTTGACCTGCATAAATTTGCGCCGGTCAGGGAGACCCGTAGAAACGGTGGAGGGGCGTGAAGAACACACCAACACACAGTCATTCATCGACCACGGACGCCTCAGTACGCGTGCAGCTTGGCTTACGATCCTCCTTCGCTCTTACTGCCACTCTCGACCCGCCTCCTCCTTCATGAGCATAACTTGCTTGGAAGCATCCGCACTACAAGACAAGGTTGTGGAGGTCAGATAACAGTCACTTCACGGGAAATATTGCAGTTCAGCTGCATCCCAGTTGAAAAGCTGACCTCAAGTGAGTTGGGAAAAGGATCGGAGAATGAATATTACTAAACAGAAGCAAAAAAAAATAATGAGCTGCTAATCGCGTCTCGTCTTGGTCGAGACTGTTGCGTTGTGTTGTTTATGTAGGCCGATTTTTGAGAATTTTATCTACGCGCGGTCATATAGAGTTGACCGGTGATTTAAGTACGCAAAAATATTTGCCCGCAATAGATGTTGATGACGATAGAATGCACCTTCTAACTCGTCACGCTCCTTTAGATAAATTCAAATAAACTGCATTTAATTCGCTTTAAAATAAGTGGTACAAAAAAAGGAGTGATGGAAGCCTCAAAATCTCTTCTACTTACCAAGAAGAGGTGAGATTCAATATCTCAGTTCTAAATATAATTCATATCACTCTATTTATAGAACACACACAGTGAGGCAAAATCCCTCCTAAGGCTAAGAGGTTCCACTCTACCTGTGAGTATGGGATTGTCAACCAGCCTCAATGCCCGTCTTTGCAACGAGTCGAAGGGGTCAAGCTGGTATGCAGGTGCTCCAGCAAAAAGGTGACAGCAGTACTCCATGTGAGGCCGGACCTGTGCCTTATAAAGAAGGAGTTGCTGCCCCGCAGTGAAGTACTGCTTCATGACAGTTAACGGAATCGTGGTCCAGGTTAAGTGAGTAACAAAGTTTGGAAAATGCTGCCTAGTGCATCTAGACTTGCATAGGATATGACGTATGAATTTGATTGATAAATTCATGGCGGTTGCATAAATGCACTTTGTATATTTTGAATTACATATTTAACGTAAATATGTTATAAAGTATAAGAAACCAATTATAGATATAAGTTTGGCAATAAATACTATATTTTTATATGCTCGCGAACAAAACTTTCTAAGTCTTCGAACTTAGGAATTTTATTGCCGCGATGATCCGACTCAAATAAACGAATGGTTTCGGAATCTAATTTCTTTAAACCCATATACAAAAATAAGAAGTCGCAGAGGTCTTCGATCTTTAGGTTCTTTACGGCGCGAACAGATACTTATACGGCACATAACCAAAAAGTGATCTGTATGGATACCCACACCGCGATATACCCTATATAGGTACATGGTATTTACTGTTGTAGTGGAACAGCGGCTATTATTAGATATTAGCATTAAATGCCTTTGAAAGTATAAAATATGAAGGCTGTAAAGCAAATTCACGACTTCCAAGGTAACTAATCTTTTTATTTATTTGTACTTTATTGTTCAGATAAATGACATTTATACAAAAAGATGAGATGTAATGAAACATAGTGCACACATACTGGGTTGTTTGAGTAATATAAATAACCCTAATGCGTCTTAAAATAATAGTCAAATTATTTTTATTATTGAAACATCAGTATTTAAGGAGTCGGCCTTACGATCGAGAGGTTCCGGGTTCGAATCCTGGCCATTACACTACTGACGTGAACCCACTCCTAACACTAGCAATTAAGCTTAGCTGGAGGAAATACAAAAAAATATATAAAAACTACTGAATCAGGGGTACGGGGATACGTCACTTGCGTGAATTGTTGACGGTATAGCTTTATTTATTTATTTATTTATAATATGCATATTAGTGAGAAAACATATGGGACACTGAAATCTATGTACGTTTATTAATATTCGGGACCACCCCTTGCGGTGTCGTACAAGGCGACTCAAGGGATAGGGCTGTTTAATATCAGACAGGTTTATACAGCCCAGATTCAGCCTCAGATGCATGGCTTGAGTCAACAATAGTGCCTGGAAGACGGCAATAGGCTCACCTCCTATTACGTGGTACCGAACTGAGCATGGTGGTCCATTTACTTATACTAGGTAGCCTTAAGTATTTTAATATTGACGTTTTGTAAGTACCGTTTTTATATTTAAATTTTAATAGATGATGACTTAGAAACTGACATGACTGTGAGGTAATACAGACACGCCTTTTCTTCAGTCGTATTAACTCGACAAGTTTGTAAAAAGTACTAACTCGTCAAGTCTTTTGGTAGTGAAACTTGGTCAATAAAAAGAATTTAAAAGAAGATAATGCTGATTGTTCCTCCGCATATGCGTGAGTCATTGTGTACTTAGTTTTCTATCAAAACAGACACAGTAGGATGAAACAATACTTTTATATGCTCGCGAACAAAACTTTCTAAGTCTTCGAACTTAGGAATTTTATTGCCGCGATGATCCGACTCAAACAAACGAATGGTTTCGGAATCTAATTTCCTTAAACCCATATACAAAAATACGAAGTCGCAGAGGTCATCGATCTTTAGGTTCTTTACGGCGCGAACAGCTGACGCGAAAGTATCTAGAAATTTCTCTAAGTTTTGATCGTTACATGCCGTAATAGATTTCAAATCAAACATCTGATCTAAATAGGCGTTAGCTACCGATCTTTTATCCTCATATCTAGCTTTCAAAGTATTTAAAATTAAATTATAATTCTCGGCACTAAACGTAATTCCAGCGCAAACGGTTATAGCTTTACCGCTTGCAGGCAGATGATTGGGCGTATGGGGCTCTACCATGATATTGGGTGCTCAAACCAATATCGCCTAAAATCTAATACATTGACTGCTTAACGAAGGAGGAAATTTCGCCCCGTAACTTCGGCTGTTTGTTCCTTAGTAGCGCCGTATTCATGTCGTGCCACAGATGTTGGTATGGCAACCGGGACTGACGACGTCTTAACCTGCTGCCTGACGAGGCTCTAACACAGTTGGTCAGATAAAAGCTTTATTAACCAAACCTTAAAGAGAATGTGTAAATGGACCCCGGGCCCCAAGGTGAAAACCTCAGATACAACTAAGACCAATTGTTAAGAGCGGTGAACGGGAACGGAAAGACTCATATTATCTGGTTCAGGATGTAAATATTTGCTATCTATGCCGCCAGTATTAGACACAGGCAAGATATCGCGAGCTTGCGGCGGCACCTGGCTTCGTTTCATGTTTATTACTGTAGGCACCCGATACTACTACATTTTTGCGCGTTCCATATGCATGGCAGAATTTAAATATAACCGGTTAGCGGTCGAATTAGTTTTAAGTCAGTATCTTTTAAGCAGTTGTCGTTATTTGTCATTATTTAAAATTAGGCTTTGATTTATTTGTCATAGATGATATCACATGTGCGAAGATGACATAATTTATAAATTAAAAAAAAATCCAACCTGCAACTTCTGATTTAGTCGAACCCTGTTCAGGTACATTACAGAGTTAGTCAAAGTCAAAATAAAAGTCAAAGTCAAAGTCATTTATTGCGATATATGGGTACAAATGTTGTTACAATAAAATATATACAATTAAGTTCCGACACGGTTGGTTCAGTTTGTTTCCTCATTTTGGTTAGCTAGTATTGGACAAAGAGGGCAAATAACTAAAGAAAAATATATCGAGAGTGGAACAGAAGAATATAAACTTCACACACCAAAAAAGAGAAAACAAATCGTTTCAAAACGGCCATCATAGCGGGCCGCAACTATACAGAATATTGCGAAATATAAAATCAGAGAATCACTCACATAATTATTATGATCACGTCACACAAAACAATGACGTCATCCTTGTGGACTTTCATCTGAGACTTTCACCTTAGAGACTTTCTCATGCTTTTAAGTTAGTCTGTATTGAATATCGCTTTCTGGATAACTCTGGGACTCACACTCATCAAAAAAATGACATGATTGGTTATAATTTTTAATAAATTTACTTTTTTTGCGTGCGTAAAATCCCCAGGGATACCACTGAGGCCGGAGGGAGAGGTTATGTCGGTTATGGTTTTTTATTATACGACTTAGTTGGCAGACAAGCACACGGCCCACCTGATGGAACCAGGGACGTCACACTCGCGCTGCCGAAGGTGAGGTTGACAGGCATATCCCTCGTATTAATATATGTACTAATCGCTTCCTGTATTATGTTGAACATTTTCCCAAGATTCTGGCAAACAAGCGAGAACAATTGTGTACCTCTTGATTTTATATTCCGCACAAAAATATACAAACAGTGATACATGCCTTCAAAAAGTTTGTCGCATATTATTATTTAGTTTAACAACACCAAACCGACCTGTCAACGCATAGCCCAAACCACTGGACGGGCATGCAGGTAGATGTTATGACGTAGGCATCCGCTAAGAAAGGATTTTGATTAATTCTACCCCCCCCCCCCCCCCCAAGGGGATAAAATAGGCGATGAAAGTTTGTATGAAACTTAGTCAACTTTAAACTGATCGGGCTGAGACTTTGCACACATAAAGCGAATTAGCATGTTGATTTTAGGTTACCGTAACATATGGACATGTGCAAATTCAGGGACATCATGCTGCCCTGTAAGAACAGAGAGTTTCTGTGCCGTCAGTGCAGAAGACAAAGCAGGACCAGGCTTTGGTTTGCTCACTGGTAGCACAAAAACTCTCTAACGAAGTATATGTAAGCGTGTGAACGTATGGGTTATATCCGACTGGAGATGTACTAAACACCCGGCTAACAATGACTATGGAAGTCTTACGTAAGCAAACAGCTGACAAGTATCTGCCTACTCACCATTTCGTTTTTCTCAACTAACCAGTTGACGGAGCATATTTGGTACACGAAGTAAGCACGCACCAGCTCGATATATAATTTTCAAGAAAGACCTTTACATTGTGATCGTTTTTGACATTAGATCGAGGTAAAATAAATAAACATATTTTTATTAAAGAATTAGTTCTCTTTTCATTGAAATCATAATAATTCGTGACATTAGAGAGATTGATAAGCCAAAACAAAATCGCGAGTTGATACAGTAAGCATCGTGTGTCGTGAAAGTGATGGAGATCGGGTTCGAGTTTGTAGTGAGAGTGAAACCAGTGGTAGTGCAGATACGCGTAGAATAAAAGTCTTTAAACCTAAAACTAAATCTAAACCTAATCCTATTTGATTAGAAATTTCGATATTTTCCGTAAAGCGACTTCTAACTGCCGACATTATACAGTCCCGTGTGAATCCGGGTCCATCTGCCGGGAACCGTGTGTGGTTCCCGGCAGAGTAGAATTTGGACCATCCCATTTCTTCCCATGCGGTGTCGTACAAGGCGACTAAGGGATAGGGCTGTCTAGATAAGTGCGCACAAACAAACTCTTTAGCTTTACAATATTATGATTTGATGCATACAAGTACAAATATATTTTAATAGTAATCGAAGCTACATTTTTTATATCTTATTTACATATTACGTTTATCTAAAGCGATAAAAATGCAACTTGTAGCCTAAACGAAATGCGTCGCCTCGTAATTCATTTCGCACCACTTCAACATGACATTTTTTGTACTGCCTGTACAAAATGTATAGTACTGCCGCTCCACACAACGCCAAAATCGTAGATAAAAGAATATTGTTGGTGTAGAAGTGTGTAGATGTATCCGCTTCTACTTGTCCGTTGATACCATGTTGATTTGAAACAGTAGGAGGGATTAACGGTAATACTATTAATTTCTTTTTTGAACATATGGCTTACCAGCATGGCTCTCAGAGCCAGGTTTAGATTCAAAACTACAGCACTAGTGTGACGCCACTGGTATTGCACACGTCTACAGGCCATGGTAACCACTTTCCATCATAAAACACTCCAAAGAGGGAAACCGCCGACGGTCACCCTCTAGTCTTCCGTCCACAAATATCTCACTGTACAGCCGACGAGCTTTTCGCAAGCTACCATCAGCTGCGCCAACACAAAGCATCATCTAATATTCGCTATTACTAAAAACCGACATTTTCACTTCTGCTTCCACCACTCCAAGAACATTCGCATAGAAACTTTCTATCAAACATCATTTCCGCGTACCTATAAGCACAATCTGTAGCTTTGCCTTTGCCACACACTATAGAATACGTTTGAAATAATGTCTGTTTAGTATTTTTATCTGATAAGCTTCGTTCCACAACCTGGGATCGAACCTCAGACCTCGATGATAAGTGATGATATTTAAATTTCAATATGTAGAGCATCACCAAAATCTTCGAAGCCTTATCACTTTATCACATGAGAGTTTCTTAGTTAGAGCTCACTGGAGAGTTTTTGTGCTGTCAGTAGTCCAACCATTCGGTGGGACTTCGGGAAGCACTTCCGAAGTCTGGGCCCCAAATTAGCGGGCACAGCCAACGCTCCGGCGCGGCTACTGCCCAACCTGAGGGGCCCGGAGGACTCCTGCAGGAGACTCTACGCGGGTGTCGTGCGGTCCATGGCCCTGTACGGGTGTCCCGTGTGGGCGGACACCCTGAGTGATCGGCACATGCTTCTGCTGCAGCGTCCGCAGCGGAAGTTGGCGTGCCGCATCATAAGGGGGTACCGCACGATATCCTTCAACGCGGCGAGTCTCCTCGCCGGATCGCCACCATGGATCCTGGAAGCGAGATGCCTTTCGGCGCTATACCGGTTCCGAAGGGCGGCGCGGGAGCGGGGTCACGATCCCGAGCCCGAAGAAATTCGGGCCGTGAGATCCCGGCTCCACAGGGAAATGGTGGCGGAATGGGAGAGACGACTTGGGCAACCAAGCGCAGGGCACGCCGTAGTAACGGCGGTAAGACCCATCATGGGGGAGTGGCTAGAGAGGCCACACGGCAGCCTCTCGTACCGTCTGACGCAGATGATCACCGAGCACGGATGCTTCGGAAAGTATCTGCGTCGGATGCAGAAAGAGCCAACGTCCGAGTGCCATCACTGCGACGCGAGCGAGGACTCAGGTCCGCACACGCTCACCGAGTGTCCGGCGTGGGAGACGCCGAGGCGGGAGCTTGTGGCGGCCCTGGGAGTGAGGGTTCTCACGCTCTCCACCTTGCTCGCGGCGATGGTTCGCGCTGCGCGGATGCGTGGGCGGCCGGCGCCTCCTTCTGCGAGCAAGTAATGCTCGTGAAGGAGGAGGCGGGGCGGGAGCGGCAGCGGGAGCGACGAAGGATCGCAAGACAAGCTGCCCGCGCACGAAGGCAACTCGGGCGTCGGAGGTCGTTGAACGACCTCCGCCCCCCATGAGCGCCGGCCTGGGGGTGACAGGTGAAGCCGCCTGTCACCCTGGCAGAAGCAGGCCGCGGCGGTGGCGCGCGTGGCGCGCCTCCCCGTTTCCGGGGACGAGTTGGGGACTCTGTAGTCCCCACACCCGAGAAGAGGGCCATATCGTGAGAGATGGCCCTGGGTCGGCCGGGGTGCGAGGGATATGCCTGTCAACCTCACCTTCGGCAACCAAAACGACCCACAGGCGGCGTGCGTTTTAGTCGGTTCGAGTCCGACATAGCCTCCTCCACCGGCTCCGGTGGGGAGGTATCCGTGGGGATTTTGCGCACGTAAAAAAAAAAAAAAAAAAAAGTAGTCCAACCATTTTCACGGCTTCTATTACAAATCCCGGATTAGTCACACAAAGCCAGCTTACTAATCCATCTTTAGATAGAAATTTATATCTATAATATGAGCGCCTACGTTTAGCCTGATATCTAATATACAAAAAGAAAAAAAAATAATTTATATAGGACGACACAGCCCTACTCTCCTACAAGAGTGCCTGAATTTGAGTGCCTTACTCAAATTCAAATTCAAGTCTTTTATTGATTGAATAAGAGTACTACATACTAGTAAATAAAATTGTTGAGATAGGAGGTGTTGCACAGCTGTCCTCTCACTCTATCTCCTCCGCCCTACAGAATACCGCGGCTATAATAACTTCGTGTTGTGTTCCAGTGAGAGTCGGTGAGTAGGGTAGCCAGAGCTCACTGGAGAATTTGTGCTGTCAGTGGGAAGACTAAAGGCTTGTCCTGCTTTGTCTTCTACACTGACGGCACAGAAACTCTATATTTACAGGGTTGGCGGCGCGACTGTGACTCATCTGGTGTTACAAACGTCCATAGGCCACGGTAACCATTTTTCATCAGGTGGGCCGTGTACTTGTCTGCCACCTAAGTGGTATAAAAAAAAATCTTTATACAGTCCCAGGCAAAGTGCAGCAAATGTTGATAAAGAATTCAAGGCCACTGTATTAAAGTATGTTGAACCTAGATTAGTTAACAATGTATATTCTTACTGTCAATAAAGTTTTTATTATTATTAATTTTACTAAGCTCTAAGCATAGCCTCCAAACTTCAAAACTCATTGTGATTTTAGTCGGTTGCGGTATTTTATGAACACTTATAACACCTATGGTTGCAACTTAAAGACGAAGTTTGGAAGGAGGGAGGGCCTGTCCCATTGTTACCTGACCAAAACAAAAACATACTCGACATAAAAATGTGTCCGTCTAACAAAGACAATGCGAAAACTGTAGCCACAATCTATGAAACGGCCTGCGGTGTATTTACTTCAATTTTCGCTGTAGCGTAAGGCTATATTCAGATGAAAGACAATGAACACGCGTTTTTATAACGATCACCAACAAAAAAAGCATAATTTTGTTCATGTTGTCAACAGCATTAGGATAGCCAGAGCTCACTGGAGAATTTGTCCCGCAGGAAACTAGCAATCCAGTTGCACAGTCTAGGAGGCAGACCAAAGGCTGGTAGCTTGGAGAGAAGCGATTTGTGCCAGACTCTATCGAAAGCTTTGGCGATATCAAGACTAATTGCCAGTGACTCGCCGTGCTTGTCCATAGAATTTGTTCGTGAAAAGACATCTCACGCATCTGAGTCTGACTTAAGTGAGTGCAAATAATTAATTTGAGCATAAACATTGCACTTTCTCAAAAATGAAAATAGGTATTTTTATATCGGTGTTAATAACCAAAGGTATTAAGTAAAATGACTGTCAGAAAACTTGACAATATACTACCCCAGTCGGATTGCTCAATCTGGCGGAAATACCGCCGTGTCCTACCTCCTTATTTATATGTAAGAGCCTAGAGCCGCGCGGTACGTACACATGTGACGGCTGCCCACCTAAATTACGTTATTACAGTTTAATTACAGTCGCTTACTAAACTTTCTATCTAGCATACCAACAGCCCTTAACATCTCTTCGCGACTTAAATGACGACGTGACATGATGACTACAGTCACAAAAATGCACAAACCATACGTAAAAGACGTATTATTGATAATAAACGTTATTTACAATCAAAAAAAAATTTTTATTTTGCCTCAGGGAAACTGCACAATCAAACACTTTTAAAAGTTTTCCCTCCATATTCGAAAATCATTACTTATTTAAATTTATTTTTAAATTTCGAACAACTCTGTAATCTGATTTATTCTTATTGGAAATAAAAACCCATAAACCAGCATTCATAATGGTTACCGAAACTCAACTTAATAGTGAAGTAAGGGACAGCATCATCAACATACAGGGATATACAGTATACAGAAAAGATAGAGATGGTAGAAAAGGAGGTGGTGTGTTGTGTCGGAGGTCGATGAATGACCTCTGCCCCCAATGAGCGCAGGCCTCGAGGTGACGGGTGGAGCCGCCTGTCGCCCTGGCAGAAGCAGGCCGTGGCAGCGGCGCGCCTCGCGCACCTCCCCATCTTCGGGGACGAGTTGGGGACTCTGTGGTTTCTACACCCGAGAAGAGGGCCAGATGTATAAATTAGTTGTCAAACCCCAACAGAAAAAATATTAAATGATATTGAAATGTTGACAGACATTCTTATTTGTATTGAAATATGTATTTTGTAATTTTATTTGACTATTTGACTAATTCAATGTGGTGGCGCGTGGGCCAACGTGTACGAGTGGACTGTATTGCGGGGAAGCAGATAACTGTTCTATTGACACTTTACACACAAAACAAGACAGGTGGCCGGGCTGCCGCGGATTCGATCCAGGCAGTGAATGCAGCCCGAGAAATTAGGAGAGGATGCACTAACCTTCACGACCCACGTGTTTTTCATCGCAGCCGGTACACGGATCTTCTCTTCCTTGCTCAGGAGCTGCCGTCAGCGTCACTAGATCCCTTGAGGAACACACGAGAGGCACCATCCGATCGGTAAAGGTCTATGAGGCGGTTAAAATACAACAAATATTATTCATTTCTGAGAGACGCGCGCGCGCGATCGCCTTTACGCTGGCTAGTTCAAAGCGAGACTGAGTGTCTATATTTCACAAATGGCGGACGGAAGCCATATCTATGATTAGTGCGGGAGAGGAGACGGGTATAAAAGGAGTGGGTTTCCGTGTCAAAAATACAGTTTCCACTTCGGCGCAACCATTCCCCCCGGCTTGAAGGGTTACCTTCGAAACGACAAATGCGAAACAAATCTAAAGTCTAATCTAAATCTAGGTTTGGGAAATAACAACTAAAATATAAACCTAGATTGGAGCTCGTGCCTACTGCTGGCTAGGCAGCGGGCAGAGGCGAACAAACAACACAACGCAACAGTCTCGACCAAGACGAGACGCGATTAGCCAACAACAAAATAAGGGTCTCTTCACGTGGGACCGATACAACAAGCGAGTGCTTCTTCTCCTCGGGTGGTTCGGAAACCGTAGTGGGATTGAATTGACTAACTGGCCACCCATCTAACGCGGCATGAATCCAGGACGGTCCACCAAACCACAACGGGTGATCCAAAATTTGCGAAGGAAGCAATCCACGAGAGAGACAATCGGCTGGGTTGTCGGTGCCAGCAACGTGAAAGAGATTATGTGGCGCCAATTCAGATTGAATTTTGCCACTCTATTAGCGACGAATGTGTCCCAACGATGGGGCGAAGAGTGGGCCCAACACAAAGCGACTGTTGAGTCCTAAAAGCTAAAATTCTACTAATATTAATGCGAAAATTTACAATTATGTCAAATAAATTACCTTAAAGATTCCGACCACAATACAAAATGTCATTAAGCGACACGGAAGTGCTAGTCTTAGCACTGCCATCCAAAACTACGCGGAGTTTTAGTAGTAAGCTTATCTTCTCTAATAACTCCGCGGTGCGGGATAATGTACGAAGGCTGGGTCCCGCCAGTGTCCGTAGGCGCAGGTGAGATGTAACCTTTATCTAAATATTCATTAACAACCTCATCATAGGCCCGCTTCGACTTTGGGGACGCCTGCATCTTTCGTTCCAAACAAAGACGTTTTTCAGCGGATACACGGGAGCCACCGAGCGAAAACTTGCGGATGGTAGACTCCAGTGGCGGCTCGACGGTGCAACAGAACGAAGCAGTCGAGTGACTAAAACTATCTATAGAAGCGGGTGCGGAACCAATTATAACAAAACCCAGAACTGTTTCCAGGGCGTGCGGAGCGGGGTACGTCGGTCCCCCTTGAACCTTACGTGATAGCTGGAGGTGCGGGAGAATCGAAGCGCCGATCAATATATCGACGACTCCAGGAACAGCGTAAGTCTCATCTGCTAAAGGCAAATCTTTAAATTTCGTTAATAAAGACGTGTCAACCGGGACGGTAGGCAACTGTTCAGCTATTCTATCTATAACGAGCGAATCCATGTCAAACCAAATATTATTATTAAAACGAGATCTAAACCTTGTTTTAACGGTGCCACGAACAGCTGACTGTAAGCTTCCAAAACCCTTCACCACTGAGCGGGTTGAACGCTTATCAACATTGAAACCAAGACGCCGACAACAATCTTGAGTAATAAAATTACTTTGCGAAGCGCCATCTAACAGCGCTCGAACAATGCGCGGCTTACCTAATGCATCAACAATAACAACGCGAGCGGTCGCAAGACACACAGTAGTGAGTGCAGCACTAGCGGAGAACGAACACAAGGTGACGTCATCCGCGGCGGTCACCGGGCGGGCTGGAGCGCGCGCGAGCGCGGGCTGCGGCTGCGGCGCAGGCTGCCGTGTGTCACCGCTCGACGAGCCAACCGTGCTCACATTGGATGCGGCATTACTATTCTCAAAATGAAGCAAAGTGTGGTGTCTCGCTTGACATTTGCGACAACTATTTCTACTATTACATAAAACAACGCGGTGTTTAGTACCGAGACAATTAAAACAAAAATTATTAGCGCGAACAAATTTATAACGATCACTAGGCGACAATTTTAGAAAACCAGGACACCTGTACAGTTGCGAATGATGAGTGCTACACAAAGAGCAAACAGGTGACTGTACACGTGCTGGTGCGGTACTAACATAAGTATGAGTTGACCTCAGTGACTTCGATGACGCATCTACTTTGCGTGCAGAATCAACAACTGTCTTCGCGCCTTCATGTTTCGATGAAGAGCGTTGCAATACCTTTATATGCTCGCGAACAAAACTTTCTAAGTCTTCGAACTTAGGAATCCTATTGCCGCGATGATCCGACTCAAACAAACGAATGGTTTCGGAATCTAATTTCCTTAAACCCATATACAAAAATACGAAGTCGCAGAGGTCATCGACCTTTAGGTTCTTTACGGCGCGAACAGCTGACGCGAAAGTATCTAGAAATTTCTCTAAGTTTTGATCGTTACATGCCGTAATAGATTTCAAATCAAACATCTGATCTAAATAGGCGTTAGCTACCGATCTTTTATCCTCATACCTAGCTTTCAAAGTATTTAAAATTAAATTATAATTCTCGGCACTAAACGTAATTCCAGCGCAAACGGTTATAGCTTTACCAGTCAATTTTTCAACGAGATAATGCAATTTTTCGTGATCTGTCAACGAATCGTTCTTATCTATTGTATTCTCAAAACTATCTATAAATAGACACCAATTGCGAATGTTACCATCAAATTCGGGTATTTGAATTGGTGGCAACTTAGGTCGGTCGCGAGTGGGGTTGGGTAGGTCAGCCGGTTTCTCCAAACTCCTAGCGACGCGTTTGATACGACAATACAAATCGTCAAACGACGACAAGGCCTGATAACTCACTGAGTAATCGGGATTCAAATTCAACTCTAAAACGTTGATGTCATGTACTAAGGTTTCGAAATCCGCGCGTAGACTATCTAAGTTTTCTATAGAACACAAGAACGAATCTCTGATGACCAAATCAGAGGTTTTAAGTGCATTATCATAAATCGATTGTACGCGAGAGTAAATCATTTCTTTTTTAGCGTTTAAAAGTTTCAATTGAACCTTACCGGTCCTATCAACCTTTGGGGACATGTTTACAATTAAATATGAAATGACTTAATCCTAGCGGTACAGAGCAGCGAGGCGGCGCGAGCGTTAACTATGTAGGTAGGTAGGTGCTTACAACTGTGAATGCACGCTTGAACAAACGCGCATAGCAACAAGGTCGCACCTGCGCGATGGTCGCTGTCTAGATTCAACTATTATTTCCGAGATTAAGTATTGCGTAATATCTATTCAAATTAAAATACTTTCGTATGAATTGGGATGAGATGCGAGCGAGGTAGGCACAGCCACGTGTCTACCCACGCAGGTACTAGGCAAATACGACGTGAGCCGAGAACAACGTAATTGAAAAAAACAAAACAAAGCCAAATGCGTTAGGTATTACACTGTGCCTATGCACTAGGGTGTCTGAGTATACCTAAGATCTAAGCCTAAATGTCTGGATGCGGGGTTTTCTACTAAAATAACCAGGCACTTAGGTGCGATGCGAAAATTGTGAACTACGATTAAGTGTTGATATGATACCTAACCTATTTATGTATTAGGTAGGTACAATGCGAGCCAGCGGCGAACGGACAACAAATTCTAAGCCTAAGTGTCTGGATGCGGGGTTTTCTACTAAAATAACCAGGCACTTAGGTGCGGTGCGCTCATTCCCATTAGAATAATAACAAAATACGAACTACGGCTAAGAATCCGGCTCGATCCGGACCAAAAATGGTGGCGCGTGGGCCAACGTGTACGAGTGGACTGTATTGCGGGGAAGCAGATAACTGTTCTATTGACACTTTACACACAAAACAAGACAGGTGGCCGGGCTGCCGCGGATTCGATCCAGGCAGTGAATGCAGCCCGAGAAATTAGGAGAGGATGCACTAACCTTCACGACCCACGTGTTTTTCATCGCAGCCGGTACACGGATCTTCTCTTCCTTGCTCAGGAGCTGCCGTCAGCGTCACTAGATCCCTTGAGGAACACACGAGAGGCACCATCCGATCGGTAAAGGTCTATGAGGCGGTTAAAATACAACAAATATTATTCATTTCTGAGAGACGCGCGCGCGCGATCGCCTTTACGCTGGCTAGTTCAAAGCGAGACTGAGTGTCTATATTTCACAAATGGCGGACGGAAGCCATATCTATGATTAGTGCGGGAGAGGAGACGGGTATAAAAGGAGTGGGTTTCCGTGTCAAAAATACAGTTTCCACTTCGGCGCAACCACAATGTTATTATGCTGCTTGAAAGTGATTATTATGTTGAACACAAAAATACTGACAGCTAAAATCTTGTACGATGTTTTTTTTTTAAATTTTTTTTTTTATACCAAATTAAGTAATATAAACTGATAAACTTTGTGAAAATCAAGTTAATGTTTATTGTTAAGATCGGTCGGGATTTCTTGAATATCCTCTTTAGGGCACGTAGACCAATGGGATGAAACACATTGCGGTTGTAGCCGGGAACTTATAATTCTCTACTCAGTAATACGCTGATAGAATACCTATATAGTTGTAAATTAGAATAAAGGAAGTTCTTGTAAAACTTATGTTTTTCTGATTACTTATCAGATATATGTGTAATATTATACCTAGGAATAAAATATGTTTATCACGTACAACTGTATATTGTGATTGGTTCCACATAATAAGGGTGAGCCTATTGTCGTTTTCCGGGCACTATTGTTGACTCAAGCCATGCATCTGCGACTCACACTACCTGTGAGTATGGGATTGTCCACCAGCGTCAACGCCCGTCTTTGCACTGGTCATTTAGACTAATGATATATATTTATACATAATTTTTTTATCATATTTGTAATTTGGCATAATTTGAATATTAAGAATTGAGCAGTCAGCCGTGCCAAGTATATGGGTAGGGACAATGGTGTCATGTGTTGTAATAGACTCTCACTCTTCTTTTCAACGTGCCAAAAGCCAGTTCCGTCCATCGTTCCATGGCTAGAGCGCGTCCTACTTTCCGTTTGACTTCTCGTGTTCTCCACTCTAGGACTCGTTTGCTCCAACGGCCTTGGACAAACATGGTCAGCCCCACTTCTTCATCCTTGGCCTGGCCTTGCGGCGCGGCTCCAATTTCCAGATTGAACATCACCACCTGGTACATTAAATTTAATTGTTGAAAGTAGAATACAAATGGTTTTGTGTCATACTTCAGGGGAATTGGGTAAAATGGCCAATGCTGAAACTTGAGAAAGGGCATAGGCTATACCTTGTCATGGTAACCGACATCTAGCGAGCAAGAGCAAGTGTTATAATATACATACATACATCATAATTATAATCACGCCTTTATCCTCGGAGGGTTAGACAGAGGTGAATTAACACTCACATTTCACCACTAATTCCAGGGATTGTGCACATCTAATAGTCAGAGGCAACGCATTCCATAACCGCACAGTCAGGACTGTGAAGAACTTGTCAAAAAAGGTTGTGGTAGTTAAACTTATAGAACGGACCAGTTAACATAAAATTGAAACAGTTCAATGTAGTTAAAGGCCGTTTTATTGGTAATTTATTGCAGATAATAATTTATTTATATTTGATAGAACCCCAGCACGTTAACAGTCACTCGTTAAATTTTGGCATATCGGTAGATATAAAAAACAATTACTTACCGCATGTCGAGGTAATATTTGTAACATTACCGCGGCTAACCATTCCGAATATTAACTGCGGACTACCCCTACTTGGCTCTGTCCCGAGGAAGTTTTGTCCTTCGACGATGCCTTGAAATCGGTGGTGGAGTCAGTACTGAACGTTTCCCTAGATGGGACTCAGAGTCATCTAGTAAGGCGTGAATTACACAGAAAAGGTGAGCTCAAGGCAAGACGGTACATTGCGCCAATATACAGGCCGACTGTAGCTTGCCTTTTTTGTATATAATTCTAATGTCGTCATACAAGCTCAAGTATAATGAAAAGGGAAATTACTTACTGAAGATTCCTCTTTAACACTAGAGTCGCACATCAATAAGATCTTGACTAAAATTGACCGTTTTGTATACGTACTCAGTAGAATTAGACAAATTGTTAATTTACATACAGCAGTTATAACGTATCATGCATACGTATCCTCGGTGCTCCGCTATGGAATTGTCATATGGGGTAACTCTGTGGAAGCGGATAGGGCATTTGTGGGACTAATTGGAAGAGCTCATCAGAACACTCCCCATGGTACAAACGGTAAAATACAGCCATGGACGCAACATCTCTACGCAGCTGTAAAGGTTCTAGGGTGTTCGTGATCTCGGGATTCCCAATGATGCGGACCGCACGTCGCTGCAACCTGTCCTGCTAGAAATTTTGGCATTGTTATATCGTATATTATATATTATGTTCACCTTATTTTTTATTTTTTTTAATCTTTATTTATTTTGGGGTTTTGATTCAGTAAGGATATGCCAACCCCATCGTACCTTAATTCCTAGTGGACAGTCTTACATTATTTGTTACAGTCTAGGTCAACAATTAGACTCCGCCTCGCTGAAAGCAGAGTTTTAGAAAAGTGGGTCACCATGAGATACATATACCATGTTCCAATTCATAAGCTTCTTCAAGTCTCCCTTAAGTGACCCGGGTCTGTAGGAAGAAGGAAACATATGAGCTGGTAATGAATTTCAGGCCTATTTGATTTACGTGTCATAGTTAATGAGAAAAGTTGTTAACTAAAAACTTTTCTCATTAACTAAGGAAATCCATAGATGATAGTATGAGATATTCATATCTAGTATTGAATGAAACCCTAAAGGTAGTCAAACAAAACTAATTGCACAAAGTCTTGTCTTTCTGACTGCTACGTAGAAGGTGTTACGGGTCGTTGAGGGTAGTTGGTCCCCTTAAAAGGCCAACAACTGGTTGGGTTGTACACACACAAATATTTCCATTACATCTTTTTTTAATACTAATGTTGTGAATGTAGATTTAGGTAGTAGGTATAGTTACACTGTGCCTATGCACTAGGGTGTCTAGGATACCTAAGATCTAAACCTAAATGCCTAGATGCGGGGTTTTCTACTAAAATAACTAGGTATTTAGGTGCGGTGCGTTTATTCCCTATGGAATAAATAACAAAATGCGAACTACGACTAAGGATCCGGTGCACATTGTCATGGGTGCTATATTTAAAGTACCTTAAATATAAAAGTATAGCTCATGCTTGTGTATATTTTCACAAATGAAACCATTACAAAGCCGACTTATTATGATAAATCTTGTATTTTCAGAACAAAACTGTCACAGATAAGCCACAGAGTTATTGGTAATTTGCGCGCCTGCTGCCTTCCTTGGATGTGGTAGCCGTTTCTCAGGCTCCCTCTCCGGAATCGGAGCAAAAGCCGAGTGAATGTCCTCTGACAGCACGTGGAGGCCTGTACCGCGGTTTCTACGCGATAGCGCCGCGGTGCAGGCCTCCACGTGTTTGGGCCGCCGACCCCGCAGTCCGCTCTCAGCCCCTCACCGCTTGTCCTTCCCTGCCCTATTTAAGAATATTTTATGCTCCACCAACTAAGAACGGCCATGCACCAACAATAGGTATATTATAAATTTTGTATCAATCAATCAACCCACCGGAGTCCACTGCTGGACATAGGTCTATGTAGCCAGCTATGCTTGGAGTTTCTCTGAAGGATAGAGTTCGGAACGAGGTTATCCGACAGAGAACTAAAGTTACTATGCGAGCCAGCGGCGAACGGACAACAAATCTAATCCTAAGTGTCTGGATGCGGGGTTTTCTACTAAAATAACCAGGCACTTAGGTGCGGCGCGCTTATTCCCATTAGAATAATAACAAAACTACGAACTACGGCTAAAATCCGGCTCGAAGGACCAAAAATGGTGGCGCGTGGCCACGTGCGGTAGTGGACTGTATTGCGGGGATGTAGCTAACTGTTCCATTGACGCTTTACACACAAAAGACAGGTGATCGGGTTGCCGCGGGCGTGATCCAAGTAATGAATGCAACCCGAGAAATTAGGAGAGGATGCACTAACCTTCACAACACACGTGTTTTCATCGCAGCCGGTACACGGATCTTCTCTTCCTTGCTCAGGAGCTGCCGTCAGCATCACTAGATCTCCCGGCGGTGAGTAGGATAGCCAGAGCTCACTGGAGAGTTTTTGTGCTGTCAGTGGGAAGACTAAAGGCTTATCCTGATTTTGTGTTCTGCACTGACGGCATAGAAAATCTTTGTTCTTACAGGGTCGGCAGCACGGATGTGCAACCAGCTGTTTTCCTTCAGATAAATTTTTGTTTCAACTTCTGTTAAGCTGGCGCTGGCCTTTAGTACGAGTCCTGTGTGTTTCTTAAATAACAATGATTTTGTTAACTCCCTTTTTAATTTTTGCTTTTCGACTTGTTATGTGTCAGTGGCTTGAGCCGCTGTGTTGCCTATTTCCTTGAATTGCGCTGCCATGAGTTTGGGTGGGAGAAGGCGTGAAAAAAGAGGTGATTGCCGCCGCAGCACCGTGTGACAAAGCGCGGGATATTGGTTTTATCTATGAATGTGAGGCATGGCGAGAGCCGACACACTGTTACATAATATTTTGTCAATACACAACACACATACAGTGAAAACTGTGAACACATAAAATGCCATTTAAACAGGCACTCTGGGAAATGACTTACCAAGTCTAAAAAAATTCACACTCTACAGATTATTTTTATCAGAAACCATAACATAAACTCACGCCTATATCCCCGAAGTGTTCGACCAGTAGGCTGCAAATTAACTGCGTTGGCTTTGACTTGAGATCGATCTATAAGAAAAAGTTATAACCGTAAATAAAATAACAAATAGATTTCAGTATTCGTTTTATTTTCTGTAATACCTCAAACTGTTACACATTGTATTTACAAGATTACTTCACGTCCAAAGGCGACTTCAGTCTTAGGGACTTCAAACCTAGCAGGCCTCTTTAATTCCGTCATCCTACAAGGTCTAACACCTAGAGCATGGAGCGGGAGTGCGGTCATCCAGCTCAATGGAAAGAGGGAGTTGAGATTACATTGGGACCTAAACATAAACTGGCGAAATGTGAGTGCTACCCGCTCAGTTTGTATGCATTGGTCTGGTCGTACTGTCAAAAAGTCTATCTTTGTCTTTGGTACTTTGTTTGGTGTGAATTCATAATTATACAAGTTATCGGGACTTTTCGCGAATTAAATCATGGAACAAACTATTTCTACCGACGTTTCGGTTGATTTGCAGCACCCGTGGTCACGACTAGACTAGTCTTCGAGCGTCGAGAGCTATACGGATACAACAGGTGCTAATACATACGTAATCTTAGCCGTGCAGATACGGCCTACTGCAGTCACATTAAGCATTATTGAGTATTGATGTCAAAAGATTTACTAATGCTTGCCCGTGCGCACGGCTATTAAGGTGTAGACCTCACGCACCTTGCATTTAAAAACATCATGATGTGCTAAACATAAACTGGCGAAATGTGGGTGCTAACACCTCTGCCTACCCCTTCGGGGATATAGGTGTGAGTTTATGTTATGTTATAAAATCTCTAAAGTTCAATGCACCATAATATTTACTTATTCTGTCACATTGTATGAGTAACCAGATCGTCAGGATCGTAGCAAATGGAGATCCGTGATCTCTGCCTACCCATATAGGAAACAGGCGTGATTTTATGTTGTATTTATGTATGTAAGTTAGGAAAAATATAATCGGTTCAGGTGGGATTCGAACCCACTATCTTTCCCAGATAATAATTTAACAGTTTGTGATGATCAAACATTCAAAGATGTTTATTATTCAATCACGCTCTAACGGATGAACGGATCTGGACGAAATTTGGTACAGGGATAGATTATGGACTGGAATAACACAGAAATTACATTCGTATCATAAACGGGATATTTACCACGTTTCATTGTTTTGAGATTCCGTCACGCTATGATGGCCGTTTTGACACGACTGGTTTTGTTCGTTTTCTCTTTTTTGGTGTTTGAAATTAATTTTCTTCTGTGCCAGTCTCGCCATATTTTTTATAGTTTTTCGTCTAAAAGTTCGTTTTCCAATATTGTCCAAAAAAGAGAAAACGAGCAAAACCGCTATTTGATTATGTTGCATCTCGTAAATAAAAATACTATGTATAGGATTGACAACCGTAAACATATGTTAATCTCATACATTATTTATTCTATTTTACTAACGACTTATCACTTGTCTAGGAGGGTTTGTCTCGCGTTTTAGGAGGTAGGACACAGCGGAACATTAGAATTGTTCGCGATAATGTTATGACTAAAAAAGGATTTTTTAAATGTTTTCACTGCAATATGCAGATGACAAAAAAGAGGTTCTATTTAGCAACGACTTTTTACACTCATTGACAGTGGCTATAGGGCTGTCATCAACAATATATATAATACAAGTTAGAGAAAAGAAAGCGTACTTGAAGCGAGTTTTAATAAAAGTATTTAAAAAATGAAAACAAAAAAAATATTGAAGCTTTTATAAGTATGTACACAAAATTTATTTAAACAATAGTGCCCGGAAGACAGCAATAGGATCATCCCCTATTACATGGGACCGAATACAACTGTTGGTGAAATGTGGATGTTAATTCACCTCTGCTTGATAAAGGCGTGATTATATGTATGTACCCTATTTAATTTTAACGTCAAAGCGTTTGGTCTTCAGCGATCCAGTTTATATCTTATTACATTAGTTTACATGTTAATAAAAATTTAAGGCCTCCCTTAAAAAAAAACAAAAAAAATTGAATAGGTAGACAATTTTAATCTCATCAATATTTATCAAATAAACTTCTGTACGGATTTCAATTTACATGTCAAAGTAATATTAATAATGTCAGTAGGTAGAATGGGGCAGAAAAACGAAGGACGTTATCGGCGTATGTGCACGAATTCATAGTGAAGACTTTATTTTTTGATATGAAGCAAACGTTCGCTAGTTAAGAGCAATGAAATGAAAAGATAATATTATTATTTTAATTAAGGCAGTTTTCAAACGAAGTTTTCCTCTTGAAAGACCCAATATTGTAGGCACTTAGGAAAACTGCATCTTTTTTTTTTTTTTTTACGTGCGCAAAATCCCCACGGATACCTCCCCATCGGAGCCGGTGGAGGAGGTTATGTCGGACTCGAACCGACTAAAACGCACGCCGCCTGTAGGTTGCTTTACCCTACTTCCCCTATGTTTGTTTGTGTATTCAATCTCGATTACATTAGCCTTCTACATATATTGCCTTAACATATATACATATCTTATTTTATTTGCGTATACCATCTATACTATGTGTTATATATATATATAATTTATATATTATACAATGATACTGTTACTATATATATATATACAAATATATATATAGATGTTATATACTATATATCTGATAATACTATATTATCCGTATAATAATTAACTTGCTATACTTGTAACTGTTAATATTGAGGCAGCTATTACAGCCTATCACGCGTACGTATCTTCAATAATAAGATATGGTCTCATAATCTGGGGTAATTCCGTAGATGTAGATCGAGTCTTCAAAGCACAAAAAAAATGTATTCGTGCAATGTGTGGAGCAGACTTTCTCGATAGTTGTAGGCCATTGTTTAAAAGACTCAAAATACTGCCTCTACCATGTCTCTATATCTTAGACATATGTGTTTTTGTGAAAAAACATATAGAATTGTTTGAGAAGTTCAGCGATAGAGAAAACAGTCGAACTCGGCATAAGAATAAATTATGTTTACCTTTGATAAGACTAGAGTTATTTAAGAAAAATGTGTATTGTATGTGTGTAAAAATATATAATCATTTGCCGACAATGTTGCTGAACAATATGAGATCATCTAAGTAACAGAATGCTACATTATCAAATTCTGGTCCAAACAACTTGTCTACGAGTCTCTGTAACTCTGCAGGTGCATTAGTCAAACCGTACACCATCCGGGTAAAATGAAATAAACCTTTCCCAGGAACAACAAAAGCAGTCTTCTCTCGAGAAGATTCTTCTAAAGCGATTTGCAAAAATGCTTTAGACAAATCAATAGTAGTTATATAATTAGCACCCCGAAGGTTATCTAAAATTCTAGAAGGGTAAGGTAAAGGATAAGAATCTTTAACAGTAACTGAATTTAAACGTCTAGAGTCCAAACATAATCTTGTTCCAACTATTTTTCTCCTTACTGAGTCAATCACAGTCAAAGTTTTGTCTTTGCGCCCGTCAAAGTATAAACCAAACGTAGTATTCAGGAATGTCACAGGTTGATTAATTAAAGTTTGCCGCTGCAGGTCACGGGCCCGTCTAATTTTACTGCGATCGACAATGTTGGAACACTCTGAAAATATCTTCTACGCAAAAAATCAAGAAAAAAAGCCGTACATGGTACCGTGGAAAATTGCGTAGCAGATATCTAATTGAGAACCTCCTCCTTTTTTGAAGTCGGTTATAAAAACCCCGAAAAGCTAGCTTCCCTGTTTTCTCCATTTTGATGATACATTTAGTATTACTTTTTTACGGCTGTCACTTTTCAAAAATGTAATAAAAGTGTTTTGTTAGCTTAATGTTGTCTCATTCATACACAAAAAAAAACATAAAATTTAGTTTTGTCATTCCTAAACAAAATGCAACAACGTTATCATGAAACGGATTCAATAGATCTACCTATATCTAAATGCATGTACTAACCTACTAATCTCTAAATAATAGGAAACAATAAAACTTTAGATAATTAAAGTATCTTAAAATAAATCATATAATATGCTTGTCATTTCAGCCTGGGCTGTATGTATCTGTCTGATATTAAACAGCCCTATCCCTTAGTCGCCTTGTACGACACCGTATGGGATGAGATGGGGTGGCCCTAATTCTACTCTGCTGAAAACCACGCGTCTATTTTTTTTTATTAGAATAGTACTTTGACAACTAAGCTCAAAGTTAGTATAGTTTGTAGAGAGCACCCACAGGTTTCCATCGTACGTTTTTAGATCGAAATTGCAGAGTATGGAATTACAACACTAATCGAATCCAAAACGATTACACTCCAGTATGTGGCGAATATTGTTTAATGTATTTATACTATAAACATTATGGTATGTCATTAGCAAACATTACATAATACTTCATATCTATATGTGTACATGATTGACACAAAACTGTAACGCAATGTTCATAAAGGCATCGTAGTACTCTTGTTTTTTTAGCCAGGAGTGAGGTTATAAGAAGACAAGAATTTTAACCTTTTATCAGGGAAACTAAAACAATTTGAAACTGTCAAACATTTTAAAATAAAACAAGAATAACTGAGAATTCACACCACATTTCACTGCATATTGCACTACATATTTCCAGACCGTCAAGTTTTTAAGTTAAGGAACTATTTTTGCTGATGAGACAGAAGGTCAAGCAATTTATTAAGTCGTCAGGGATTTTGCCAGGATAACTTTTGAGCTGTGTGTTTCTATGTATGATATGTATGTATTTACAAAAAAAAAATTAAGTATGTTTATCCGCATTCTAGATTCCATAACACAAGCTACTTAATTATTATCAATGATCTAGATAGCGTTGTGTAAAAATGTTGTGGGATAATTATATTTAGTTAATTATCCAGTTGGGCTCAGAAGTGTAAGCAAAATAGGTCGAACACTTACAATAGCAACATACATTTTTATTTATATAGATTATTCTGGTTCAATGTACAATGATACTTAACAAATTATGATAGAATCCATTTTAAAACAGTTTTACATCGGTAAAGTTATTCATTTTTTATATTTTTATTTTATTTTATTCCAATTATTATGATACTAGTATTCTTGCTGAGTTTACTACAGTAGTATAAGTTGCTGGTGTCTGAGTCCGTGACAGCACCATCGCCACCATATCTTAGTTACTATAAACTATTAATAAGGTAAGAAGAGAAATGCCTGATCATTTTATCAATACACTTCGATCGGATAGAAATATTGCCTCTCTACTGAATGTTTCTAAATTAAGTTTTTGCTCGTGATATTTTTTGTTATGCTTGTTATTATTGTCCACATGTATTGTGAATATACTAATGTATTATTGTATTGTATAGTTACATAATATACTGTAGTTTCTAGAGTATGAAATCGAATAAATTATGAATATTTACGCGCGATGCCATTAGCGAGATCGACTTGCGGCAAGACGAGTCCATCCACTCGACTCGCTCAGGTAGCGCCGGGATAAAAACACCACTTGAAACGGACGCGGCCGGTCTCACCTAGATAACGCTCGCGATCAACCACAAAAAGAACAGACGGATAAAGAATACAAGTACACAACCCCATCTCATTCGACGGGTGTCGTAAGAGGCGACTAATGGAAAAATACGCAGACTATTTAGTATTACTGTGAGAGAAGGAAAATTCGAAATATAACCCTTGTACAAACCCGTCTGGCCAGGGTGTTTTTAAAACTTAATTGTATATTTTGTCCGAATAAAAGGATTTATTATTATTATATTATTTATTAGTATTAGTAGCAGGTATTAGTTAGCAGGCCCAGTTAATGACAATAGGCTCGCCACCTATTACATTGGGACCTAAACATAAACTGACGAAATGTGGGTGCTAGAGGACATGCCTTTAGTTTTCTTACTGACAGCACGAATTCTCCAGTGAGCTCTAGCTACCCTAACACAACACGAAGTTATTATGGCCGCGGTATTCTGTTGGGCGGAGGTACTTCCCTAGTCGGACTGCTCAATTGGGCGGAAATACCGCCTTGTCCAACCTCCTGCGATTTTTTAGCAGTGTCCGTTTTGCTTTAACAAAATCGAGGTCCTGATTGTACAAACACTTCCTACTACACTGAAACAGATGAGAATATTATACTAATGTATAACATGATAAAATGATTCTATACATCCTCCAGATGGAATGGTTGAGTATTCGTTACACAATCTTATATTATAGAGTACAACATTTGAAAAGTGAACATCAAAATATGCCTTAGCCTTAAGAAAATATTTGTTGACATACCTGATTTGCTATTTTAAGGCAATAAACAATTTATAATAATATATTCTAGATGACAGTTAAAAATAATACCCAAACTTTTTTTTATTTACCATTCTGAGTGACTTTTACGAAGGGCCTAAGTTTAGAATACAACTTTGAAATGCCGAAATACTGCTATTTATGCTCTCCTGGCCTACTTTGCTGCTGTCACCTTCTGATTTATATAGCGAGATTATTTTTTAACCCTTCCCTCGCTTTCTGCAAATTTGTTACCTGGCTGAGCTTGTTAACTTGTATTAAACAGGAGAACTTCTTGACTCAAGTATACCTATATTTTTTTTAATGGTAATTTTTGGTAAGGATGATTGAACCCTGTGGGGTACTCTATTAGACATTCTATAATTAAGAGTATATCTGCTGTGTAACTGCAAAACTTTCGCCAGTTAAAAATAGAGGTCTTGGGTTTGATGCCCACTCAGTGCATATATTTTTATGCATAATATATATTTTTCCATTGCAGACCAATGCTGTGTCCATGTTTAATCCGTATGTATTTGCAAAAAAATGTTTTAAAAATTCTGGAATTTCTCTATAATTTATAAATTGTATATCACGACTGTGACCCCACATCCGAGAAGAGGGCCAGATCGTGAGTGATGGCCCTGGGTCGGCCGGGGTGCGAGGGATATGCCTGTCAACCTCACTTTCGGCAACCAAAGCGACCCACAGGCGGCGTGCGTTTTAGTCGATTCGAGTCCAACATAACCGTAGGGATTTTGCGCACGTAAAAAAAAAAGATTATCGGTTTCTCATTTTCAGATTTTCGAGCTAATATTGTTCCTTTTTTGCACCAGATGAATTTGTAGGTATTCTTTAATTCTTGCTTCGCGTTCCATAGTAGTTTTTTGTTATGTGGTGTGAGAGCTTCGTTAACATATATTTTTTGCTCACCGACCCCATTCATAATTCATGAGGAAATCTAAGAATAGGCTTTACGTGCGCTGATACCAATACAATCAAAGATTGAGTGTAACTATATTTATCAAAATTACAATAATAGACCATGAATTAAAATTAGACATAGTGGGTAAGCTTCCTAAAGCTGAGAAAACAAAATAAACTCATCAACTTCCCAGGGGACTGCTCTGACCTCTAAGCAACCGAACCTCGCCTGAAATCATACAAACCTTCCTATCCGTCTTACGGCGACGATGGGTCTGCCTGAATTGATTATTTTTTCCCTATTTTTTATCGATTTGAATAGTTAGCATACTCATCATCATCATCATCATCATATCAGCCATACACAGGATCTCGTTGAACAGCGTCATCATTACGAACGTGTTGAAGATGATTGTGAAGTGCTGAGACGGTTCTGATGATAACTGCTGGTAGCGGCCTGATGGGATGTCTAGGATCCTGTCACCTGCGGAAGGAAAGTTGAAGATAATACTTCAAAAACATTCACTTTGACATACTTGACGTAGTGGATCACTTTTCTACACACTTTACAAGACTGTCACAGTTTTTAAATACAAATAAATAAATATATCCTATACATTGATAAGACTCAGTAATAATATCTAATAGTAATTTCAGAGATTTATGTAGGCCGATCCCGGCGGCACTGCAATGCCGGGCCGACCTGCGACGAGAGTAACAATAGGGCCCGGAAAATGGCAATAGGCTCACCCCCTATTACGTGGGACCGAAATTCAACTCTGTCTAGGCTGACATCTAAGCACTGCACGTGTTGTCCTGTGTAGGAAAGTAGTGGGTGGGACTAATTCATTAAAGTCATCAGAACGTTCACTATAGTAGAGAGGTGCGTAGGTACTAGGATGCAACCAGTCTACCATAACGTCTTACCTATCTACCAGCCGTCGACATGAAAATCCCGACTTGCTGTCTAAAAAAATTGGTTGCCTGTAAAGTCGGTATACGGGCGAAAGTTTTACGTGACAACGACTTTGAGTGGTAAAATAATTTTAATGTGAATATTCATTCGTATAGTAGGAAGAAGGATGAAATATCACTACACAATCGTTTTACAATTAACTTATTTTGTATTCTACTGACGCCGCACTAGAGTGTACTGAAGTGTATAGGTACACACCCGCGTATCACCAGCTACATTTTTAAATCCTGACGTCAACCGGTCACGTTTCCAAGATAGCTTCTTTTCATATTAAACCTATAAACCGAAACATTAGGCCAAAGCTTTCCAACCTTTTCTTGGACAGGGAAGTCTTAATCAAGATATTCTACTGAAACAACAAAACGGTATTTCCGTCCAATTGAGCTCCAATTGAGGTCATAAAAACCTCGTGTTGGGTTCCCGGCGGTGAGTAGGGTAGCCAGTGCTCACTGAGAGTTTTTGTGCTGTCAGTGGGACTACCAAAGGCTTGTCCTGCTTCTTTTACACCGATGGCATAGAAACTCTATGCTTACAGGGTCAACAGCGCGAGTGTTACTCTTTTGGTGTTGCACAAGTCCATAGGCCAAGGTAACTACTTTCCATCAAGTGGATCATGTGTTTGTCTGCCACCTAAGTGGTATTAAAAAAAATACTTCAATATACATACGCTGCTTGTCTTCTCTTCGCAGCCAATTTCCCCTCGCAGACATGGTCGGCCGCATGCCGGTGTCGCAGGCAGAAGTTGAGCGCGCACTCCCCACAGACCAGAGAAATCTTATTTTATTTTGCGTAAAATGTGTTATTCCAACTGAAACATTTGACTAAATAAAAATAGGTAAATAAATAAATATTCTACAATATTCTACACATCTACAATACTGCCCGGAATACGGCAATAGGCTCACCTCCTATTACGTGGGACCGAATACAATTCTTGGTGAAATGTGGGTGTTATCTATCAGAATTTTTATAGGAAGGTATGTTCGTTTACTTTATATGCCTCGTTGAATATGCCTAATATATTGGCGTAATGATTGCAACAACGTATAGTCTGACGTCATTGCAAACACTACTAAACTTTATCGATTGAAATAGAAATAAGTGGGTATTGAGAGATTTTATTACCGGGTTTTTTACTCTGTTGAGTATATATTCATACATACAAATACTAGTATTGGGCTGGAAAGAACGCAAGTCAAGCTGTCCGCGTACTGAGGCAACTCGAGCGCCGGAGGCCGATAAACGACCTCCGAGGAGGGCCAGATCGAGAGAGATGGTCCTGAATACGTAATAAATAAAAATTATGAAGGGTACTTATCATAATAATAATATATAAAATTAAAATATTGTTACGTGCACGGGGTCCAATTAAATGCCGTTTACTCAACGAAGAGATTTATTAGCTCACCACAAACTAGACAATTTAATCACTAGTACACACAGTACTCTTCAACAGTTCTGCTGAGACACACTGTCTGATAGGTTGAACAACTTCTGCAGTGTATAAATATATTTATGGGGTACAGGAGCTTCATTAAGATGTTGGGAACTAAAGCCAAACGCCTAGCTGGCACACCTGCTGATTAAAGTTAACGGACGAGACTCTGGTGCAGGTTTTTTTATCGTGCGGAAATCCACTGGGTTACTATTTATACTGTTGATTAATGGCACTTGTTGGAATATTGACTCCCCCCTTCCCGCCCGCTGGAGCCAGTGTCGGTGGTTATTTCGGACTCGAACCGCCCAAAATCGTACGGCTGTTTTGGGCTATCAGCTGCCGGGGGATTACAGTCATTAGGTACAGAATAATAATGAATTTCGTCACGGATCTTCGGAGGATACGGAATTTCCGTCAAGTATAAATCTATTCTCATCGTCGCGTCGACGGCTTCCAGGATGTAAGTAGGTAGGTAGGTAGATAAACAACACGAGCTACATACTATTATTGGCGCGCGTGAAAAGTGCATCTAAGCGGATGATTGCTTCTTTTTTTAATAAAACTGGACACGTGGCTACTGTTGCTTTAGAAAATCGTCGTACTGTGAATAGTGACTGGTACCCGACCATTTGTTTGCCGGAAGTTATTGACGAACTCCGTAAAAATAACCGTAAACGCCGTATCATCCTTACAATTAAAACTCTATTAATTATCTTAATAAGCTAATGTAGCGAGCATTATTAATTATTTACATTCGTACAACACACGTCACCAACAGTTAAACGGAACGGTCAAAACTGAGACTAGAAAAATCTTTAACAATCGCAATTCTCAAAAAGTGTAAGACTAAAAGCTATTCTAAAAGGATTATGATGGAAGATGTACGATAGTTAGGTAAATTTCAAAATGTGAATTATTACCAACAACTGAGCGAATAAAATGGAGTAAAATAAAGACTCAGTCACACATGTGATCAATAATGTTGTTCTATAATATACAAAATCAATGTCAAATCTTGTTCAACTGAAAGAGCTCACTTTTTTATGTTCAGTCAATCGACTGCACTTCGGGGTATTTTCACTATTCAATAGTTGAGGCTATTGCCCAGTCACGAACAACATTGGCCTCAGTCAGCTGGAACGTACCTAAAATATCTTGAAATCGAATTTGTATATATTACAGAATAGACCCCTCACCAGAGAGCAAAGTACAAACTTTTGATGCAACCAGGCCTAATACCATGATGATGATCATGGGTTCAATAAGAAGAAGAGAAGAAGAAGAAAAGAAATTATAATGATTGTCTGATAGCTTTTTAGTTATTTAAACTATCATAGTCACTATTCCAGGTCTCGCAAAAAAACCGGTTTCAAAACCACCAGCTTTTAAAATGAAAGCATTCAAACCGCCACATTTCAAGGACACGTGCGTGCCCATGTTACCGTCCATGCACACGAGGTACCTACTAACATTACTATATTATTATTATTGGTACAAGTTTTACCGGTATAGTGATTTATCGGTTTACCAACATTTACTTGGGCTAAATCAAAGATGCACAACGCAATGCAAGTAACAATTGTTAAAAATATGCAGTTTTTTTATTCCTCATGACTGTGAACCTTTCAAACGTGATGTCTACCATTATAATTATTGCGTACGAAAGGAACTCGAGTGTCGGAGGTCGATGAATAACTCTAACGCCCTAAGAGTGCAGTCCTGGGGGTGACGAGTGGAGCCGCCTGTCACCCTAGCAGAGGCAGGCTGCGGCGGTGGCGCGCGTTGCGGGTATCCCCGTCTCCGGAGACGAGTTGAGGAGGCTAATTGCGACCTCGATGATCTCACTACGTTATTTTATAATTGCTATAGTAGACATGGTAACTGGGCTACATGTTCGACAGTTGTGATGTTTCCTTTCGAAATTATACACATTCCTGGAGCTACTTGTTAAATCATTTGTATAAAAACATCCTATTATAAACATGGAATCCAGCGATTCAAAACTTGCAGCCTCGCTTTTATGCGCAGTCGGATAAACACCGGACAGTTTGCTTACAGAATAAGAACACTGTGAGTGCGGTATGTGACGAATAAACATACCACACGAAATGTGACACAGTGAAAAGAAAATATTAAAAATATCAGTTAATGCGCTTTGACCTTTACAAGACATTCCAAGTCTTCTGACATATGGAGGTACAAGCATAACGGACGAAATTTCCGTGTAATTTTGAAGATGCGTTCTCTGAGATGCGTCGTACATTCAAGAGGAATTCGTCAATGTTTAAAAAGTACAGATGTCAGAAGAGATTGTATATAGCCTAGAGGCGCTTATTAATGTGATTGGAAAATTAAATACTGAAGAACTCATCGTGCTAAACGTCAAATCAAACTTAGAGCCTCCCGTTACACACTTCTGTAATGAAGCCTTTAACTATAGACAAAACAAATGGTTATGTTTTGATGACTTATGCAATAGAACAAGAAGAAGTCAGAGAAATATGATACCTCATTGCCTTGTGTATGGACAAAAATAATTTCAAATTACAATGATGTAGGTAGATGAATCATGACTATAGATTTTTTTGTTTTTGTTTTAATTTGCTTATTTGTGATTTTGGCAATTCTATATATTATTATACTTAGTTTCCTCTTTAGTTACTTTGTTTATTATTAAATAGTTTAATTTGAAAACTCATTGGAAGTGGATTCATTAATGTCGGTATAGGACAGTTGAATTTATTTATTTCTCGTGTGTAATTGTGATTTATAATTTTATATCTATGTGAAAGATTCCCATAAACTCCTGACAATATCAAAACCTATCTAAATATGACTAACAGTCAACAATACCACCTACCAACAATAGGTACACATAAGCTCAGAAACTGTTAAGACACAGAAACAACAATGGCGTCGCAAACAATTCTTAACTCTTTGTGGACATGTAACCGTGATTATAAAAATACAAAACAGACATTGGATTAGCCTTTTATAAAAATAACATAATTATTTTTTTGAAGTTTAAATTAATGCCCAGTAGCCAAACTGTCATCCGCAACATTATCGCGGAGGTACTTCCCCAATCGGGCTGCTCAATTGGACGAAAATACCGTCGTGTTCTACCTCCTATTATACATACCGGACCCGGCGTCCATTTAACGATCTTTCATAGTAAATATATACATATATAGAAAACATTAAACACATAAACATTCGGAAAGAATGTGCTAGCACAGCAATACATTATCATCGGTCTGGATTATGTTTGTGTACCTACCTATTACCACAGAATGGCAAAATCAAAGTCAAAAATCATTCATTCTCATCAGTATCAGAATAAACGGGATATTTACCATGTTTCATTGTTTTGAGTTTCCGATATTTCGGCGAAATGCTATCCATTTTGCTGATAAATTCCGTGGATTTTTTGTTGGCATAAAACTACAAATATAGACTAATGTTACCCAGGTTGGTGAACTTCAAATTTTTGGCCCTCATGTAATGAAGGGATACAGAAATAATTTACAAGCAACTAAAGATACTATTACAGAAGATGGTTGGCTCAAAACTGGAGATCTACAAGTGTAATAATAACAGGCCACATATTGTTAGGGGGCGCCTCTATCCACGACCGCTTCTCCTGACCTGATGCACAGAACACATATGTTTGAACAAAATAACTTCTCAAATTACAGAATACTCAGAATGTGTGATTCTACCTCAAAACCAACCTGGTTTTGAGGTAGAATCTTTGTTTCTTGTTTTGAGTTGTCTTGTTGCCTCACTGTGTGTGTTCTACTGTCTATACAGTGGTTTGTGCTCAAATGAATTGTTTGACATGATGCCCGTAGCTACATTCTATCATCGCACCTCTTGCCATAGGCAGGGAATTCATCCTCACACATTGCGACCTGAGATGGTGCGCACTATGCGGTATGAAAGAAACTTCATCCCACGCACACTCAAGCTGTTTGAACGTTAATTAATAGCTGTGTACACATATTCAATCGTTCACGATTCACGGTCATGCACAATGGCACACATAAACGTATAACACACCACATGGGAAGAGATGGGGTGTCCCTGATTCTGGATCGAGGATGCATCCACGTTGTCTTGTGCTTAGCGGCAAGTCTGAACATAGTGTTCGATATTGATCGATCTCTTAAAGTTCGGATATTATAGTAATCGATTTTTTCATCCCATCCCTATCATTCAATTGTCAGAACTGTCAAACGGTACTTCTTAGATTTGACGGACTTTAGAAATTGGAAGGCGCATGACTGTCTAATTCTATTCCATTGAACGTAAAATATGGCGACGCATATCTAATCGCGTTTGTTTCACGCGAGCCGTTCTACTTTTTCTGTCAAGGAGCTATTACCCATTCTTTTCAGTCGATAAATTATGAATGAGGTAAATCACCTTACGATATGTCACTGTGATGTGCTTTTTGTATAATAATTCCCTGACGTATACGATAATGTTAGAAACGACAAGTTATTATGATGGAGGTAAGCCATTTTACTAATATTTGTTTGTTTCCAAACACACGTCTTTGATGCGCATTGAAAGCAATGTTCGGTTCAAAAAAGCGAGAAGCGATATCTCCTGTGAGCAATTTGTGTCAATGTCTACGTTTAAGCGTGACACTGTGAAGTTTAATACGTTTTTGTAACTAGTTATGTGCCTAATACAAAACGCTGAAGACTACAAATTTATTCATTAGTTTTTAAAAAAGGATTGCCCTTACACCTCTTCAAAGTTAAACAAGTCCCTAAGGTAAGCCATTTAACTAATATTTGTTTATTTTTATTGGGCGCTGTAAACCTGCGATAAATACATACATAACCTCGAAAAGCATCAAAAAGTCATTGGTGTGTGCCATGGTAAACCTAGGATCGAACCCGAGACCTCGTCTCAGTAGTCTATTACCCATACCACTAGGCTACCTACATTATTTAATACCTATATATACATAATAATTTTTCTGTAAAACCTTATTATTTAGAAAAAGAAAACATATTTTCACTTTGTTAGCTCAAAAAGGTCCCGAAAAACGGTCGGTCATGTGACATTCTGCTTGTGACGTCATCAAATAATATCTACGAGAAGACCAACCGACGAAAGTTTTCGTTACGCTTAGTAAATTTTTTATAGTTACGTCACGCGAACCGTCAACAGATTTTTTGCGTTTCAATAGGCTCGCGTCGTAATTTTTTTTATACCATTTCAAGCGCACGGCCCACCTGATGGAAAGCGGTTACCGTGGCCTATGGACATGTGTAACACCAGAGAAGCTACACTCCCGCTGCCGACCCTGTAAGCACAGAGTCTCTGTGCCGTCAGCGTAGTGGACAAAGCTCCAGTATTTGCATGTTTCCTGGATCTTTCAAAGGCCTTTGGTGGCGCTTGGCAACGTGCGGTAATGGACTGTATTGCGGGGATGTAGCTAACTGTTCCATTGACGCTTTACACACAAAAGACAGGTGGTCGGGTTGCCGCGGGAGTGATCCAAGCAATGAATGCAACCCGAGAAATTAGGAGAGGATGCACTAACCTTCACGACACACGTGTTTTCATCGCAGCCGGTACACGGATCTTCTCTTCCTTGCTCAGGAGCTGCCGTCAGCATCACTAGATCACTTGAGGAACACACGAGAGGCACAATCCGATCGGTAAAGGTCTATGAAGCGGTAAAAATGTAACAAATATTAATCATTTTTGAGAGACGCGAGCGCGGTCCGTCATTACGCTGGCTAGTTCAAAGCGAGACTGAGTGTCTATATTTCACAAATGGCGGACGGAAGCCATATCTATGGTTAGTGCGGGAGAGGAGACGGGTATAAAAGGAGTGTGTTTCCGTGTCAAAATACAGTTTCTACACCGGCGCAACCATTCCCCCCGGCTTGAAGGGTTACCTTCGAAACGACAAATGCGAAACAAATCTAAAGTCTAATCTAAATCTAGGTTTGGGAAATAACAACTAAAATATAAACCTAGATTGGAGCTCGTGCCTACCGCTGGCTAGGCAGAGGGCAGAGGCGAACAAACAACACAACGCAACAGTCTCGACCAAGACGAGACGCGATTAGCCAACAACAAAATAAGGGTCTCTTCACGTGGGACCGATACAACAAGCGAGTGCTTCTTCTCCTCGGGTGGTTCGGAAACCGTAGTGGGATTGAATTGACTAACTGGCCACTTATCTAACGCGGCATGAATCCAGGACGGTCCACTAAACCATAACGGGTGATCTAAAATTTGCGAAGGAAGCAATCCACGAGAGAGACACCCGGCTGGGTTGTCGGTGCCAGCAACGTGAAAGAGATTATGTGGCGCCAATTCAGATTGAATTTTTGCCACTCTATTAGCGACGAATGTGTCCCAACGATGGGGCGAAGAGTGGGCCCAACACAAAGCGACTGTTGAGTCCTAAAAGCTAAAATTCTACTAATATTAATGCGAAAATTTACAATTATGTCAAATAAATTACCTTAAAGATTCCGACCACAATACAAAATGTCATTAAGCGACACGGAAGTGCTAGTCTTAGCACTGCCATCCAAAACTACGCGGAGTTTTAGTAGTAAGCTTATCTTCTCTAATAACTCCGCGGTGCGGGATAATGTACGAAGGCTGGGTCCCGCCAGTGTCCGCAGGCGCAGGTGAGATGTAACCTTTATCTAAATATTCGTTAACAACCTCATCATAGGCCCGCTTCGACTTTGGGGACGCCTGCATCTTTCGTTCCAAACAAAGAAAGCGTTTTTCAGCGGATACACGGGAGCCACCGAGTGAAAACTTGCGGATGGTAGACTCCAGTGGCGGCTCGACGGTGCAACAGAACGAAGCAGTCGAGTGACTAAAACTATCTATAGAAGCGGGTGCGGAACCAATTATAACAAAACCAAGAACTGTTTCCAGTGCGTGCGGAGCGGGGTACGTCGGTCCCCCTTGAACCTTACGTGATAACTGGAGGTGCGGGAGAATCGAAGCGCCGATCAATATATCGACGACTCCAGGAACAGCGTAAGTCTCATCTGCTAAAGGCAAGTCTTTAAATTTCGTTAATAAAGACGTGTCAACCGGGACGGTAGGCAACTGTTCAGCTATTCTATCTATAACGAGCGAATCCATGTCAAACCAAATATTATTATTAAAACGAGATCTAAACCTTGTTTTAACGGTGCCACGAACAGCTGACTGTAAGCTTCCAAAACCCTTCACCACTGAGCGGGTTGAACGCTTATCAACATTGAAACCAAGACGCCGACAACAATCTTGAGTAATAAAATTACTTTGCGAAGCGCCATCTAACAGCGCTCGAACAATGCGCGGCTTACCTAATGCATCAACAATAACAACGCGAGCGGTCGCAAGACACACAGTAGTGAGTGCAGCACTAGCGGAGAACGAACACAAGGTGACGTCATCCGCGGCGGTCACCGGGCGGGCCGGAGCGCGCGCGAGCGCGGGCTGCGGCTGCGGCGCAGGCTGCCGTGTGTCACCGCTCGACGAGCCAACCGTGCTCACATTGGATGCGGCATTACTATTCTCAAAATGAAGCAAAGTGTGGTGTCTCGCTTGGCATTTGCGACAACTATTTCTACTATTACATAAAACAACGCGGTGTTTAGTACCGAGACAATTAAAACAAAAATTATTAGCGCGAACAAATTTATAACGATCACTAGGCGACAATTTTAGAAAACCAGGACACCTGTACAGTTGCGAATGAAGCCGGGGGGAATGGTTGCGTAATATCTATTCAAATTAAAATACTTTCGTATGAATTGGAATGAGATGCGAGCGAGGTAGGCACAACCACGTGTCTACCCACGCAGGTACTAGGCAAATACGACGCAATTGAAAAAACAAAACAAAGCCAAATGCGTTAGGTATTACACTGTGCCTATGCACTAGGGTGTCTAGTATACCTAAGATCTAAGCCTAAATGTCTGGATGCGGGGTTTTCTACTAAAATAACCAGGCACTTAGGTGCGATGCGAAAATTGCGAACTACGATTAAGTGTTGATATGATACCTAACCTATGTATGTACCAGGTAGGTACTATGCGAGCCAGCGGCGAACGGACAACAAATCTAATCCTAAGTGTCTGGATGCGGGGTTTTCTACTAAAATAACCAGGCACTTAGGTGCGGCGCGCTTATTCCCATTAGAATAATAACAAAATACGAACTACGGCTAAGAATCCGGCTCGATCCGGACCAAAAATGGTGGCGCTTGGCAACGTGCGGTAATGGACTGTATTGCGGGGATGTAGCTAACTGTTCCATTGACGCTTTACACACAAAAGACAGGTGGTCGGGTTGCCGCGGGAGTGATCCAAGCAATGAATGCAACCCGAGAAATTAGGAGAGGATGCACTAACCTTCACGACACACGTGTTTTCATCGCAGCCGGTACACGGATCTTCTCTTCCTTGCTCAGGAGCTGCCGTCAGCATCACTAGATCACTTGAGGAACACACGAGAGGCACAATCCGATCGGTAAAGGTCTATGAAGCGGTAAAAATGTAACAAATATTAATCATTTTTGAGAGACGCGAGCGCGGTCCGTCATTACGCTGGCTAGTTCAAAGCGAGACTGAGTGTCTATATTTCACAAATGGCGGACGGAAGCCATATCTATGGTTAGTGCGGGAGAGGAGACGGGTATAAAAGGAGTGTGTTTCCGTGTCAAAATACAGTTTCTACACCGGCGCAACCAGCCTTCGACCTGGTATCTTATGGGCTACTCTGGGAAAAATTGAGAACGGAGACAACCTTGCCTTCTGAGGTTGTATCTTTGTTTACATACTGGTACAATAACCAAAACAATAAGGTAAGATGGGGGGAGAGCTGCTCTGAGCCTACAGTCCCGGGTCCTTTAAGCGGGGCGTGAAAAAGCATATGATGAGGCCGTCAAGCTGAGTGTCACCATTGTCACACGGTATGTGTAAGTAATGGTGACCCTCTTTTCTGAGACTTTGCTTTCGGCTTACCATCAGGCAAGGCGATGTCTAACTGACGTGTTCTATATATATAAAAAAGTGTATGTACCTGCACACCCATGCGCTGTGTATCAATGAAACTATATTCTATCGCGAGGCCCTCAAATAATTTATGAAGCCTCCGAGAGCTATGCCTTTATGATATATAGCCGCAGGCTCGCCTTCAGAGCCCACGGTTATTTATAGAGCGGAAAAAGTTTAAGACCGTTACTAACTTTGTGTTTTGTGGGGCCCAGTTTCTGAGTTTACGTACCTACTAAAACATTTGTTAATGTTGAGTCGATCAATGCTCTCTCTGCTCGCATCTTTTGCTTTAAATATGACTGTGATATTAAATCTATATTGAATTAGAATAAATAATAGTAAGTTATGAATAAGAATGAGACAAGCAATACTTTAAATAATACTGGTTCGAACTGAACGAATACCAACATGGTACAGTTCGCCTGAAAATTAACTTTTTATCCAAATTTTCATTGTAAACAAACCGTTTTTCGGCGATATTTCCAAATATTCACAGGAACGCCTACCTAACCGATTGCACCACCGTGTGGCTGCTGACGAGATCTTTCCGTAGGTACCTCTCGCGACTCGCTGGAGTCAGTACTTTTTTGGCAAATTGCATTTTAAGAATTTTCTTCGCCCTGTTGAGCACTCCGAGTTTTCTTGATGCCAACTTAACCTTGTCCTGCAAATGACTTCGGTATTGGAGGTCACTGGAGATATCGACACCAAGGATCCCGATACTCGAGGAGATGGTAAGCGGTGTGCCCAGGAATTGCGAAGTAAGTTTTGTTCATTGTACAGTCAGTATTAAAGCCTTTGCGGATGCGTAGAGATATTGCTTCCTTGGCTGTATTTTACTGTCTCTACCATGGTGAGTGTTCTGCTGAGCTCTTCCAACTAATCCCGCCCTCTCCTTTCCTACATAGGATAGGAGACTCTTTTCTTTGCCGCACCGAATGAACTCTTTACTGCGGTTTTTCCATGCGCCTACAATTTGGTCTAATTGAACTAGACGTCTAAGTGACGTTTCCTATATAAAAAAATAAATAAATAAATTGGGGTTTTTCAAAAGAGGCATTAGAAGGTTTCTTCATGGTCGGCAGTGCGAGTATGACGCCCCTGGTGTTGCAGATCGGGGTTGACCTCCAAGATCATACAAATTTATATATATATATAATATAATAAATGTATGTAATTTTATACAATAACAAATATAATGTATATGATAGGTGGATATATATAATAATGTATACATATATATTATATATATATATATGCAGTAGCTTTATATAATAATTGATATATAAAATTAACGTTATTTATATATATTTTATATATATGCATTTGTGCTAGTAAAAAATTTAAAAAAAAAAAACCAAACTTTTTAAATCAAGTATTGGTGATGAACCCATAATAATGATTCCTGTCCTCTTACCTTTCAAGACTTGTCTATCTTCTATGAAGTAAAAATAAAAATAAAAATTTATAAATAAAAATTCATTTATTGACAAAAAGTATGTTACAATGATTAACTTTGACCCCACACTAGGCAAAGCCTGTCCTGTGGGTGCCAAATACGCTTATCGTTAACGAGAAATGTTGTTGCTCGAGCGACATCATAGTTTTGGGTTTAACACAAAAATATACCATTCTGTCCACAATTTTTACCTACAATATAAATACACTATAAAATATAAATACAATATAAACAAAGAGGATTGTGAGGAATATATGAGGAATATACAATCCTTACACAGATGATGAAACCACTTAACTACCTCAATCTCTTCTCCCAACAATCACCAGTGACCTCGGGGAGCCGCAGGCAACAGCTCAAGTCTATAACAACTATTCTATTAGGTTAAGGTAATGGAATTTCTGAACATAATTATCCCTATTAACATTATGTTTAAAAATAAGAAACGTCAGAAATTGAATAACAATATGCTTTGTTGGGTTCAGTGTAGGGTAGCATTTTTTTCTCCGGGAACACAACACAAGGTTATTATCCTCTGGTGTTACTCACGTCCATAGGCCACAGTGACCACTTTCCATCAGGTGGGCCATGTGCTCGTCTGCCACCTAAGTGGCATAAAAAAACATTTTAGATCTAACATATATGTCCCAAGGTATACATACTTTCTCACGCGGATTCCCTACTGTTCAAGCTGGCTAATGCCCCTAAACCGGTCAGGTTCACTGCTGAACCCTTGTACCGTCGCTAGGGTGCTCTGAATGTACCGGAAGGTTACCGTAGCCAAAGTAAAAGACAAAGCAAGGAGGAAGTGTGTTTATTCACTAAAATGTGTCTATTTTAATGTGAACAAAGTGTCAACAAAGTGCCACTTGTTTTAGAGGAGTTTATCTGACAGTCTTCTTTGTTTTAATATTTTAATGAAATGTTTCAGGTCCGACTCAGAATTTGAACAGCATCACTGCTCTACAAGTGCTACAACTGAATCAGCATCAAAAAGCAAGAAACGCAAACAAACTGGTCATAAAGTTATTAATCGCCTAGATCGAGTTCAGTCCATCCTTAGAACATTGAACCAGTGGCAGTAGAAAAAGCATTACGAGCTACTAGATTCCATTTTAATAAACAATTGTTTTCATAAGGTTTATTGTTTTAAAAAACGTTTCAATATAGAGAGAATATGGAGAGATTGTAATATAGATTCTATAGGCAATTTCGTATTTACTGATTTTATATTTCTTTTTAAAGATTGCGCATCAAGTTTTCAGTCATTCCAGTTACAGGATTGCTGACAAGTTTACCTAAAGGCTTTGTTGTGATTGCTCTTTACGTAGCAAGCTCCCAACCGTATATAGCTATAAGTATGTTTTTAACCGTCACTGTTTGAAAAAGCATGGAGTATTTATTAAATGATGGAAAGTTTACATAATGAACAAAGAATATTACAGCGAGAGACTGCTCTTATGATGAATTTAGCTCTTAGATCACACGGCGTGCCACAGAACAGTGAGATCACATGAGTAGATAATAGGTACAGAGACAAAGCTTCATAGAACCACACGATCCGGTTGCACTAATGCGAGTACGCGGGGCATGGTGTACGTGTCCACTGGCCGCTTGTCGCAGGGGGAAGTTATTAGTATGGCCGGGTGACTAAATTGAACTGTTCTTCAACATGTATGAACTGTGACATAGACATATCAGCTCAAAGCTGCTCATCTATAATCAATAATAATAATAATATTTTGTACATGTGAGCCACACGGCCTACCTAAAGGAAAGTGTAGGTGTCACAGCTTCGGATATTATTTGATGGTAAAATCAATTATATCACTAGGATTTTTTGCGGAGTGAGCTCGTTTTTGGAGCTAACATTTCTGACCTTGAAAGAAATTATAGTTCACAACTCAGACATTAATAAAAAAATTATAGCTGACTTCATCCCAGATTTTTGAAAGAAGCAGTTTAAACAATAAATTGCGTATCGTGATTCAATATTACCAATATCGTTAATACATTGATATAAAAGCATATATGCTATCTTTTCTATGATTGACCCAGCCGCGTGGTTCCCGGCAGCGTTTTTGGTTGCCGAAGGTGAGGTTGAGAGGCATATCCCTCGCACCCCGGCCGACCCAGGGCCATCTCTCGATCTCTCGATCTGGCCCTGTCCTCTGGTGTGTGAGGACCACAGAGTCCCCAACTCGTCCCCGGAAATGGATAGGCGCATCAGGCGCGCTGCCGCCGCTGCTGTTTGTTTTCTGAACACAATAAAATAAAAAAATTAATAACTTACATCGTTACCAGACATTAAATAAAGAGGAAAGGAAGCAGTATTCTTAACTACTTATATATACTTATATTTAATGTTATTAGCTTACTTTATACTACATAATATTATAATATGGTATAGGTAAATTACTTTAAGTACTATAATAATCAATTTATTAGTTCAGTGATCTCAATTTTAATTCTTGCATCTAGCCTGAACATTTTAAAAATGTATCACTTGCATTGTCACTTTTTGCTCTATGTTAACTAACTTTAAGTGCCACACCGCCACTCGATTACTATATCAGTCACAAGGTCAATTCCCACTCAGTGCAAATATTTGAAGATAGCACTGTACTTAACACTCTCCTAAAGAATCATTATTTGTTTAAATCACGTTATAGAATCATTATCAAAGTAGAATGTGTTCTTGGTTGTAGGTTTCAAATAACCATTTTAAAATAAGATCATTGCTCCAATTCCTCCAAATTACACCATGACTCTTGAAGCCGATTTGACTTTACACAAATTCACTCATTTTACACTGGTATTCTTCCAAAAATACTTGGTCTATTAAACTAGAGCCCTAGGGCATGGTTCCTCTCCGTCGTTCTTCGCACAGGAAATAGCGCGACACAAATAAAATTCAAAATAAAACTAGAGTGTAACGTTAGATATTTGGTGTCGAGCCCGTCCAGTCCTCCTATACATCTCACAATTAAACTTCCAATAAGTCTTTTCTGTCCATTGGGACCTAAACATAAACTGGCGAAATGTGGGTGCTAGCACCTCTGCCTACCCCTTCGGGAATATAGGCGTGAGTTTATGTCTGTATGTTTAATTAGTATTAAAGTTACCGGGTTATTTACCATGTTGTATTGTTCTGAGTTTTCGCACGTATCCATAGCTTTCCACGGTGCGTGTCTTCTGTTCAGCGGATCCGAAGTCTGCGTCTTGTCTGCGCTTTCACAAATCACTTTCTATCTACAATTCGTCACATGTTGGTGCGGATCAGCGTCGGTCCTCAAAATAATGCAACATGGAAAGACGATATTAGGGTTCTTATACATAAACTTTTATATTTATGGCATGGTTACTAGACCTTTAAACCATCATATTTTGTATTATTATTTCTTCATTCAAAACAAACAAATCTGTTGAAGTTTATAAGCTGTTAAAAACATCAACAGTAATTTAGTAGCAGTACTTTGCGCACAAAATGTTTCAAAACATGTCGGCAGTTATGTGTTATGTGTATACTAAAGATAAAGACTTGCAAAATGTAGTAGTTCATAACTATTCCCATGGTTGCCACATGGAATGTAGGTATGGAGGCAGTGAGATTATTATTAACGATATTCGTGATATTGTTTTTTATTTAGGAAAAGGCCAAAAGTGGTTTCGGAAAACAGTTTTGCTTCAATCATATGAACGATAAAAGGCGATTTATTTTTGACAGATGCAAACCAGTTTTTGCTAAACATAGAATTCTACCGCTGTCTTGTCTAAATATACTAGAAGAAATAACTGCCTTTGTATAAAAAAACTGACATCTTTGAAAAATGTAATTCTTTCTACATCCAGACCTAAACTTAAATTTAAACTCGATACTTTCTCAAGTTATGAGTTAAACATGATATTGGAGACAATAGATGTCAAAACATACATTATAATAATTTTCATCCCCCCATCTCGGAAAGAGTAATTTTTCTCTTCGATCTCTGAGTGCAAAATTCGTTTTTATCCTCTAGAGGGTAAAGTAAATTTGAATTTAGAACATCGTGTGCACATTGTCTTGTATAAAAAGCTATGTTCATTTGTGTATTTTGGTGTAGAATAAAGAATATATAATATTATTATTATCATCATTAGAAATAGGAAAATGATCAGCACATCTACAGCTTTTCAGTATATGTTTTTACTTGTTACATGACAATACTACATTTCCACAAACGGCAAATGAACCACAGTGGCTATGCCAATACTATCCTTTGAATAGTCTTTCAGAGGTTAACATTGACATAGCCACAGTTGGAATAATAATAATAATGTTTATTTCTCACCAAACCGTTTACATAAGAAATCTCAAATAAAATACAGGGTCTCGAACCTGTGGATGATTTCTCTTCACGAGAAGGTAGGACACGGCGGTATTTCCGTCCAATTGAGCAGTCCGACTGGGGAAGTACCTCCGCCCTACAGAATACCGCGATTATAATAACTTCATTTCCCGGTTAATGGCAATAGGCTCGCCACCTATTACATTGGGACCTAAACATAAACTGGCGAAATGTGGGTGCTAGTACCTCTACCTACCCCTTAATATAGGTGTGACAGACAAACGGACAGACAAACAACTATACATATATCATTGTTAGTCTTAATCTCAGTTTAATCTGTGGTTTATTTAATGGTTTATAATCATCTGAAGTTAGCATTCTTATATTCCATAATCTCACGTGTCTCGTGTTCCATGGCTTGAGTGCTGCTATCAGCCACCTAAGTAGTATAAAAAAGAAATTAATCTCATTTATTGTTCATTTTCACAAACCTTTTTTCGCTATAACTTTTCCGGGTTTATTATTTAATTGGATTCCGGATTCATCCATATTGTATAATCTTTCCGGTTTATCCAACAAATCATTTTCGGTTAAGACTTTGATCAAAAGATCATAGAAGTTATTTACTTCTTCTCTACTCAGACCCTTGGCTCCAGTCGGTCCACTGTCTTCCACGCTCATCACTGGGATCTCAACTTTGTTTTAGCGGAATCCACTTTGGTTCTGTAACAACGGATTACGATAAATATAAATATAATATATAATATACGGTAATACGGTAAAAGCTTAGTGGTATGGGTAATTGAATGCTGAGACGAGGTCTCGGCGGCCGCCGACGCCCATAGAAGAAAAGGGCCTCGGACTTTTCGGACACCGACGTTTCTCCGAATTATCGTACTAAAGAATGGTAGATTAAATAGGTTACACTTATGAATAGTCTTTGTCTTAAATATAAACCTAATTTGAGAGTTAGCTGGAGAAAAAATTATAAACATAAAAATGATAATAATAAAAGTAATTGAAAAATTGTTATCAATTGCGATACGATTCGCTGCAGAAGTCAATTTAAAAGAACATAACATATGAAATGTGGATTATCCTATCCGCGTCTGTGTAGACGCACCCTTCTGATTATTCAGGGATTAACCTTCTTTCGTGAGGGAATTCCCATGGATATCAGCCAAAAATAGCACGCGGTCTCGAGTCTCAATTACTTTTACCGTCTCTCCCATGGTGAGGTTCTGATGAGCTCTTCCAATTAGTTCCACCGTCTCCTTTCCTACACAGGACAACACGTGTAGTGCTTAGATGTCACCCGCACACGGTTCAGAGTATCCAAGAGCCAAGCGGTTCGGAAAATATTTCCTTTGATGCACCACTAAGACCTGGAATTCATTACCCTCATTCATAACTACGTCCTCGTATTCACCCTTACATAAAAAGAAAATCATTTAACTACTAATTTTATCTTGCAAATAGTAAATGCAATAAGCCATATTGTATTTATCTGAGGCCAAGAATGTCCTAAGTGTACGCACGGGACATTGTTATGTAACGGGAACTACCGGGGTAATCCCACGATACTTATAGCTGTGATCGTCTATTTACCTAATCTTTAAAACCCGACCCAATATTTATCATTCATTACTTTAATAATTCTGACACTACAGTTTAAATCGTTATTCTAACTTAGTTTTTAACTGTTCGGAATAGTGTGATGATAAGACTGTGGATTTATATTTCATTCAAATGAGATATATATTAGATTCAATATAGGTCTTTGATAGTTTGAACTTTGTGGCATCTTTTTCAGCTGTATATTTGATATAGGCCTTTAATGTCGAAGATATCATATATGATTTGTGATATGTGATCCGGATCAATTAAATGTCTCAAGCCCCGAAGAGCGAGACTAAGAATCTCAAGCCCCGAAGAGCGAGATTATGAATCTCAAGCCCCGAAGAGCGAGATTATGATCAATTCCGAAGAACTGATAGCGTTGATCAAAAGATCAAGGCTCTCCTCCACTTCGTCACAGTTAATTTAATTCAGTTTGTAAAACCTCCACTAAACTCCACTGTATACTGTAATCCTTCAGTTTTCGGCTTCTGGTTCCAGTATAAAATGTAGTAGCCCTTTAACGCCTCACGAATCTCATGAACGATGCCAAAACAATTAGAATAATTATTGAATGTGATATAATATTATTTCAACAATAATTTATTATGCCTTCACGGCTGTAATGGCAGTCATTTACTAATGAATATATAATTAATTTGATAGGTTTTGGCAGGTTTATGGACCGCTACACTTTACAAACTGCTCTGATTGGTAATAATATGGTATCTTCAATCAGAGTTGCTCTAATACTGTATCAAAATGATCCAGGAGCCACAGAATTGAATCCTAACAGTTGGTAATAAATGTATGACTTTACTATTTTAGGCCTCAGTATGGTATAAATGATGAGATCTAGTATAATCTTAGATGAATAGTATAATATATGAATTAATTATGTAATTCTAATAGGACATAAATAGTTCACTTTAGCACGTATGCTGTTAAATAAGATCTCACTAAATAAAGCCTTTCGCATTAATAATTCAACTGCAAATTCTTTCCAGCTACAGTCAAATGTGGAAATAACAAACCCCAACTCAATCTCTATACAAGTTGTGTATCAACACAAAGATAACGTAACAGATTCACTTCAAACTAAATGTACAGTGCCACACCTATAATTCTTATAGAATTCCTACAATCTATGTCTGTAGCAACAGAAAACTAACTAGACCTAGCTAGGAGCCCTAGTGTTTACCTTAGGTCTATTAAGACTTACCAACCTTAATAGGTGAGTTAGAAGTTATGTGTATGTGTGTGTTGTGAATTGTGTAAATCAACAATGTGAACTAGCTAAGGTAATGGGAAGTGATTTCGTTTAGACTCTCCTACAACGAAACCACGGAAACCTAGGTGACCAGGATAAGGTATTGAGACGCTTTCGAAGGCCAGTCTCAGCCCCGAAATTTAAAGCAATCTTTACCTACAAGAACTTATCAACACTACGTCTCAAGGATGTTTGGTATTTGTGTGTATTGGAATAGGTATATAAATAATTAGGAACCTTCTGAAATAATTCAGAAAGCGCGTTGTTCCGACACAGTTTCCGCACACCGAACTTTTGCCACTTTCTCACAAATTACACTGGCGTAATACGGCTAGAATAATTTAATGAAACCGTTGCATGGTCTGTGCACTTCTACTAATCGAACCAAACTCTGTTCCCCGCAAATCAGCCGATTTCCTTTTATACCAGTGTGAACTCCGCGCGGGAGCGGGGACGCTTGCGTCCTTTTTTTATCATAGGATTTTTTACAATGTCAACAAAGGAATTCAGTGCAAGTTAATTTTAAGCTCATGTTTACATTCAGATATAACATGCCTTCATGCAATATAATCAATTATGATTATATTCTACAGAATATCAATCATGCAAAACAATAGTATATAAAATACAGTAAACCAAATATACAGTAACTAAATAGTAAACCAGCTGGTCATGCACGTATGTATAAACATACAGTATTTGCGCTTTCGTCGTGAAGAGTGAGCTCTTATTTATTTTTTTATAGAATTCTATTTTGTCGTAATTTTGTAATGCTTTGTGCCAATTACTAGATTAATCCGAAGATTAATCATTCCATGGAGTCAAACTCGCATGAACCTACAAACGTGTGTGGCGTAACACGACGCCTTAATTATAATCAAAATCCACCATCTTTATCATGATACTATTCCATATCAAATATGATTACATTCTCAATATATTGTTACATATATGTAATATTGCACTCGTTCACGTAAATAATATTAGCATCATAACAGTCTTTTGCATACATGTGTTTAAAAATAGAATATCCCACGAATTCGATTTAGCCATCGTTCCCATAGCGTTGAAGTGGACGCTCTAACAAAAAAATATAGTTTATGACCGACCTCTATTTAGAATAATACGCATTTTAGTTAAGAGAAAAAAAAAATATGCCATGGTTTCCTGTTGTGTATTTATGCTTCAAATATGAGTACTAAAATGATAAAATAATCTATATTCTAAATATACGAATTTCAGACTTTGAAATAAGCTGTTTCGCTTAGAAGCAGTCTTCTTTCGAAGATCTGTCTATAGGGTAAAACTCTAAATATTTCAAACTTATCTTCATTGACCCCTTTTTTATATAATACCTTGGTAAATTGATAGTGTTATAATTACCCTTTATTTTATTGTATTTGGGTTCCACGAGAGTATAATAATTATTTGTAACCTAGTTATAGCCTTAAACATCCCCATGACTTGACGATTGAAACCATTTATGCTGTTTTATTGTTCGATTGTCATTGCCTGTCTCGGTATTTTAAAATAGTTCAACTTGAATGTATCTACACGTAAGATAAAGTAAATTAAAGTTTACATTAACCCTGTGTCAAAAAAAACCTGTCTAAGTCACGCCTCCTATCCTAAACTTATCTCTTGGCAATATCAAATATCTATTTGAATGCTCTACATAATCTAATGGATAACTCTCTGTTAATGTATTAATGAATGTATTAAGTCGTTTAGTAAGTATATGTCACCTCATCTTGTCCAGCTAGTCTTATTGGATTTTCTGTCTCATTAGATAATAATTATAAACATTGAAATTCCTATTAACAATTCCACTTTAACAATTTGATTTTATCAAGTTTTAATTCGTACTTTGTTAACTATTTAACTTCAAGATAACTATATATATTATCATATATTTGTGACGTCAGAGCAACCCGGTCTACTTAGTTTTTGAACTGATATTATTAGTAGATTGTGAAGTATTATTTTCGCTACTTGTATTCTGAGTTTCGGTCGCAGGTTTGAATTCAATAGGTTTCACGCCTCCTCGCATATTATAATAAGTTCTACCACGTGTTTCACCTCGACCACGCCTATTATAACCCCTATAAGACTGACCTTGGTTATGATAATCTCTATTGTTACTAGTTGGATTATGCCTAATGGTATTTACACGTACTGAACTATATTTTGTATTTACATGAGTACCCCGCGGTCTTTCGTGTATTTTAGCAGTTGTACTCTGCGATTGAAAGCTACCGGATTTTTCTTTGTTTATGTTACGTTCTAAATGTCGTAAAAACTCTACCGCCTCCTTGACTGTCATCTGCTGTTGTCGGCTAAAGTACGCCACCTGCACATAGTCTGGCAATTGTCTAAATATAGTATTAACTTTTTCCGCATCCGTAAATGGTAATGATAATGCATGAACCTTTTCTAACTGTTCACAAAAATATTTCTCCATGCTACCAGCTTGTCTATTATATCGAGAAGTTATGAACCTATTTTTCACTACTTCTTGTTCGGATGAACTCCAAAATACATTTTTGAAATCTATTTCAAAATCACTGAAAATTTTCCAATAATCTCTATAAATATTCATACGAGATTTTGCTTCCCCAGTTAAAGACTCTATTGCAAATAAAAGTGCCCTTTCATCAGTAAAATTCTGTCCTACTAAGTAGTTTTTTAAATCCCTTAGAAAAGTCATTGGATTATACGTCTTATTGCCATCGAACGTAGGTAACTTCTGTTTCACCTGAACTACAACCGTTTGACGCGCCATCTCACTAACAGTGCTAATTTCTGTACCACTAGCAATTGGTGTTACCGTTGAATCTGAACTCCTACCGCTATCACGATCGTTTTCTAATCTCGTCAACCTATTCAAAATCTCCGAAAGTAACTGATTTGTTTGATTCGCGTTATCTATGTTCTGAATACTACTACCTGACTTACGCATACGGCGTTCGTTATTCTTTCCAGACATCTTAAACCTTTAAATAACAATCTAATAAATCTAAACTAACAACCTTCTACTTAAATGTTACTTAGTACTGTGTGTCAATGTGTCAAAATGTGTAAGTGTTAAATAACTATGCTTATCGTAATCTATTTGTCAAGTATTCACAAAATCTTTATCACCTAAATGTCTACTTAACCAATTGGTTATTTTAAAGCCAATAATAACGACCTATTTCTCAAGTATTATAATGAACGACTATTTGAGTGTGTTGGGTTACTTTGTTATTATTTTAAATGTTTAAATAATATGACGTGTCACACTAAAGTTTTTGAATATGAGATTTATGTGTTTATGTTATCTGGAATTTTCGAAGTATTGACCCTTCTTTTTTTTGTTTAACTTGGCAAGTTTTTGAAACACGCAACAATTTTTTTTAACTATCGTCTAACTCAACACGTGTACCTATCTCGTAACTTGCGTAAATTAACTTTTAGGACTGCAGTTTGTATGCAACTATAATGGATGACCCTTTTTAAACAATATATCCCAAGTTTTATTACCTGACTTTAACAAAATTTGTGGATGAACAGTAGTGACGGCTTCAAAATAATGAATGAACTTATTGTTTACTAACAGTTTTGGATTTCAAAGATTTGTCTACATATTTTATCTACGTTGTGTATATTTTTGGTAAAATGTAATGAATTGAAATTTTAATAGCTGAATATGTATTAAGTACTGATAGTAATATCGCCCGATTCTTTCCGGTGTATTAAGAACTTTTAATACATTAAACGGAATCCTGGTCACGGCACCAAATCTGTAACGGGAACTACCGGGGTAATCCCACGATACTTATAGCTGTGATCGTCTATTTACCTAATCTTTAAAACCCGACCCAATATTTATCATTCATTACTTTAATAATTCTGACACTACAGTTTAAATCGTTATTCTAACTTAGTTTTTAACTGTTCGGAATAGTGTGATGATAAGACTGTGGATTTATATTTCATTCAAATGAGATATATATTAGATTCAATATAGGTCTTTGATAGTTTGAACTTTGTGGCATCTTTTTCAGCTGTATATTTGATATAGGCCTTTAATGTCGAAGATATCATATATGATTTGTGATATGTGATCCGGATCAATTAAATGTCTCAAGCCCCGAAGAGCGAGACTAAGAATCTCAAGCCCCGAAGAGCGAGATTATGAATCTCAAGCCCCGAAGAGCGAGATTATGATCAATTCCGAAGAACTGATAGCGTTGATCAAAAGATCAAGGCTCTCCTCCACTTCGTCACAGTTAATTTAATTCAGTTTGTAAAACCTCCACTAAACTCCACTGTATACTGTAATCCTTCAGTTTTCGGCTTCTGGTTCCAGTATAAAATGTAGTAGCCCTTTAACGCCTCACGAATCTCATGAACGATGCCAAAACAATTAGAATAATTATTGAATGTGATATAATATTATTTCAACAATAATTTATTATGCCTTCACGGCTGTAATGGCAGTCATTTACTAATGAATATATAATTAATTTGATAGGTTTTGGCAGGTTTATGGACCGCTACACTTTACAAACTGCTCTGATTGGTAATAATATGGTATCTTCAATCAGAGTTGCTCTAATACTGTATCAAAATGATCCAGGAGCCACAGAATTGAATCCTAACAGTTGGTAATAAATGTATGACTTTACTATTTTAGGCCTCAGTATGGTATAAATGATGAGATCTAGTATAATCTTAGATGAATAGTATAATATATGAATTAATTATGTAATTCTAATAGGACATAAATAGTTCACTTTAGCACGTATGCTGTTAAATAAGATCTCACTAAATAAAGCCTTTCGCATTAATAATTCAACTGCAAATTCTTTCCAGCTACAGTCAAATGTGGAAATAACAAACCCCAACTCAATCTCTATACAAGTTGTGTATCAACACAAAGATAACGTAACAGATTCACTTCAAACTAAATGTACAGTGCCACACCTATAATTCTTATAGAATTCCTACAATCTATGTCTGTAGCAACAGAAAACTAACTAGACCTAGCTAGGAGCCCTAGTGTTTACCTTAGGTCTATTAAGACTTACCAACCTTAATAGGTGAGTTAGAAGTTATGTGTATGTGTGTGTTGTGAATTGTGTAAATCAACAATGTGAACTAGCTAAGGTAATGGGAAGTGATTTCGTTTAGACTCTCCTACAACGAAACCACGGAAACCTAGGTGACCAGGATAAGGTATTGAGACGCTTTCGAAGGCCAGTCTCAGCCCCGAAATTTAAAGCAATCTTTACCTACAAGAACTTATCAACACTACGTCTCAAGGATGTTTGGTATTTGTGTGTATTGGAATAGGTATATAAATAATTAGGAACCTTCTGAAATAATTCAGAAAGCGCGTTGTTCCGACACAGTTTCCGCACACCGAACTTTTGCCACTTTCTCACAAATTACACTGGCGTAATACGGCTAGAATAATTTAATGAAACCGTTGCATGGTCTGTGCACTTCTACTAATCGAACCAAACTCTGTTCCCCGCAAATCAGCCGATTTCCTTTTATACCAGTGTGAACTCCGCGCGGGAGCGGGGACGCTTGCGTCCTTTTTTTATCATAGGATTTTTTACAATGTCAACAAAGGAATTCAGTGCAAGTTAATTTTAAGCTCATGTTTACATTCAGATATAACATGCCTTCATGCAATATAATCAATTATGATTATATTCTACAGAATATCAATCATGCAAAACAATAGTATATAAAATACAGTAAACCAAATATACAGTAACTAAATAGTAAACCAGCTGGTCATGCACGTATGTATAAACATACAGTATTTGCGCTTTCGTCGTGAAGAGTGAGCTCTTATTTATTTTTTTATAGAATTCTATTTTGTCGTAATTTTGTAATGCTTTGTGCCAATTACTAGATTAATCCGAAGATTAATCATTCCATGGAGTCAAACTCGCATGAACCTACAAACGTGTGTGGCGTAACACGACGCCTTAATTATAATCAAAATCCACCATCTTTATCATGATACTATTCCATATCAAATATGATTACATTCTCAATATATTGTTACATATATGTAATATTGCACTCGTTCACGTAAATAATATTAGCATCATAACAGTCTTTTGCATACATGTGTTTAAAAATAGAATATCCCACGAATTCGATTTAGCCATCGTTCCCATAGCGTTGAAGTGGACGCTCTAACAAAAAAATATAGTTTATGACCGACCTCTATTTAGAATAATACGCATTTTAGTTAAGAGAAAAAAAAATATGCCATGGTTTCCTGTTGTGTATTTATGCTTCAAATATGAGTACTAAAATGATAAAATAATCTATATTCTAAATATACGATTATGTTCCATTTCAGTTAAAGCTGTTGAGTCAATATGGATATATTTAAATCTAGTTGTGTTTACGATGAATATTTCTCTGTTGCCTTCTGAATTTTATAACGTTTTGCAGTAAAATTTTCACATGTCTTTAATTTATGTGTTTCTAAGTCGCTCGAAAAGTCTGATCTAATCTTATATGGACTGATGTATTTCATACAGGCGGCGTGTTTAATATCGTTTTCGCTCTGTAGTTTTGCCAGTGCTAACCACTAAACATTGTATTATAACTCCTTTAAAGGAAACCCAGGCCAATTTACTTATAATACCAATAAATATAATAGTGCCAATAAATTATTCATTTACAGCCCTAACTTTTATGAAGACTATATCTATTTTGAGACAAGACTTCGACAGTTTTCTTCAAAAAAGAATCTACCAACTGTTTTACTTTTCAGCAGCCATTGTCGAGATATGACTAAAGATAGTATACTTTGAACTGTTATTTTTAAAGATTATTTTTTTGTTTCAGGTATGCCACAACAATCAAGTACACAGCAGATATTTTATCATTATAGTTTTGATAAAAATAACACAGTGCAATGAGTAGTCAGTGCAAGTGTACATAGTTAGGTACAGAGTGATTGACAGAACCAAACACGAGATGTCGCTAGTAGCACCGCGGAGAGTTCAACTGGATTGGACTCATGCTATGCCATGGTAAGAATTATTCAAATTATTTTATTTAGTTTATAAAGTTTATTGTCTCACCTTCATTCAAGCGCATCAATATTAGATTCATCACTATAGCCTACAGCATCAGCTGTCAGCGATTCTTTTTTCTGCAATGTTTGATTCAAAAACGGTACGTCAGTTTCATCATTTACAGCACTACTAGAAAGAGGTGATTGCTTGCTAGTGTTGGTTAATAAGGTAAACGATTCCGTCACGGGCTTAAAAACTGTTTCCTATTACGTACTTCTTTTTTTAAATAAAAAACTTATAAGACGACGGTGATATACAAAAGGTAAATAAAACATCACAACCATTTTCAAATACACACATTTTCCAAGTAGTATTGTTTTAGTAGGATAATCAATAAATGTTAAATAGTTCCGGATATACTACAACGTCCATAGGCCTATATGACTTTGCAATAAAAATATCTTAAAATATCTTATAGTTATTGAAATAATTTAATAGAACCAATTGATAATTTTTGTTGTTATTTTCGTAGCGATGGTAGTGGTTAAGGAGTCGGGCTTACCACCGAAAGGTACCGGATTCGGAACGAGTGTCACCGGTCGCCTCGATGAGCCTCTGTCCGATTTCTTTAATAAGGCTTTTAGCTTCCTTTTATATTACTAAAATACAAGTATATTAATATATATTTATATATATATATATATATAAATATATATTAATATAATTATATATATATTAGGTATACATGATTATTTTTTCATTCAAACACGCATATTTTACAATGTTTAACAGCAATACATTTCATTCGTAGCAAGTTATTTCAAAGTAACATGGAAAACATATCGTAAAAGATATTAAAACTAGCATAACATTACATAAACTCACGCTTATATCCCCGAAGGGGTAGGCAGAGGTGCTAGCATCCACATTTTTATGTTTAGGTGGCGGGCCTATTGCCATTAACCGGCCACTTATAAACCTGCGATAAATACACATATAACTTTGAAAAGCATCAAAAAGTCATTGGTGTGTGCCATGGTAAAACCTGGGATCGAACCCGTGACCTCGTCTCTGCAGTCCATTACCAATATTATAAAATATTACCTTTAACTTGGGCCCAAATCAGTTCAATGGCATTATATTGGCAATGGTACGGAGGAAGTCGTATGACTTTGTGCCCGTGCTCTTCGGCCAATTGGTCAATTACATATGTCGGTTTTGGTGGTTTATGCAATTTCACTAACTGTAATAATTCAGCTTTTAATAGTGACATGTCGGCATCCACTCCTTTTCTTTGCAGCCATGCCACCAAATCTGCTTTCTTATTGGCTGACGTAGGTGCTTTATCAATTTGCACAGAGTGGTATGGGGCATTATCCATTATAATTGTGCTGTTAGGAGGGATATTCTGTAATAAATTTAAGAACCACTCTCGGAACCTTACTGCGTCCATTTCTTCATGATACTCTTTAGTGCTTTTGGATTGGAAAGCTAATAAAGAGTTTTCCACGAAGCCTGTAGACGCTGACCCAGCATGGCATATGTGACTAAAATTACTTGTATTCTTATTAACCCCTCCAGCTAAGCCAAATTGGTTGTCTTAACAGTGGGCTCACGTCGGTATAGATTACCTAAGGTAGCTTAGTGTGTTTAATAGACAATATAGACGTCTTAGTTCGCAGGTAAATTTTTCACGTCTTCACTAAGCCACAGAACCTTCGCCCGAAACCATCCCAATTCTTATAAACATATCCGTCTTACGTTGACGGTTAAGTGCCATCTACCGACATTCGTACGAATTATTGGAACCAATGAATGATTTTGCAATCATTGATTTTTGATGAATAAATATCCTGTAATCTATTGGTGTATAATAAAGAATTATATATATCTATCTGCCATAGGTGCAATTTTGAAAATAATCTTGCAAATAATCACTTACCTAACTGTACGGTACGCATACGGAACGCGTGCGTCAATAAAAAAACACATACATAATGAATTACTGTACTTCCTCAAACGACAGTCATGTTTACGTGACTTCACAAATATTTATTTATGCTAAGTAATCGTAATTTTTCACCTAATTAGATATACTATTTGTTTTGTTTAGCTAATACTGAGTCAGATTTTTTCCGAACTGCAATTAATGTATATAACTTAGTCATTATCAATCTATAGATGGGTTCAATGCCAGGTTTACCATGACACACACCAATGACTTTTCGAAGTTATGTGTGTATTTATAGCAGGTTTATATCGAATCAGTCATTCTTGACCAACTTGAGGTGTTCAACCAAACAAACAAACTCTTCACTTTTATAATAAGTTTTTTTTATGTCGAACACGTCAATTAGACTTCGCCTTGCCTGATGGTAAGCTGAAGGGATGTATTCGAAAAGAATTAGCAGTTTATTTCCCGGTACCGCCCGGGAATAATTTCCTGAACAAATATACTAGCGATTACAACGCTATCTATAAGATAATGAAAAATAGATAAAAATAATTGAAACCGGTTGTATAATGTGTCAAAATTTGTGCGCAAGAAACATGCGATGTTCGTGCGGTGCTTCAATCACTCGATGTCCGGAAAGCCAGTGGCCCGGATGGTATTCCAGCGGTGGTCTTACAAAAATGTGCAGCGGAGTTGTCTCCGATGCTTACGCGGCTGTACCGACTGTCCTACAGCTCGGGTACAGTGCCTTCGGCTTGGAAAGAGGCGAATGTACATATTAGAAGGTTTCTTCAGGGAAGACAGCGCGAGGTCTTTTTTTGTTTTTTTTTTTTATTTCACAATTAATGGGTTCGATTCCCAGCTAGGATTATTAGTTTTTCAAAAAACCAATGATGAGGTTTTATGTTTCATCAAAATCGGGCTCGTGACTCCTTTGAGCATTTTTCGCTATTCTTTATAACTTCGGATTTGGCCATCCAATCCCTCTTGAAAAATTCAGGTATACATATACAGGTATATATAATCTTCTTCTCCCATAGATAAGAGTCAATTTGTTATATTTTGCCTCATAAATCCGCTGCCGGCCGCTGCTCTTTCAGTGAGGATAGTAGAGAGTTTCCGGCAGAGTAGAATTTGGACCACCCATCTCTTCCCATGCTGTGTCGTACAAGGCGACCAAAGGATAAGACTGTTTAACATCAGACAGATATATACAGCCCAGACTCAGCCAGAGATGCATGGCTCGAGGCAACAATAGTGCCCGGCAAACGGCAATAGGCTCACCCCCTATTACATCTGAATATAAATTGAATTCGCAGCCACAATGGCTCGAGCATATTGTCCTCCATAGAACTTGTACGGTGAGAACGTTTGTACTCGACAAATTGATTTATTAACCTGGACCGAAATTGCGCATGAAAAATCTGTTTATTTAGTGGAAACTAGAATCTAGTGAACTGATTTGGGCATTTTTCTAAATGAACATGAAGGCAGTTTTGTTAATTATCACGGGTTTTTTCAGCACTTGAAAGAAGAGCATACACATGTAAGCGCTTCGGTCACTCGACATACACTAAACCAAACTAGGTCCATGGACCTAGTTGACAGCTTGACAGCACTCTTCTCAATAATCCTTTGATTTTAATATTTAAACACATATTGAGAACACATTTGTACTTTTTCACAGTATTTTTTATAATCCTGACCAGTTTTGCCTTATGGCATTCTTATGATAATTTTATTATACCCTGCCATTGTAAAAGCCGCGTGGTTCCCGGTTTTATATTACGAACAGCGAAGGATTTTACTAGTATCAGGGCAATAATCACCTTATATAATGCGCTTGTTAGAAGTCAACTGGAATGTAATGCAGTCATCTGGAGCCCACATGAAATTAAATATAGTCTCATGTTGGAGCGCGTTCAAAATAAATTTGTTCACATACTAATGGATAGTTTTAATAGCCTACTAGAAATTGACGAGATTAAACCAATAGAATCATTTAAATGTAATATTCAGGACCTAAAAATGAAATTATGCCACTTGATTTTTAATCTTTCTATTATAACACAAAATATCCGTAGTATTTATAAAAATATCGATGACCTTCAAATAACTCTGTCCGATCCTGAATGGTAAGAGACGTGATTGTACGTCATGGCAATGTAATTAGGTACCCATTTGTCAATATTTAGGACCCTATCTTCATTGCGGGGAAGTTTTAATAAAATACCAAAAACATGTCATACCAGATGTCTGTCCAAAAGACTTTTATTAATAGACAGAGAGACTCTCAAAGAGTTAGATATTACACCTGACCGGTTTCGCCTTACAGCATCCTCAAAGGTTTATAATAAATACAAAGTAATAAAGTAATGTGGAACAGTACAAGTGAGTTATCAATATGTGTAACAACAAATTCCACCAAGTGCCATCAATCAACAGCATAAATAGGTTAAACAAAAGTTTACGCTTTGTAGGGTAGCCAGAGCTCACTGGAGAATTTAGTTTGGATCGAATTTGTTGTAATTTTTTTTAACTAAAATGCAAAATGTCTCCGAGCTGATTGACATACGCATGTCTACGTCGCCCCCCCATCTAGGCTGTCCATTCACCCTCGCTTCATAAATTTGTTTAGTCAATCTTCTTTCGTCCATCCTCTCCACATTGTAAACAAATGCCAGCTACATTATATACTTATAGGTATATAATCTTAAAATTAGTTTAAGAACAGTTCTTCCTATCATAGGTTTACACTAACTGGCCCTCCACGGTTTCCCCCGTGGTATAATTTTTAATACCACGGGGTTGAGCATAACTTTGTGCCTAAAATGGCCTCCACTTATAAATTTAATTTAGGATGCAGCGAAGTTTTGGCGCCGCCCCAGTACCCCCCCGAGTATGGTCGCCGGGCTCCCAAATCCGGTCACCAACCGGCACGACGAACCATATCGGGATTATGCGCGGCCTGGTGAGGCAGCCTCCCAAGGTGGTTAACCCCAGTTGGGCCCCTGTACTATACCGCGGGCGGCCAGCGGCACAATCACTCTGCTGAACCTTTAAGCATAGACTGTTTCTGTGCTATCATTATAGAAGACAAAGCAGGACAAGCCTTTGTCTTCCCACTGACTGCCCAAAAACTATCCAGTGAACTCTGGCTACCTTACTTATCGCCAGGAACTCTCTTGAATCTTTACCGAGATCTACAGAGATAGGATATCCTCAACTGTAAGCTGGTGTATCTGCTGATTGACGAACCAGGCTGTGGTGCAGGGTTTCCTCTCGGGGTTGAGAGGCGCTCGGCAACTCCGGTGGGTGTGGGCGTGGGTGTGGGTGTGGACTGAGAACCACGCGGCGGCGGCGCGGGTGCACATTCTGACAACAGTCATAACAAGCGCTTGAGCGTCTCACACTGACACTTCCCATAAAGTCCGCGTCATCCCATAATGTCCGTTTCTCTTAGTAGGTAGTTAGATAGCACGTAGGTACCCGTACAGTTATCTATAGTGTAACAGCCTAACCCTCCGGGGATAAAGGCGTGAGTATATGTATGTATTTATGTTTCTTTCTTTTGTTATTTTTAAACTATCGCGGTGTGAATTCCTAATTTTACCGTTCGGTACTTTTCGCGATTAAGTCATGGAACTTACTATTTCTGCCGACGTTTCGGATTTCACTTTTGATTCAGCTATATTAAGTTGTTTGTACATTACATAATGGTTAAATAATAATATTTTTTTACAAGCGTTGCCATTCCAACACCATATACACTGCAACCAAATATAAAACTTAGTTCTAAAATCACTGGATGACATTGAGATTATTTTATAAAACTTCTTATATCATGCTAAACAGAAACAAATTAAGGTCTATTCTTTGTGTACCCCAACGGTGATGAGGAAGAGTTTTGTGTCGCTGGAACACACACACACACACAAATGCATCATTCGTCGATACGAATCATGACACGTCGATTACTATGTTTGTGTGTACTCTGATTTATGAGAGATCTTAATAACTTATTAAAAGCTCTGACTTCGTATTGAGGATTTCCTATAAATATTAATGTAAGTACCTAAAATAGTGCGTGAAATATCAAGTAAATGCCAAATGTATGACGTAAATCGTAGCATTGTAAAATAAAAGAGGTTTTCGTAAATTTCAAAAATTCCAGCCTCACAACTAGTCGAAATCATATCAGATTTCTTAATAAACTGATTTTTCTAGTAAAACCAAACAGAATCATCACACAATGATCTTATGGTAGTGGAGGTGTTGTAATTATTATATAGTTCTCAAAATAACACCTCTTTTAGTCACTAGTCTTTGACTTGATTGATTAATGATTATCCGCGTTCTAGAACCGATAGCTATGCTTAGTTTGGGTCTAAGTAGTAGGTAGCGTTGTATATGTTTTCTTTACGTGCGAAAAAGCCCCCCCACCCCACCGAGCCGGTGGGAGAGGTTATGTCGGACTAATATAGCCTAACGAGTCACTGAATTTAATGTGCCACACGATGCCCCCCACCACTCCCATGACCAGCCCTGGGTAGATAAAGGACATAGCCCAGTCCGTGTCCACGTATTCTGCCGCCATTACGGTCCCTGAAAGAAATCTATATATATAAAAATGAAATACCACTCACTAATTAATCAAGAAGTCTTAACTACAAATCGACTGGGGAATTTCGGCGCTGTTGCAAGCAGCGGACAACGGAGGAACGAGACATGCTGTACATTATTATATGTTAACACCTATATACCGGACCATGTTTCTTGCAATAAATGAATTTACTTACTTACATCTATATAAATCGTACACTGAAGGAACAATGTTCAGGAGACAAGTTTATAGATGTTTTATATAGGTTCAACTGTTCCAAATCCACTCTATTGTGTATTGTGTACCGATAATTGCACATATAGTGCCTGGTTTTCGTACTTCTTTCATTGGAGTTTGAACATAGTCCTCCTTAGTGAAGAGAAACTTGTAAGAAAAAATCAAGTCAACAGACTTACATAATCACTGCACATTGATTGTGAATTAGTTAGTATATGTACCAGGAATTTGGAATAGGAAATCTATTAGTAACCGCCAAGTAAAAAAACGTAATGTGAAGTTTGTTACTATTGACTGAACTAAGAGGAAAGCTAATTATTACTTGATGGGCTGTATGGCAGTTATTAGTAAAAGAAAAATTTATCAAAAGGAGACCTCGTCTCAGCAGTCCATTACCCGTACCACTAGGCTATCGCGGTTATCCGTTACCGGGTGCCAACTGACCAATAAATCTGTAAATTCAGTAATTTTCCTTCAGTATTTTTCCCGGTAGACAGCAATAGGCTCACCCCCTGTTACGATCCCCGCTGAGTGCAAATATTTGTATTAATGAATTTGGGTATCGGTATTGGTCTGGTCGGGTCTCGGAGAGCAAGTTAAGTGGTTGATCACGGTTGCCATACGAGCATCTATGGCAGTCGTTGCGGGTAGTTCGAGCCCTAAAAAGATAGACTATGATGAGGGCAACAACCTCATTATTAGTGAATAACTAAGATGTAAGAGTTTCGTTCAAATTAATGTAACACGTCATTACAAAATCTGAACTGAACAGAACTCTTAAATCTTGAATGTACACTTCGCCTTACCTATTGGTAAGCTGAAGCAAAAGTCTCATAAAAGAGGGTTAACACCTGCAGAGGGAAACATTAAAGGAAAATACAGTAAACAGTGCCCTGCACTTTTTTTCCACCAAAATGTAGGGTCTTGTACACCCAATTTGTATAGATTTATCATCATCGTAACGCTGTGTTCCGATTTCACCTCAGAGTCCAGGGACCGCTTTCCTGCCTTCCCTTCTCCACTTCGCAAGATCTTGGGAACCCATGATATTAAGGCTATTGTATCTATAGATACAAAAACTGCGTGGTTTCAACCGTAAACATACTGACAACTACTGATATTGGGGATTCTAATACGACAGAGGTGCCAGAAATCTTCTTCAACTTGGGTGATTTAGGGAGTAGCCTCAATGACAGTGAAATTGTGTCCACAACAATGACGTCAACTACAGTTGAAGACAGTGAAACAACTTTCATTTTACCTTGAGTCTTAAATAGTTTATAACAAATAATAATTCTTTTTATTTTCTTGTTTTAATGGATAGATAGACATGGACAATAATTTCAAATGGTTTTGTTATTAAGTTAATTTTTATGATTATGTTATTATAATTAAGTTACTAAACAGTCCAATCGTTTTGGAATCGTTGGAGAACCGATTGTTTGCACACGCTGCAGTCGCGTCAAAAATGGAATACTCCATCTAACCCAATTACTGTAGGTACGGTGGTAGTCCTTATGACTGGGAATGCGCCTCCTTTGCATTGGCCTCTAGGAGCATTTGTCAGATTGTCATAAAAATATGTCATCCATTGTCGTGTCATTGGAGAGGAGAAAATAAACAGATTTTCCTAATTTTTATCACAAAATTACTAGAAATTGATCGTGAAAATGGTGTCTAGAAGTTTAACGGAGGTGTTTGTGTTGATAATGCGAAAATTCGTAATTTGAAAAACCAAAGGCATGATATACTATAAATAATTTAATGCACACATTTATTACTTGCCAAAAAGGAAAAAAAAATGAACATATTAAAATGGTCTCTGTTAGTAGGTAATAAATACTTAACTATTATAGTGTGAAAATATAGGGTTCGCTGCGCGGATGCGTGAGTTGCCGGTGCCTCCTTCTGCGAGCAAGTAATGCTCGTGAAGGAGGCGGTGGAGTGGGAGTGATAGAGACTCACAAACCGCGCGGACACTGAGAAGAGGCAACTCGGGTGTCGGATGTCGCCTACAATAGGATTGTGTCCTATTTTTATTATTATCGTAAACTATATACATTTTACAATAATATAATGAACTGTAAAAGTGAAACTTTCTTATGACAAATAGTTTTACAGATTTTTGATTTTAAAAATTCAATTTCTCACAACATTCTACACAACGCTATCTAGACCAATGGTAAAAATAGCTTAACCAGCTTGTGTTATGGAACCTAGAATGCGGATAAACATACTTAGATACTTTTTTTGTTACTACATATTCCAAACACCCAGACCAATGCAAATATACATATTCATGCGTGTATACAAATATGTGCACTGAGCAGGAATCGAACCCACGCCTCCTGCGTAGCAGTCGAACGTTCTACCACTACGCCACAGAGGGCGTCAAACCGTAGTAAAATTTAGAAAAAACATGGAACGGCAATAGGTACTACCTATAGCCTAGACAAGATAAAATCTGCTTTGGATCCAAAGATACAAATTTATTTACAACACCTCAAAGGAATCCCGTGATTCGGTGAGTTCTAACTTTTATTGCAGTATTAGAAGCATTTGCTTTGGTTTATAGGCTGTATAGGTTGAAACCTTTGTTTTGTCTTAACATAAGCATAGAATAATTATATATTTTACATTATAAGGCACTTAACATAAGACTAGGTATACCCGAAATACAAAAAGTCATTATTCACATCCGTACAGTGTTTTTGTTCTCCAATTTTATGATAACGAGTGACATAAAAGGTCACTTCTTTTTGGAATAGTGTTATAAAATTCTATTTACCTAAATATATTACATTTAAATAATAAATCAAATCCTTTTATGATGACGGGTGTGACTCCCTGGTGTTGCACACGCTCATAAGTCTCGGTAACCACTTTCCATCAGGAGGATCTGCCATCTAAGATGGATAAAAAAATTGGGTAAAAAGTCACACGACCAAGAAAATAAGTACGCACCTTCATGTGTAAAGGTGCGTACATGAGTATTAAAATGATAAACAATATTCAAACTGGGACCTAAAATATTTGGACAGAAGAGTTTCACTTAAATATTTTTATTTTTAAATATTACGCGCCAGTGTGCCGTGGATCCCAGGTTTTACCATGGCACACACCAATGACTTTTCTTTTTTTTATACCACTTATGGCAGACAAGCGCACGGCCCACCTGATGGAAACTTGGTTACCGTGGCCTATGGACGTGTGTAACCAGAGCAGCCACACTCGCGCTGCCGACCCTGTAAGCCCTGAATAGTAACATTTTTTACATGTTAAGTGACCCTTTGCCCCTTGAACGTAAAATAAATTATTTAATTAGATAAATATTCAGTTTACAGTTTTCACCTTCGCAGATGTTGTTCTGTCTGGGCAGGACAAATTCTGCGAAGTCCACTAGCTGTCAATATAAAGAAGGACCGACCATCAATGGGCACGGGTTCTGTTTTCTGACGAATCTCGCTTCGGTTTTCATCCTGATTCGAGAAGAGTGCGTATATGGCGAGTTCCTGGACGTTGGAGTCGTCTCCAGAATCCGCAAGAAGTTCGTCCTTACCAAGGTGGAACAATCATCACAGTTGCCTCACTTGAAGGCTGACTCTGGAGCCTTCGGTATGACCGGCGCATCACCCGCGGGGGGGGGGGAGACATCAAACCGAACGTATCGGTGATCCGCCAGTGTCTCCACCCCCACAACAACACGCCAGTCCCGCACACGGTGCGACAGCGAAGCGCCTGCGAACGAAAGGTCGATAATCAAACTGCGCTCCGCGGTCACAGTTTTGAATCGATAGTTTGGAGCTTAGCGGAGGAGACTTTGACGTAGGCCTTCCTTAATAGTTTTTTTACGTCTGTGGGTCGTTTTTGGTTGACGGGCATATCCTTCGCACCCCGGTCGACTCATCCTTAATGGGTTGGAATCGTTACAGGGGTGCACTGACGGTGCAAACACTCAGTTCTTACAGGGTCAGCAGCACGAGTGTGACTTCCCTGGTGTCCTACTCGTCTATGGGCCACGGTAACCACTTTCCATTAGGCAGGTCGTGTGCTTATTTGTGACACAAATACGGAAAGCGCCAAATATTTCCAAGTCCGACTGAGTACCCGATGATTGACAGGAAGAACTGGAGTTTCCCCGACCATGCAGCGCGATCTTCTCCAGGCACCTCCCGCTGCAATGACCCCCTTGACCCTTGCAAAACAATAGGCTCCCGCTGCCGCTCCCGCCCCGCCTCCTCCTTCACGAGCATTACTTGCTCGCAGAAGGAGGCGCCGGCCGCCCACGCATCCGCGCAGCGAACCATCGCCGCGAGCAAGGTGGAGAGCGTGAGAACCCTCACTCCCAGCTTTTGTAATAAGGAGAAGTTTAAACCATGGTCTTGAGATTAAGCCTAGAGTTTATAGTTCGGGTTTAAACCAGACTTAATTCCGTTTTTTGTAATAAGACTGTAAATATCTACACATACTGGCGACTTGGTTTAACCAAGCTCGTTACTCATGGTGTTTCCTTCTTCCTACAGTCCCGGGTCCTTTAAGCGGGGCGTGAAAAAGCATATGATAAGGCCGTCAAGCTGAGTGTCACCATTGTCACACGGTATGTGTAAGTAATGGTGACCCTCTTTTCTGGGATTTTGCCTTCAGCTTACCATCAGGCAAGGCGAGGTCCAATTGACGTGTCCTATATAAAAAAAAAAAAAAAAAAAAAAAATGGGCGCTAGGACAGATAGATGTCCTAGCGCAGTTTTTCCTTTGAGGGTAGGAGGCAGTCGTTCCCATATACAGTGTTTATATAAGTTAAACCAATTGGAGGAAGAGTATGCTCACCCTGGGATTTCTGGTGAAAACCTCGCATGCAACCAAAAAGAACAACGAAATGATAATGATTTTGCTGTTTTTTCCATAAGTAGGTACCTTCTTCAGCATCAACTATATATATATTTATAATAAATTCCTACTGTAGGTAGGACATGATAGTATTCCCGTTCCAATTGAGCAGTCTGACTGGGAAAGTACCTCCGCCCTACAGAATACTGCGTGTTGTGTTCCGGCCGTGAGTAGGACTACCCCAGTCGTACTGCTCAATTGGGCGGAAATACCGCCGTGTCCTACCTCCTAGATTAGCTTATTAGCCTCATAGGTTAGGCTATTGCCGTCTTTCGGGCACTATTGTTGACTCAAGCCATGCATCTAAGGCTGAATCTGGATTGTATATATCTGTCAAAGATAAAAATAAAAATTAAAAAAGAAGTAGTATTTCACCTCGCCATCTTTTTATTATATTTATAATATCATACATTTTTTCTTAATCGTGACTGTACTTCTTCATACAAGTTGTGATTCATACAGCAAACCACTTCATTATAAATATTTGCCTTGTAGAGACGTAAATAGACCAAAGTCAATGTACAATGAAGAAGCCGTACAGTGAGGTGGTTGCATTACAGTAATTACACAGTTAGTAAGGCCAACTGTACCGTCACATTCACTTAATTAAATTACACATAAAGCTCTCTCACGAACGCTAGCGACGAGTTTTTGAGTACGCTCACGATGTCTTGTCGCATTAGATCCAGATTCTTTTCTCGCATTGCTGTCACCTAGTGCGAAGTCATAGGAAATAGATTTAATATTTAATGTAAGTAAGTTTAGAACTAAAACCCGACTGCTGAAAAACCCGACTACTGAAAAACCAACCAAGCGGTTCGGTGACTCTTTCCTCTTTCGCACCATTAAGGCCTGGAATTCACTACCAGCTCACGTGTTTCCTTCTTCCTACAGTCCCGGGTCCTTTAAGCGGGGCGTGAAAAAGCATATGATGAGGCCGTCAAGCTGAGCGTCACCATTGTCACACGGTATGTGTAAGTAATGGTGACCCTCTTTTCTGAGACTTTGCCTTAGCTTACCATCAGACAAGGCTAATTGACGTGTTCTATATTTAAAAAAATGTTACAATGTTATCTGTCACCGGACTCATGAAAAAAGGAGTATTCCCATGTAAAATTTTCTTTTAGCCGTTAGCCTATGAACCGCTCTCAGATAAACGGCAGCCCTTATAATTTTCTTACGGTCTCCTTTGAACCATGTTTTGTACACAATCATTATTTATAATTTTGTCGTATATATTTTGCAACTTTTACCACAGGTTTAGTAACTGACTGAATTAAAGTAGATTATTATTAAATATCATACAGTCGCGGACGCATCCAAGGCCTACAAGTCAGAGCGGTCCACTTAAACATATGATGCTTGGTTTCTTCGGCTATATTGTGACTGCCGTATGATCTCCCAGCCTGTGTTGTGGCTATTAATCAATCACCGACAGAGTGGAGATTCTCCGACTCCGAATTATTGGGAGTCGGAATCGACTTTTATTTCTTATGGCTAGTTTATCGTTTTTATTATGATTTAGCTTTAACACTGTTTTATTTACTTTGAAACAATGATTTATTCCCCTAAGATACACTTTCCCGGTAGATACACTTTTTGAAAACTCTCGCTTTTATTCCCCTTTGGTACACTTTTTATAATCATGAGTAAACATTACCCCTAGATACACTTTTCAATGTTATGGCTTATTAGGTTTTGCTGAATCTACTTGTACAATTGTTACTAAGCACTCGTTGCTCTCTTCAGATACAGTTCTGTTGTTAATCATTCCTCTACTTGATGATGATAGTAATAAAAATGTGTTCAACTATTTTATGAACGTAGAACAAAATGTGTACAAAACCTGTTTGAAGAGTAGAAACTTCATCCCACGCACACTCAAGCTGTGGAATGACCTCCCTGCTGCTGTTTTCCCAAGCACCTACAATATGGGGTTATTCAAGAGGGCCTTCTTAATGATCAGCAGCGCGAGTGTGACGCCCCTGGTGTTGCATACGTCCATAGGCCACGGTAACCAGTCCGACATAACCTCTCTGCTTATTAAATGAATTGTTGTAATTCTGTTCATGAGTGATCATTTAACGAATTTTATAGAAATCTATTTAGATCTACTGGAAATTCTTAAAGTCACGTACATACATACATATAATCACTCCTTGATCCCCGAAGGTGGCAGAGGTGAATGAACACCCACATTTCACCATCATTGTATTCCTACAGCATCCTCAAAGATTTACAATTGGTATCTGGTGGTGTTGAGGTGCGATTAATGTGTATGTTCCGTGTTCAATTCCCTTGTGGAACAGGTAAGTTCTGACTGTTTATATTAATACTGTAGATCACTGGCACTTAAATTGAATACGCACTTTTACTTTTCCACAATACTATGGAAAAGCGTATGATAATCTACCTTCTGAATTTAGTACACTATTACTCCTTAATTTAACCCTCCTTTCATATGAAGTTCACAAGTTACTAAGAGTATACATTATGCTGATTATCGAAGTCACGAAGGAAAGACATTGAAACTTGTATTTTATTGAACGTGTCTGAGGCTGTAGTGTGTGTAACTTTAGCCTGTATTTTCGTATGAGATTGTCAATCATCGTCTGTGGAATATGGCTCCATACACTGCGAAGGTGTAGAAAAAGTTGTTTTTCAGTGTTCAGATTTTCCAAAGAATCACTGAAAGCTTTTCTCCCAAGCAAATCCCAGGCATGCTCTATGGGATTGAGGTCGGCAGACTGAGCAGGCCATTCCCACACGGCCCCACGGAAAGTGGTTATCGTTGCCTATGGATGTGTGCAACACCAGAGGAGTCACACCATGTTGCCAAGTCTGTCGAGTTTATAACATTATTCGAAAGTCCTACAGACCCTACTGAGCGATAATTCAACCCGCGCCCTTGTATACATTTCAAATGCATTCGACAGAGGACAGAGTCTCCGAACCGCTTGGTTCTTGCTCGTATATTCTGCACAGTGTGAAGTTGACATATCAACAAGCCTCCTCCTATTTACATATATAGCTATGATTGCATCCATAACTATTACTGTAACTGTACTTGTAAACCCATTGAACAAGACCTACCTCTACCTACCTCACTTGTGAATACATGTGAAAAGACCGTGCTGACCTGCCAAAAGAGTTTAAGAATAAAAGAGTAGCCAAAAAGAAAAGGATGTTCGATTATGAAAGCAGCGATGAACCTATACAGTCTCCCAAAATCCGGTATCAAACAGATTTTTTTTACGCCATGATTGATTCTATAATAACCAATATGATCTTCTTTTCTAATGTATCTGGATGCAAATAACCTTTACGGTTGGGCTATGTCTCAATGTCTCCCTACTGGAAAATTTGAATGGGTTGATGTTAATACTAACTTTCATGTTCCTGACGATGCTGATTATGGTTTCATTTTGGAAGTGGACTTAGAATATCCAAAACATTTACACGACTTACATTCACCTCTGTGTTCGAAGTCACTTTCTACTTCTTGTTCTATTGATATAGCCTTTACAGCTTTAAAAGGAGCAAGTGTCAACTGACCTTTGCCCGGAAATACTTGTTGGAAACTTATACACATATAAAGCAGTACCCCTAGCACAAAGAGCTATCGTAATCGTATCGCGAGACTCCCCGAAGGCCCATATTTTTCACTTAATATTTTGCCAACGGTGCGGCTACCAATACCGAGAGCTTCACCGACGCGATCCCGAACTTGTGTAACTGGCAGTAGAAGTCCACCATTTTGAGATTCACGCTCAAAATACTCGTGTAATTTCACCTCACCACGACCACTAAAGGTGGTCTTCTCCAATAAAAAATCAGCAATAAATGTGTTGAAAAATAATAAAAAACTACCTACACAGGTTGTGGCAAAAAATGATTTGACACCATACGTATAAATATTTCTAGAACAATGCTCAATTGTGAATCACATCTCACAATGACATTAGAACTACCATCTAGAATACAATCTGTCTTCAGATAAACCGAGATTCTAAACTAAGTATTATTCTGAAATATAGGTGTAAAAATAAGTTGTTCAAATTTATGCATTACACACCCTTCCTTTTGTGTAAAGGTAAAAGGAAATCCCTAAACGCACAATGACCCAAAAGGGAAGCTAAGTTCGAACGAAAGAGTCAAATTTCCATTTCAAATCCATAAATATTTTTATGGCCACCTCGTGTCAAGCATACACTGACAAGTAGTATATATGTAAGTCTGCTGCTTTTGCAGAGGCTCTTAAGCGGCGCAAATACTCCAATATCATCGGAGATTATGAATTTCTGCCGTTTGGAGTCGAAAATTTGGGTCATGGTTTCCGAGCGCTCGCAATCTCTTCAGCTCCCTGACGAGCTTACAAAGCTTATGGTTGTCGCTTTTCACTTTGGCCATGTGGTGCCCACAGCAAAAAGTGTGTGCAAATGGTAGTATACCATACCACCATTAAAATACAATTGTAATATTTTAAATAAAACTTCGAGTTTAGAAAATAAATCAAGTTTTTATTTCACAGAAAAACACATATACAATCGATTTTAACGGCTGCTGAACATGATTTTAAAACTAATAATTGAAGACCTTTCTGTGACTTTGACATGCTGTGTGAATTTGTGCAGCTGGCCAAGCAAGGTTGGAATTACATTTACCACTAAGCAGATACAAAACTTATTGATTTTTATATTAATTGATAATACTTATGTATGACAGCTTTAGCTAGTTTTCTGGTGGCCGAACCTCTTCTTACACACAGGACAAACGTTGTAATCGTTTATTACGACGCTCTTCGATTCGTGGAAATGTTTCAGTTCTTGTACCTGGAAAGGGACAGAATAATTAAACAGAATATAAAATGAAGAGGAAGCTTAAACTTGGTCAGTAGGTATGTCTATTGTTGTATTGTTGTAAGTGAAAATTTTTGATTTTTGTAGCGATATAAATATTTAAACTATCATGGTCACTCATGGTAGTATTAAAGTTATCGAGATATTTACCATGTTGTATTGTTCTGTCGCGTGGTTTCCGGCAGAGTAGAATTAGGGCCACCCTATCTATTCCCATGCGGCGTCGTACAAGGCGACTAAGGGATAGGGATCACTGTGGTCAATATACCTTATATGGTCGAGGCGCAAGCTGGCAGTATTGTTTGCAGATGATAGATACATCGTTAATATTTAAAGTAAATCGGTATAGTAACGTCAACAATATTTTGAATGCCATCTTAAATTGTTTTTCTGCAAACAATCTATTGTTGAATGCAGAAAAACTAAATGTATTCTCTGTAACTAATGTTAAGTAATGAGCCAGAATTAATTGACAAACAATAGAAGATAATAGTATTTAATGTCTAAACGAAAATTTTATGCTTATCAAACTAAGGTAAAATAGATTTTCCTGTTACTAACTTTACTTCTAAATTATCACTTTGGTGAGAAAGGGTCCCAAGTCCAAGACGAGTTTAAAGGTAATTTTCCTATAGCCAAGACGTGTTCAGGGGACTATTGTAGACTCGAGCCATAATAAATGCAGTTTGTCACAAAAGTGTTTCTGCTGACAAAATTTTTTGGGGGAGTGTAATTTTCTGCACCAATGTTTCATAGGGAACTAAACCCCCTTTATCATCAACATAGGCACAGAAATACGATTTTTGTCTTCCTTGGACTGACCCTCTAACAACTTAATTTTACTTTGTAACTCCTCGTTCTGCCCGGCTAAAAAAGCAATAGAGTGTTCAATGCTTACGTTGGACTGCTGAATTTCTTTTAGGGTAATATTAATCTGCTGAACCTCTTTCTCTGCCTAACCCTTCGGGGTTATCTCCGGATGGTTAGGCAAAAGTGAATCACACCTTTATAGGCGTAATTATATGTTTGTATGCTAAAGAAGAAGACAGAAAGAGAAAAGAAGCTAATGTGAAAAAATAAAAGTTTATAATATGGTGGCTAATATCTTAATATTCTTTTATTCATTTCTGTTAGGTATGGAATAATAGTAAGTTCCTACGTGTTTATTTACTCTTATGAGTTCAAAAACTGAAAATTAAGATAACGTTTAGGAATTGACGTAATTTGAATTCCTATTCTAGGGGCAAATTGACCACTGACCTACCCGGACCTATCATGGATAAAAACCGAAATCGACGGTTTTTAGTCTTTAAACTGAGAAACCAAAAAATAACATTAATATGAGTTTTTAACCCCCGACGCAAAAACGACAGGGTGTTATAAGGTTGACGTCTCTGTGTGTGGCATCATAGCTCTTGAACGGATAAACCGTTTTTAACGGCACTGTGTTTTTTGGTTTTAGTATCTTAATCACTGGATTCCACGTTCCGCATAGCTTGAATCCATCTTCCCTATTGAAATTTTTATATTTTTTGATTTCAATGGCTTCACGCACAATCCGTGAATAGTAGTGGCGATCAGTGGAGAGGACTTTGGGTTGATGAAGCTCAATCCAGTGATTGGTACCCGACTCAAGATGTTCTGCTACTGCCGATTTGTTGAACTGACGATTTTTCACAGCTGCAATATATCAGAAAATTCACTTCGTCAAGTACTACTTTATGTCTATCAGTCTTAAAAATTAATGATGTATCATCAGCAAATAATACAATTTCACAAAGATTTGTCGCGAAGTAAGGAAGATCATTAACATATATCAAGAATAGAAGGGGTCCTAATATGGCACACAAGAGGGTTCAACTGACCACTGAGCAGAAAATTTACCAGCCCAGTCAAGCACCCCATGTTCTTAAGTTGTATATTTCAATATACAGAATTAATAATAAATAATCTTTATATCAGACCAATGATCTGTAGCGTAACAAAAATCTCATCTTATTGTTAGTAGACACACATAAATAACAAAAAGAGTATAAAAGTAGTTAAGTATGGTCACAACACTAAGCCACTGCCCACGTTTTAGTACATGCGTTCGTATCTAGTGTCTTAGCATTGGACCGTCCCACTTATCAGCTTTTTTCTCGGTGTTTATTTTTGTAGCTGGTATTACCTCCTGACGCCACTAGCTGCAAAATTTCAGATTTAACACCTTGGACAACCCTAACTAAACAGTAATATTTATGTAGAGGAGACGTATAGGTTTATTGGTGTAATTAGACTGAACTGTGAACTGGATAGATGTTTGTTGTACTGCCACGCCGCGGCCTAGGGATTTGTTTCGTGGCGCGTACTCTAGAAACATATTTTGACGTTTACGACATTTGTGACATATGTAATTGACTGTCCTACCTAAACGGCAAAAGATATGTCAATCTGATACATTCATCATTATGTTTTAACTATACCTTGATTTGCATTTAAAATACCTACTTAAATTTGTTTTCTAAATTAATTACCATTTAATCTTATTAGAGTCTAATTATTTATTTAGCGATGTTGAACCTGAAATTGTACTTACCAAAATATCCGATCAAGTCCAATTTTCCCTAATATTTCCATCGATATCATCAAGACTAATAAATTGCAGAAAAGTATGGTAGTGGGTTATTAACTTTGTTGCGCCTAGACGGAATGGTAATAAGCCTGGGCCATCATCCAAGGTTTCAAGTGTTATTTCCGGCTTGGGTTCCTGTGCTATATTGTCGTATCGCACGTCTCGATTCCAATCATCTAAGCATAACTTTTTCGTCTTTTCAACCACTTTCCTCCAATTGTCCGGAGTCACTTGACTACATGCCTCTTGTAGCAACGTAAGCATTTTATTAGCTGTGAATGGTGGAGTGGTGTTAAGCCTGGCTGCACAACCTGAAACGTATTAAACAAAAAGAATGATAAGAAAAGCTATACATAGAATGACCTGACGTTCTACAAAAACTGTGTAAAGATTTACAAAGTCGGCAGAGTGCGTATGAAGCCCCGCTGTAGCAAGAGTCTATAGGTAACGGTAACTGGTTGACCTCACGTACCTCACGTAAATTTCGTAGACGACTACGAGTCCGAGGAATCCGAGGTTGATAACCACGAGGAAGAAGATTTAAACCTGTAAACGTCCTGCAAACGTACCGCACGGGACGTGCAAATAAAGCCGGTACAAACCCAATAAAATCCATAACTAAATCCGAGGTTATACAACCGGGTAACCAGCCCCATAACGGAAACCTCAACTCATTCGCCGAGATTATACAACCGGGTAACCAGCCCCAAAAAGGAAATCTCAACCCTTTCGCCGAGATTATACAACCGGGTAACCAGCCCCAAAAAGGAAATCTCAACCCTTTCGCCGAGGCTATACAACCGGGTAACCAGCCCCATAACGGAAACCTCAACCCTTTAGCCGAGATTATACAACCGGGTAACCAGCCCCAAAACGGAAATCTCACCTCTAGCATTCAGGTTATACAGCAGGGTAACCAGTCCCAAAACGGAAACCGTACTGAAATTATATATTTTTGATTATTTACAAAATGAATGGTCTGTAATCTTTTAATTTATACAGACATGGAGACAGTGGAAATGGCAGACAGCATGATTCTATATACCAATACAAAACAAGCAGCTTACCACCTGCCTCATCTATTAATCAATCGTGGGATGAAAAATATCAATGTAACTTAAGTTACGCTTTATAACATCGGTTGTCTGTCAGAGAAAATCTCGTTCAAATAATGCTCAGCTAATGCGGAGAGTAGCCGGAACAATTAGGCAGACACTTTTGTCTGTATACTTAGTTCTTATATTCAGTTCTCACCCACATTTCACCATCATTGTTTTCGTTCGGTAAATTATTTGACGGTGCTTTTTAAATTTAGAACGGTAATAGAAAAAAAAGCTTTCTTTCTTTTCTTTACAATAAATTATTTTATACAAGCTTCCTTATAACTTATCGTTTTGACATTTAGAAAACACAAGCAACTTGCTTTCGCTTCCCTGTCGAGCTAGGTAATTTTGGGATTGGATTAGAATCTTCTAAAAGTTTTGTAGGGGTTTCTTTATTCAATGATGACACAGGTGTTTGTTTGGAAGTTGATGGTTTTTCTGGAGACTTAGCTACAGTGGAAACACCTTCAAGCGGAACTTTTACCACTAGTTTATATTTATTATAAATTCACCACAACTAGGAAAGTATATTACTATGATAAAAACTCGTGATTTATTAAAAAAATATTAACATAATTATTATAATACAGCATGATTCTTAGACTTACTTTATTGCCCATTTTAATATCTTTTAGATCCTAAATTAATTGCTTCTAAATTTAACGACTATTTTATAGATAAGGTTAGTCCACTCACAGATTCTGCTAGCAAAGCCACTTCAGGTATGAATAAAATGAAAGACTCAATGTTTATGGCACCCAGCGTACCCCATGACATCCTAATTTCCTTCCGCCCGCGTAGATCTCTTATCTCCGGTTCTACTCTATCAATTGCATTGAAATATATAAAAAAATGACAGTTTAATGTCAAACATTTACAAAATATTTTCAAAAATAATTTTAAATAGAATTACCAACACATTAGATGAAAATCAACCTAAAGAACCACTCGCGCTGCCGACTATGAAGAAACCTTCTGATGCCCCTCTTGAAGAACCCCATATTGTAGGCGCTTGGGAAAACCGCAGCAGGGAGGTCATTCTACAGCTGGGCTATCAAAATGAAGGGATTTTGAAGGAGATTACAAAAATATATACATGTCATAAGTTCAGGTAAGATCAGTTTACTTCGGTTTTGTAGAGCGTCGTCTCTATCGCACTTTAGACTGACAGTTTGGTACATTTACAGAGTAGTTAATAAGTTTTTGTCTATAAAATTCTATCTAATGTCCGCGGCTCCACTCGCGTGGGATTTTGTTCTCGTTCCCGCAACCCATGGGAACCTATTCCCTATTAAATATAAAATAAAATTTATCCCCGCAACATTATTAAATATTAAATAAATTTAATAATATATAAATTAAAAAATATATAAAAAAAAGATTAAATAAGAAACATCCAAACATCTTTACAATATTTTCACATTTATAGTACTAGTTACTAAAATTCAAACTAAAACTTCGGTGTTAACTACTCTATAGAGATATCAAGTTTTAGATATACGCTGTACTGTAGATAGAAAGGTCTAGAAAACCGACGTAAGCCAATCTTAGCCGAAGCCTCCCTCTTCTTCCCGACATGTCAAATCACAAGTTGGTAACATACAAAACTAAATACCTCTTTCATTATGTATAATTTGTGTAAATATAAAAATGTTACTACAAAATGATTATATTATAACTTTATTTACCGTAGTTGTGTGTAAAAAGTACTACTATATAACGATTACTGATGTCCAAAAGCCAAGAAGTTCAAAGAGATTACACAAACCAGCACAGTCCGACGCACCTGAAATTTTCATCCCACCAGAAGTACAACGCCCCATGAATAAATATAAAATAGTAGCAGATAAAAAAAGAGTCCGGTTCACAGTAAATGATGAAGATCCAAATTCTTCTCTGCTGGGAACCTGGCCTCATCATAATATGCTTTTTCACGCCCCGCTTAAAGGACCTGGTAAAGAACTGTAGGAGGAAGGAAACACGTGAGCTAGTAATATATTCCAGGCCTTAATGGTGCAGCCTTAAAAGAAATAGTCTCCGAACAGCTCATTCTTGATATACTTACAATTTAAGACATGTGGTCTGTGTTCACCCTAGTCGGAAAGAGATGTGATTGTATTGTGTACAATTCAACGATAATATTGATGTTGAAATCTCTTTGGTCAAAGGTTGAAATGATGTTTTAATAAGAATTAAACGAGAATACTAAGGCTTTTTTTTTTGTAACTACCCAGAAATAGGATTCTGCCAGAAACACAATTTGATGACCATTTATCAATATTCATTTTTAAGAAGCGTTGCGAATTTTGTTGGTAGAAAAATACTTGTGCATTTCTGAAACGAGTTTTAACACAAGTTATGATTTCGTTCTCTTACATATTATTGTAATATTGCATTAATAATGTTCACTAAACCCAAATACAAATACATACATACATATAGACACGCCTTTATCTCTGAAGGGTTAGGCTGAGGTGAATTAACACCCACATTTCACTAATAATTGTATTCGGTCCCACGTAATAGGGGGTGAGCCTATTGCCGTATTACGGGTACTATTGTGGACTCGAGCCATGCATCTGAGGCTGAGTCTGGGCTGTATATATCTGTCCGATGTTGTTGAGGTTTAAGTTAAGTTTTTACTGTGAGTTTAGGGGTTCAAACGGCCCTCTAAAACCCGGTGAGTTCGCAAGAACCCCGTGAACTAAAAAAAAACGATAGGTGTGGCAAACAGAATTCAGACTTAACACCTAGCAGAATGCATTGTTTTCCCGGTATAGGTAAGCTTGTGTGTGTGGTAAAATTTGTGTTTACCACAAAAATATGACATATTACTAGTCCGTTGATTTTTTTTTTCAAAGATAGTTTGCTGAGTTATAGATATTATAGTATTTTTGGGAGAAAAAGTTTAAATTTGTATACGAATTTGCTTGAGGTGCCTCCTTTAGCGTATATTTACGAGTACTGAATGTTGTGTTATTTATCTAGAAATTAGTTCTAAGCTGAATATCATAACATAACTTTTAATGGGCCTGTGTTAATTATTCAGATATTTTTTTAACGTTTCATATTCTATATGGTACACGAATATTGAGGTTTAATAAAAGACTTTTAGAGCTTATTTTTAACTAAGTACAATGAATTGAGGTGTGTGAAGGTGCTTTGCCACTGGCTAATCGAAGAATTCATATCCACCAAAATGGCGGCCTCCACCCCACCAGATGGACAGTAATGTTATAAAAATAAAAGAATTGGTGTAGTTACCGACTAAACTTAAATAGATAGTGTATTAAAACAAAAGAAAAGTAAGTAAAATAAAATTAATATACGGCTTTACGCAAAAACCTATTCTAAATCTATACCCCGGGCGCAGGCAGAAGGCGTCCGTCAGGTATAGGCAGATACCATGCGTCTGCATAGCACCTACCCACACCCAGATGAACCAACGACCCGTGAATTGGGCAAGATTTAACAAATTCGAAGTGACGACCGGTGGAACCATTTTACTGCAAAAGGTAATGTGAGCATGAACCTGTTGCCCTATCCTTTAGTCACCTTGTACGATACCGCAAGGGAAGAGATGGGGTGGCCCAAATTCTACTCTGTCGGGCACCACGCGACCGAGCGGCTACACAATTAAGGCACTTCCTTTCGCACCGCAGCTGACTATTTGGTCCCCTCGGTGATGGGAAGCACAATCTCCTCATTGAACCCTGGAAAAGGGGGACAGGCGTATCGCCAGTAGAGAGGAGGATTTTTCGCACAGTAAAAAAGAAAAAGAAGATGCAACCAAAAAGAAAAAAAAAGAAAAATATAGACATGGCGGTGACGTTGGCATGCAAGCAATGAAAGAACAACAGTTTGTCCTAAATTCTACGTCACGCCGGTATCAAAACCACAGAACTAAAAATATCTTATTATTGTATTGATAATTCTTTTATATTACTTGTTAATTGAGTTACTTTAGACCTGTCTTGGTTAGCTGACATTATCGTCGGTTTCGGTGACGTAGTGTTAGAACGAGTAGAAGCTTCCACTCTACATATAGCTGGAATTCCTCGTCTGAGGATGCAGTTTCGGCTATTTCAACCATTGGCGGGGCGAAAACTATTGTTATCTCACTTTAGAGGTAGTGCGGGAGGGAGATGGGTATAGGGAGCGTGTGTTCAGTGTCAACCAATTGAGAGACGATTTGAATTTACTACTACTGGCGCAACCATGTAGTCTATGACTCTCCACCCATTCATCCATGACGGGTTTTAGTAATTTTTTTTATTATATATTATTTATTTTCTATTCTACTGGCTGTAGAAAATGAAATTGTAGTTTTAGGTCTTTTTAATAGTAAACGGTGGGTTATTTGTCTAAAAGTATAGCGACTCAATTTATTTTGTGCCATTTTAATACTAAACACGTATACTTAATGACTGTCTATTTTGTGTATAAGTCAAATTATTACTAATAATGATAACAGTTTTTTTCAAATACTTTAGCTTACAATCAGGCGAGGTGAAGTTAAGTTGACATTTACTACATAAAAAAATAAGCCTAAAAGGAAAAGTGCACTTTGAGGATGCGGTAAGGCGAAACCGGTCAGGTCTAATAACTATTCAAAATAATGTGGAAAAATACAAGTGTGTTCTCAATATGTGTAAAAAGTGATTGAGCTTTGATTTTATATTTGTACAATTTTTAATTTGTTCGCCTTTGTTTTTTTTTTTTTTTTTGCTTATCTGTCACCTAAATGGTTTAATAATCTCCTCTCCATACCATCATTCGCTTCTTTGACCTCAAAACTATATTTAAATGTTTCGAGTCCTTTATGTTTAGGTAACTCTGAAATGAAAGGGTTATTCCCAATTAACAAGAACTTTATGCGGGCGCAAATTTCATGCTTTATTTTCTCTATATTATTTGCATAGGTGTAGTGAAACAGTGCTCGCATGCGGACACATGCATGAGGCAGCGGATAGCCTTATTGTTAGTTTACGAAAATTATATAATCAAAAACATTATTTGGTTGAAAGCGTCACGCGTGTTATATAGTGATAATGTTTACTGTATACAGAATCGTTTCAATTGCAACGTGCTGATTGTAGACTAATGCAGAAGATTTGAAAGCTGGTGCAGTTTGGAGGCGCGCTGCGATGGCTGAATAACAGTTTATAGGCACCTGTCAACCCCAAGTGTGTGCCGTGGTAAAACCTGGGATCGAACCCGAGACCTCGTCTCAGTAGTCCATTACCCATACCACTAGGCTACCACGGTATACGCATGAACATGCACATAAACTAAACTTAGGCTTCACAAGGTTGGTGATTCATTTGTAGGAAAAATAGCAAAAATGAGTTGTTTTTTTTTTTATAAAACAACTGTTTTTTTTTATAGAGGACACGCCAACTTGACCTCACCTCGCCTGATGGTAAGCTAAAGGCAAAGTCTCAGGAAAGAGGGTCACCGTTACAGACACTAAGTGCTACAATGGTCCAGCTCACGTGTTTCCTTCTTCCTACAGTCCCGGGTCCTTTAAGCGGGGCGTGAAAAAGCATATGATGAGGCCGTCAAGCTGAGTGTCACCATTGTCACACGGTATGTGTAAGTAATGGTGACCCTCTTTTCTGGGACTTTGCCTTCAGCTTACCATCAGGCAAGGCGAAGTCGAAACTAGCTTGTGTTATGGAATCTAGAAAGCGTATAAACATATGTACCTACTTAATTTTTTTTTGTTATTTTTTGTTGTAAATATTACCTAATAATAAAAATTAGTACCTACAAGATATTGATAGTAAGAGTTTCTCAAACAGTTCCCACAAAAACTTAATACGAAAAAAAAACATATTTAAAACTATAAACAGTTCTGTTACAATAAGGGTTCTTAATCCAAATTATGTGCAGTTTCATACACTATTTTACCTAATCTCATGAAATAGTTAACATTATTTACGTAAAATTACAAAGTTATTTTTAGCGCCAAAATCCATTTGCTGATCGCGCGCATACGTCGTGTTGCAGCTCCCGCATTTCGATTATTGACAAAATACGCTTCTAATAAGTCAATTTTTTCACGATTAGAAGACATTTTAGAGAAAATCCTTAATTAATAACTCATACGAAGTTTCTCAGCTGAAACTAAGTATAACACACAGATTTTCAGTATTTTGTAGGTAATCTTTGGTGGACGTGTTGTGAGCGAATATCAAATTTTCAAATTAAGTTTCTTTAAAGATGTTTTTAAACGATAATACAGACAAGTTTGATTGAAGCAAAACTGGTAACACATTACCTATCTCACCAACCATTTTTTTCCCGGCAGAGTTGAATTTGCAATTACTAAATATATTTTTCCAGAAGTTAGACCAAGTATTATCAATTGTGACGAGAAAAAAATATTCAAACATTATAGTGACAGGAGATTTTAACATTGACATTATGAAAAACAATACTATTACTTTGGACTTTAAGTGTTCATTACTAAACTTTAACCTAAAATTAGCCATAGAACAACCAACAAGGCTAATAAGCCAAACTTGTTTAGACAATTTTGCACATGATTTTAAAGAACTATGCTCCGCCGAGATATTAAAGCTTGAATTATCAGATCACACAGCACAACTTCTGACATGTCCAGTTAACAAACAATGTATTTTAAAGCACTGGTACACGAGAAAGCGTAACTTTGCGTCTGAAAATATCCTGAATTTTCAGAAACATATCGAAAGCTTATCATTTTCAGATATCTATAACACAGAAGATTGTAACGTTGCGTATAATATATTTATAGAATAATATCCTAAAAAATTACACACATTATTTCAGTGAAAACCGCAACGTTTTACAGGTATTTTTAATTATAGCGCCGAGTCGGGTCGCTCTGTGTCGAGTGTCATAGAGCACTCGCTAACAATGCCAGCCACCACAATGATCCACACAAAACAAATGTTTGCAAAACCTGCAGCCTTATTTGTTTGTACGGTAAAAAAAGTGTCCAGTAAAATGCGGGCTTGGGTGAAGATCTTATTGTACCCGTTGGAATCCGATTCCAGCTTCGCCATCAGCATCTAGTAATCGTTCCATACATTCCCAATTTTGGTAGTTAATTTTCTGTCGGTGTATGATTAGCAAATGGGTACCGCTTGCTATCGAATTTATTTCGATCTTTTAGACAGTAGTCAGGCTTTTATATTTAATAACTAGCTGACCCACCCCAGCTTCGCCCGGGGTATATTTTGAAGCTTCATATCCCTTTGAGCCCGTATGTTTTATCAAATCTAATAAAAAATCTAGAGCAAGTTATTACGTCATAGATAACTGCCAGGGGACTATATTTTGTGGGCCGGGATAGTTCTCACCATTAGCACCTACCCACGCATAATCTTTTATTTAATAGTTACCTCTTAGCTTAATTTTAATGTGTTCAATTTGCCTCCATTATTTTAGGTCAGCTTGATTTTGTCAAACTAGTCCATTATTATTCAATTATCACAGTCTAACGCTTTCAAATCAATACAATAACAAATTCGAATTCCAAATTTGTTTACATACATAGCTGCATAGTTACTAATGGAGCTACAAAAACTTGTTAAAAATTCAGCTACTCATACCACAAAATAAAATATTAATTTATTTTTCTTTCTGTTTCAGACATTGCTCGTTGGTTTTCGTCAAGATAAGGTAAATTAGATACCTAAATGTATTTTTTAAGTTATTTAGTATTCTAATTAATAATGTGCTTATTAAAAATGCAATCTAGCTATTGTTATATATCCTCAATAATTTAAAAATAATATTCCAAATCCAAGCAAATGTATCTAATCGCCTTAATCGCAAAATAAATAATAGTATTAGGCAATCGAATTGTTTTACTGACTTTTGAAGCACAAAGGAGACAAGACCATAATAAAATACTTAAATAAATTGACGAGCTGTCTGCCCTGTCCAGGGCAGCAAGGCCACTAGCGACATCCGCTTGTCTCCCTCAAGGAAGACACAGTAGCCGAATATATCAAATTATAAATACCTTCTTAACAATAATACTTATGTTAAGCAGGTAAGGTAAAATTATTGAAAATCGAAATGCGAAAAAATAAATATTCAGTGCTCAGAACTACTTTTACTGCTGACCGTACTTAATTACGTTCAAAATTAGGCAACGGTATTGGACGTGTTGTTAAGACAAAATTTATTTTATCAAATTTTATTGTTCCACTTTTGCAGCCAGCTACAGAAAACAATTTTTTTTAACAAAACAGTTAACATTTAAATTTCAACAATATATTTAACTTAAATTTTTTAATAATAGAACAATGTAATTAATCTTATCTCTTACAAATCCTTGGCGAACTTTAGTTTTGTCATCTTGAGTTCAGTAACTCCCTTTGGTTGAGTTCTGGTGAAGTCTAATTGACGTGTTCTATTTAAATAATTAAAAAATCCTTTACCTAGGTATAGTTGAACTTACTGTGTCAGTATCATAATCGTAATAGGTATTAAAAACACGATATTTCAATAATGACTTACTGCATTTTGATCAACTTTTCGCATGCGGTGTCGTACAAGGTGACTAGGGGATAGGGCTGTTTAACATCAGACAGATGTATACAGCCCAGACTCAGCTTGAGATGCATGGTTTGAGTCAAAAATAGTGCTCAAATGACTATTGGTCAATGGTGGTTGGATTGGTGAAATGTGGGTGTTAATTCGCTACTTGAAGAAATGTGTAAACACAATTATATCACCCATCTTATTTTTACAGCGTTTTTCATTCTAAGACTATACCTACTACTAAATAGGTACAGAATCAGTACCTGACATAAATCATAGTAATACCTATCTAATGAGAAAAGCGAAAGCGCTTGTATTATAGTCGTTTACTAGTAGTGAAAGGATTATTTCTTGACATCAGTAAAGTGTAGAAGGTTTCTAATTAGCTTTTCATTTTCTTTCATCACTTTTTTATCAATTATATGTGAACATTTATTATTGAGGAAAACAGAAACACGGCTTTCACGATTATGTGATACTGATGTGAGTGACCATGATAGTTTAAATACCGTCACTGTATTTTATATTAATGCATGACTGGAGAATGTAAGATCAAGTACTCTTTAATATTATCAGTATAGACACATTAGACTTGTGTTTGCAAACTCTGGCACATTATGACCAATCTTAAAATGTAGATTTAGACAAAGAATGAAACAATTTGTTAAGAAAATAAGCATTTATATATTTTATTTTAAAAAATTATTACTTAAACAGACTTATAATGATAAACATTTATAACACAATCATATAAACAAATTTACTATATTTTATACATTTATTATACAATCTTATAATAGACAGACTTATAATGATAAAAATTTATCCATGTTTTAAACAAAAACACTATTATTAGGTACACCATTAAATAGGGTTGCTAATAGAAATTAATTCTGTGAAATAATTACACATGGTAAAATGCCAGAAAGATCTAATTTTTTTGTAAGGATCCTGAGTCTGAGTCTGCTTACACTTATATCATAGCAACTGCCGTCTTGCTTTTGATGAGCCTTCATTATAAATTTATTGAAATGAACTCAGGAAGTTTGCACTGAAATTATTTGTTTAAACAGCAGAGATTGCTCACGCCGGCAAACAAAATGAAATTGAAATACCCAATCCAATTAATAGACAGGATTTCAATTGTTTCCCAGATCACGCTATCTAGACCCATATTAAGAATAGCTTAACTAGCTAGTGTTATGGAATCTAGAATGCGGATAAACATACTTAGATACTTTTTTTTTGTAAATGCATACATATTATAATAGATACACCCAGATCACGCAGTCTAGACCCATGTTAAGAATAGCTTAACTAGCTAGTGTTATGACCATTGTAACATAGTACATGTAAGTAATGGTGACCATATTTTCTGAGTCCTTGCATTCAGTTTACTATCAGGCAAGTTGAAGTCTAATTGACGTGTCCTATATAAAAAAAAGTTAAAAGATTAATAAAAAAATCAGATAATATTAAAATCATTTCAAAAAGAATATTTAAAAAAGTTAGGTATAGTTTCCTAATAACGTTTGATACAATAAACTTTGAGTGTCACCGTTGTCACATGCTATATACATATATGTAAGTAATGGTGAAATACTCATTGCTGTTAAACCAGTTGTTGAACTTTTAAGGGCTCTAACTATACGTAACGACTGTCACAGATGTTTGCATGATAATCGGGAACGACAGCTCAACGTGCTCTACGAGGCACGACCAGACTTATGGAAGTACCCACATTATTTGAACGAGAACCGAACCCGAGCCACCTGCGTAGATCAGAACATTCGGTAATTTCAGTAGTCAGAACTCTTCATCTTGACGTTAATCCCAGTTGCATCAGAAGCTTTCACCTCGAAGTCTGGGGTTCGTTTTACCAGTCTTACTGCGGGTTTGGCTGAACTGAAGTCGACCTCCGTGGTGTAGAGTAAGTTCTCTTGAGTAATTTTTGTTTTTAATATCCTTTATATTTATTTTAGGATTGCGTGAAAACGAAAGCATTATATTCTGTAATGGCAGTGAGACAAATCAGTATGAAAGAAGCAATAGACATCATAGAAAAAGTCTTGCCCAAGTGTTATGCAGATCTTGAACCTATTGGAAGGCGCATCAGACGAAACTCTGAGGATATGACAAGAGCATTCAAGGAAGCAAGATATTATGGGTATGAGTAGAAAAGTATTTTTTATAAATTATTTATGTTGATAGTGTAATATAAAATAATAATTTTATGTTGTTTAGAATTACAACATGATAGGTAGTGGTTCTTGACCATTAATTTAAATACATTCACTGACTTTGCCCGTCTGATGTTCAGTGGCAACGCGTTCCATAAGCGCACCGCCCTGACAGTGAAAGACTTGTCAGCAAAGTCAGTAGAATGTATTGGCATACTCAGCCTCAAATTCTCGGACGATAATAAGTTTATGGGCGGTGTGTTACGAACACCCTCGAGCCTTTGCAGATGCGTAGAGATATTGCTTCCTTGGCTGTATTTTACCGTCTCTACCACGGTGAGTGTTCTGACGAGCTCTTCCAACTAATCCCACCATCTCCTTTCCTACATAGAACAACACGTGCAGGCCTTAGATGTCACCCTCACACTGTGCAGAATATACGAGCAAGAACCAAGCGGTTCAAAACAATGACTATTTGTCGAGAGCTTTATGGGATGAATAAAAATGAACTAGCCATGAAGAAAACTGCTCCAAGTGCTCGTCAATGTCTTTCTGTTTATTGTCCCGGGACATACAAATTCAGATTATCTAATCGCAAACCAAAAAGAGGTCTATTGAGTAGGGTTTTGTTTGCTGTGCCAGGGGCATTCACCCCGGGTTGTTCTAAGACGCATTTGCCAGGCTATGTCGCTAATGCCGGCAAGCTGAAGGCGGAAGGAGTCAATGAGATCGTTTGTGTGGCCGTTAATGATCCATATGTGATGGCTGCATGGGGAGGTTTTAATATTTTCTAGACAAGTGGGTTTAACTTCTCTATAAAAGTATCTTAGTTTACTATGAAGTAAACATACATATACATGCATACAAATATTTATACTGAGCGGGAATCGAACCCACGCACCCTGCGTAGTTGAACGCTCTGCAACTACGCCAACTAGAAATAGAGAGACTGGCTGGAGACGGAGCTCACCGTACGCGTCATTCAGCTATGTCACCCATCTCTGTCGCACTTGCTTGGTTAAATATTGCGAGAAAAGGACGCGGCAAGCTAGTTAATTTTTTCCGCGATCTTGCGTTATTTCGCAAGGCTCTATCCTCAAGGACGTTACAAAACCATTAATATTGGAATAAAAATGTAAACAAATCACGCTGCCAACCCTGTAAGCACACAGTTTCTGTGCCGTCAGTGTAAAAGACAAAGCAGGAAAAGCTTTTGGTCTGCCCACTGACAGTATAAAATCGCTCCAGTAAGCTCTGGCTGCCCTATTCCCCGCCGGGAACACAGCACGAGGTTATTATGGCCGCGGTATTCTGTTGGACGGAGCATCAAATCCGTCCACTTGAGGTAACACTATATTACAATTTCTATGGTGATTTTTCACCTCCTTTTGGTTTAAATTAAATGGTTTTTATGTCTGCAAATGCCCTCCGATATCCCAACCTTAAGATGAAAGCCCATACTAGAGTCTCAACCATCAATCCTACTGGCTTAGACTGGCTGGCCTCTTGACTACATGCCTCTTGTAGCAACGTAAGCATTTTATTAGCTGTGAATGGTGGAGTGGTGTTAAGCCTGGCTGCACAACCTGAAACAATAATGGTTTAGATTGAAAATGATGCAAAGTCAAAGAGCGAGATCGGGGTAAGGTCTGAAATTGAAGCTGGAACAACATATAACGATAAAATTTGATAGTACCGTACATATTAGGGTTACAAATCCACGTCATTGTCAAAGTGTTAATAATTTTGTGCTGTCAGTAGTGCGGTTTTCCCAAGCACCTACTATATAGGGTTCTTCAACAATATTTTTATTATTAACTTTGAACAAGGGTAACTTGAAACAATTGCATTATGAAATGTAGACAAAACATTTAATAAAAATGTTTTTAAAGATATTAACTTAGCAGTCTGGTGTGGTCATGTTATAAACAATATTTTAACATATCTTGAATATTTGTTGGCTAAAAAATTGGCCATTGTTCGAAAGTGCTCTATTCTCCCATGTCTTAATAAAAGATACATTTAAAATCAACTTATAAATTGTAAAAGTTCATTATAATATTCATACTCGCTAGAATTATTCGAGGTAGTGCTAGATCGGCCGCTGATGACCGGGTTTTTGGATGTGGGCCGCTTTGTCTGCCCCATAGTACGTCCACGGACTATGAATGGACTGAAGCTTTCCGAAAACGTTGGCGCTAAGTCTCGAAGCGTATGAAACATCTGTAAAAAAAGTATGACATCTCAGTAAGGTACTCGACTATGGTAAACAGAGCGCTGTAAATCTGTTGGTGCACAATAAAGAATTATCTATCTATCTATCTATCTAAATAATGGGAATAGCTATTGAATTACAGGAATAACGAACTCATGAATCTGTAAGAAAATTTCGGCAATTTCATAGGTAAAGACCTAATATAAAGTCTACAAAGATACTCTGTACATTGTCTTACTTTTCTCTCTTTCTTTTGTTTTAACCCCACTAAGACACAAGTATGTGTATTCACCGCTAAGAAAACCCCATTCATTGTAGCGCCGCAATTCCTGGGCACACCGCTTACCATCTCCCTGAGTATAGGGATAATTGGTGTCGATATCTCCAGTGACGTCCAATACCGAAGAAAAGAAAAAATCGTAACCTTTATAGAATCACTTCGTTGTCCGTGTGTTTGTCTGTATGTCAACACCTTTTTCTCCAGAATGCGTGTAGGTATCAACATACCACATACTCAAGTCTATAACATAACATAAACTCACGCCTATATCCCTGAAGGGGTAGGCAGAGGTGCTCTCTCTATGCAAGTGGAACAATCTTCACAATCTATACTCCATAATGAATGTACGCTATCACCACAGCCTGTAGCCTACCAGCTTGTAGAGGTCGCTACTGAAGCTTATCAACCTGTTGAACCTACAACATCTGCATTCTCTGCGCCGTCCAGAGTCTATTAAGGTTTTCCAGGTACTTCACAAATTCACTGATGTCAAATATCCACCGGACTCAAAGTCATCGAAATAATGTATAACTATGAAACAGTGACTATTGAAATAATTATTTACAATGTTAATAAATAAGTTGTTTGAGATTTTGAGTACTAAAGTTATCATCTAATTCTTTTTTTCTATCTGATATTCGTCAACAACATCTGCTATCTCACTCTCTCACAAGGCATTTATAGCGTCATCTTTACTATACCTGTCCTTGTCTCGCATTCGTCGGGCAGCGCGCGGCGGCCATGTTCTTCAGTACTAGGAGCCGGCAAGGGCCTTTAGGTTAAGTATTGATTCCCATTTCATTTCATTAAACCAATCATGACTTTTGATATCATAAACTCCTGATTTAAGTGAACCATACCGCTTATTAGGGTCTACTTCTAATAGACGCTTCACTAATAACTTGCAATTCCTAGGTAACGTTTCTGGGCATTTGAACTGTCCAGCAAGAATTTTCTCATACATTAGTATGGTAAGAGGAAAGCTGCGCCCTCGGGCCTTTGCGCAAAGAATAAATCAGCCCTCTGATCACGGGTAGCGTCAATTAAACGTTTAGAAATATCTCTAAACAAAAGACGGGCACTTGGGCCCCATGATCCCAGCGTCTCGACCCCGAACGGCTCAAATATGTAATTACCACTTATATTGATTCAGTTTTAACAGGTTACACCACACATCTGTACTATTATGAAACTGTGGTCTTTTATTTTTTTAAAACCTTTTATTCAAGTACAAGTGAATAACATATGTTCTTTGAGAAATAAAAAAAACCTATAGTCTTTAAACCAAACTATGACCATATAAACCATACTTTACTAACTATAGGATGTGTGGTGATGGAGGAAGATTAAAGTATCAAAACCCCATCTCACCCGAACGGGTAGGTATCGTAAGAGGTAACTAATGGAAAATAAGTGACATTGATTGTGTGATATCGTCTGCGTATAAGAAAAAGAGAAGAAAAAATCGAAATACAACATAGTAAATATCCCGATAACTTTAATACTAATGTGAGTGACCATGATAGTTTAAATACCTATCAGAAAAGTCGCAAGGCTCGCCCGAGTGGGGCGAGTGCGGCAGCTGGAGTGAAGGAGGATCACAAGCCAAGCTGCCCCCGTACTATCACGTGCTCTTGGCTGCCGGCCCCCTCGGAGGCCTAGCGACATTTTATTTAATCAAGACCACTTTTTAACATTCTTTAGACGTACTCACAATATTTTCTAAACGTGGACATGGAAAAAAATAATAAAAATAAGCGAAGGCACTTCATTCTTTCATTAAAATGTACCGCATTTCTGTCCGTATTTCCCCTGTCTCCCACTAAAATTATAAGTGTATTGTTGCTGTCTATAAATCTTAATTTGTTTAATAATGTTACAATAAGTTAATCCCGGCATACAATAGTTCATAACATTATGTTCTAAATATTAGCTTAGTAACAGGGTCGGACGTGATCGCGACTATAGGAGAATGTTTATGAAACAAACAAGGCGCGAGTAGACCAGAACATCCAACCAATGGACAGGTCAGTTCCGCTGCCGAGTACTGCGGTGACAATCATCGATATTTAAACTATTGAAACCAATTATTTTTGGGGTCAAACGATTCCACCAATATTTATATGGCCGAGTCGATCCGTTTATATTAAGAACAGACCACAAACCTCTCCTGTCAATTTTCGGGTCGCAAAAAGGTATTCCAGAAGTGACTGCGAATAGATTACAACGATATGCTTTATTCTTAGCGGCGTATAACTACAAAATTAAATACGTACGTAGTGCAGATAACATCGCTGATTTTCTGTCTCGTTCCATCGCAGTCACAGATAGCCCAAGTACAGCAGAGCGTACGGACTGTGAGGATCGCGCGGCGTATGTTAATTTCATCGTACAAGGGGATCTTCCCGTCACCCTGGACCTGCAAAATATCAGAGAGGCCATGGACGCCAAGGAGGGCTGGGTAAAGGTGGAGAGAGTGAGAAAGGCAAAGGAAAGAAAAGTAATTATGGGATGCCGAAGTGAGGAGGACAGAAGAAAGGTAAAGGAAAGGCTCGAGGGAGTCGCAGGACAATTAAATGCCGTTTACTCAACGAAGAGATTTATTAGCTCACCACAAACTAGACAATTTAATCACTAGTACACACAGTACTCTTCAACAGTTCCAGTCGCTCAGTAGTTCACAGTAGTCCACAGTCGTTGCTCAGGTCGCAGGTCTCTCAGTGACCGGTCAGAAAGTATCTCTCACAATGAAAGATGTGTGTCAAGACACGGGTAAAGATCTGAATCCAGCATCGCATGCACATTTGGAGGTAAGAATTGTTAATTGAGTCAATCATTTAAGTAAAAAATATAATTTTAAATTCAAGTATCCGGGGCTAGATTCATCATCATTACAATTTAGTTTTTCTCTTGGATTGGGCAACCGTCACCGTTGGACACTTTTAGATTGGCGCTCAACGCCGTTGAAAACTCTTAACTTGGCGCCCAACGTCGTGCGAAAATCTTCGTTTGGCAACCAACGTCGTCAGGTACTCTAAAGTAGACACTCCGACGCCGTGGGGATTACAACGAGCAAAGCCGCAGCATAAAGCAATATCAAGCGACCCGCTGCATCGTCGCATCGTCAGCACTCCATACCTCGTGTCGCCGTGCGCCGTCAGCTAAATGACTCACTGTACACCTGCGATTCCGTGACAAATATATTTTAGTTTCATGCTTATGTGAAAGTATATAATATTTCCCACAAGGAGAGTTCTACGTAAAAGAACTATCTCGCAGTATACACGGCTCTAACCGTAACATCACTTGTGATAATTGGTTCACATCAGTTCCCCTCGCAAAGTCTCTGCTCCAACAGCCATACAGTCTGACACTTGTTGGCTCTGCACAAATCCGAGGCCATGTTCCTTCATGGACCTCAGCGCACGCCACCACCGGGTTACAACCTCACAGTGGGAGACACTCTCATCGACATCGGCTCGTGCTCGGCGGTCGGTGAAACTTCGAGAAGTCGGTTTGAGTCCGACATAACCTCTCTCACCGGCTACGGCGGGAGGTATCTGTGAAATACCTTATTGTTGTAAGTTTATATATTTAGTCTTACAACTTCGAAATATAATACTATCCTCATGATCTATAAAAGTAATCTTTTGTCGTTATCGATGGAATTTACTATATGGGAAATTTTGAGTTAGGTAACGTAAAAGAGGCTACTTGTTCAGACCCACTGACACAAGGATAGTTCTCATACATATATTTGCAAATTCGGGTGCTAGCACCTTTCCTACCCCTTCGGGGATATAGGCTAGAGTTTATGTTTATGTTCATACATACAAATATTTTGCACTGAGCGGGAAACGAACCCGCGCCCCCTGCGTAACAGTTGCACAAGTACGTAATGCTTATTCGTGGAAATAATTACGAAATTATAAAAGGGAATAAAAACCCACAACACTTAGCATAGCTGCGAAGTACTAGAAGACAATAAAGGGCAATTATAGTCAATATTTACCTCAGAGCCCTGGCCTTTGCTCGCCTTTCTTTAATTCTAAATCACCCAATTTTCTTATTTTGCTTGATAACCCCTTATGATACGGCACGCCAACTTCTGCTGCGGACGCTGCAGCAGGGGCATGTGCCGATCACTCAGGGTGTCCGCCCACACGGGACACCCGTACAGGGCCATGGACCGCACGACACCCGCGTAGAGTCTCCTGCAGGAGTCCTCCGGGCCCCTCAGGTTGGGCAGTAGAAATTAGTTGAGCGATATAAACACAACTACGTCAAAATATTTCTAACCTAGGTACTGGTAGATGAGGCATTTCTGTTTTCGTCATAACAAAAACTACTTTTTTTTTTACGTGCGCTAAATCCCCACGGATACCTCCCCACCGGAGCCGGTGGAAGAGGTTATGTCGGACTCGAACCGACCTTGCGTTTTGGCTGCAGCGACCAGCAGCCTAGTCGCACCTCTCGCATATACCGCACCTTTTGCGTATTCAGCACCTCTGCTGACACCATACAACTATAGAGGACCTCTGTCCCTGGCACCTGGCCAGCCTGCTAACATCCTCGGCGCCGATGGCAGGCCTCTCTTCATACAGAAAACTAGGGTTAAATAACACTAGTTGTATATTGTTTGGTTTCTGGTGTTGAATTTAATCTTCTCGCCACCAGAGTAGTATTTACTCATTACCAGAAACCAGAAAGTGCATTTTTGAGTAAGTGGGTCGGGTCAATAACATACAAATGACACCCTCGTAATAAATTCGATATCAAACAGACAATGTCGTAACGCGATACAGTGATGTGCGATGCAGTGATAGGGCCCCTGGATTTATGACGGACACTGTCTACCGATTACCATTGTTGGGCGTTTTTGATTAATTTTGTTTTGTTTAACAAGATGATAGGTCGTGTTACATTTTTTATTATCTTTGACTATTGGTTTCACTCTCACTACAAACTCGAACCCGATCTCGATCACGTTCACGACCCACGATGCTTACTGTATCCACTCGCGATTTTGTTTTGGCTTGTTCCTGGTTGTTTTTGCAAAGACAAGGGACTCTGCTGCATAACGGTTGGTATTTAAATCTATATTTGTTCGCACCATGAACGTATAATCGCTATTTGTTAATACGACTCCTTTTTTTTTTCATTATGATGTACTCGTTATTAAACGATTACTTATACAATTACAATCTAGACCTTGCTTGAGGCTATAATGTTATTGAAATAAAACTTATTTTGCGTTAAGTTACAAGTCAAGAATCTATCCATTGACACTTTTCTTATAGTCTCTATGAAATTAAGAAAAGTGTCAATGGATACATTTTTAATTTATGTTAGAAAATCAAGTTAGATTTAGATTATTTAATGAAATTTTAAAGCATTCAGTATGCTAACTATTAAAATCGATTGAGATAGAAATAATTGTGGCGGGCTCCCGCGCGGGTCTCCGCGACGGAGCCCTAGGCATACCCGCATCGCAGACACGAGTCATGGCCTCCCGGAACCACACCGCCTCATCGTCGATATCGACAGGCCTGTCCGGCGCAATGGCCCAGGCCTGTACGATGGCGGCCTCTAGGAGGACCTCCCGATTCAGTCTCCCGAGCACCCAGCGTGGCTCGCGTGGGGCCATTCCTTCAATCAGTCTGCTGCTGATATGAAAAGGCCCTGAGCGATGTCGAACAATAGCTACTGTTTTTGTCGTTCTTTGTTCAAATTACGTAACTTAATGTGTGTACCAGAAATATCCATAATTATACTTATGCCATATCAAACAAAGGCGATCTTGAGTTTACAAGGCGACTAAGGAATAGGGCTGTTTAACATCAGACAGATATATACAGCCTAGACTCAGGCACATGTACAAGCCTCGAGTCAATAATAGTGCCCGGGAGACGGATTGGCGTCTCCCGGGCACTATTGTTTTCACTATTTCATAGGTAAAGACCTAATAGTAATCGCACTATATTGGACCAACCATAACATCAACATAAGGACTGATATTCAATGACGGCTGGTTGATCTTGAATTACCAAAAACAGTTAGGGAAGTGACTTCAATTCGCAGTGGTTTAAGGAAGAGGAAGCGTGCAGAATCGCCCCAAAATACTGAACCTCAGGTACATTAACTTTAATACAATGCGGCGTATGAGTACTGAACGTTATTACTATTTACGTGTTACTTTTTGGAAACCTCAATGACATATTGCCTGACTTGGTAATCGAATCTGAAATCTCATGATAGTAGTTGTACTCACTCGCAGTGCTACGAATATAAAAGCATTCTTTGAATTTAAATTCCACGAAATTCTTTTTATATTATTTAATGCACATAAAAAAGTTCATGCCTGATGGATACAAGAACATTATTTAAATCTTCTGAGATTTGGTGGATGGTATAAATATATTACATTATATTATGTACCTGTATCAATTTTTTTATACCACTTAGGTGGCAGACAAGTACACGGCCCATCTGATGGGAAGTCCTGGTGTTGCACACGTCCATAGGCCACAGTAACCACTTCTCATCAGGAGGACCGTGTGCTTGTTTGCCACTTAAGTTGTATAAAAAAAAACAACATTAAAAAATTCTAAATTTTGATTTCAGTTCGTAAAACCCTTAAAATGCTTACGAAACGGTACATATACGTATATCGTATATGTAGAATAATGTGGCAATCACCTCTGATTAACCAAAGCCAGCGTTGTTTATCAGTTCGCGTTCAGAAATACAGCGCAAGCGTTTAAACGACGCGCACTCAGTCATCTGTGCGGTCACCGGGTAGCACGTGCATCGTGATAATAACTATGAGTGCTAGTGATCCTATCGCCAGGGAAATGGAAGGTTTTTGTGATAATTTGCTATATGAATGTGCAAAGCATAATAAATGAAATCAATTAATACTCATCGCTTTGATCATCCCTTTGGAAAGCTGATGATGATGGTCATCGTTACAGTATTTATAAAAAAAAGCATCTATCAAGGCCATCAAAGTATGGGACAACCATTTTAAGTTCAATAGGAGGAAAACTAAATTTATGTATTTATTGTTCCCTATTCAGGATCTATTTTATTATTATTACAATAATTGTTTTACATAAAAGCATGTCCTTACCGTCGGCATACGGGTGTTGGGCATGTTCTTCGGCAATTTTCGCGTACAGCTGGAAATGCCTGTCCTTCGCCCTTGCTACTCAAAAGACTGATAATTGCTTTGTTACAACTTACAACTATTAAAATAAATGCCTATTTGGTGGCGCACCGAGTGCAACTGCTACGTGTTTTTTTTATACCACTTAGGTGGCAGACAAGCGCATAGCCCACCTGATGGAAAGTGGTTACCGTGGCCTAAACGCTCGAGACGCGGTCAGCGCGCGCCGCAGAATCGGTGTGGGCGAACAAGCCGCTGCCGGCGCCACACGCCATGGCCAACACTAGGCACGGAAAAAACGCCCAGGTATACCTTCACTTTACACCCACAGCCTACACGGCGACTATAATCACCAGCTGGACACTGACGTCCAACTTTTGACAGTTGGGTGGCATTTAAAAGTATGCAAAATTTGGAGAACAATGTTTGAAGTCCTTGTTATTTGAGAGTGTAGGTGGAACAAGTATCTTCCTTATGTTCACACTGATGTATGGGCGGATCCTGTATAGCACCTTCAGCCTATAAAAGCAGTTCCTGACTGCTTGTAGGATGTGTGTCTCAAATAGCAGCTGCTGGTCAAGAACCACTCCCAGGCTCCGCGCCCTCGAGTATGGCCGGATTTTGGACCTTTCCCGTAGGTATAACCTTCAATACAGCCAACGCGAGCTCCCTCCTAACCCTTAGCTAGTAGTTCCTCGCTTCCAAGATACTATTATCGAGAGAATAAAAAAAGTAGCTTTGTCTAAACATTCGCACAAACGGTTACCGTGGCCTATGGGGGATTAAATAAACATTCTAATTCATAGATGTTACTAGGCAAGCTATAATTATGTGTTGATAGTGCATAATTTCTATTTAACTAGCAAAACTTAACTTACACGAAGGACTATAAAATTACCATTTAATGTCCAAAATTCGGTACTGATTTAAAATTGATAAAGAGGAAACTTCATCCCACGCAATTAGGTAGGCTAATATTCGAAGCTACAGATAGCGTTCGAATGTTTTCTGTTGCTCTGAACTCCGAGATGTAAGCCTTGGATGCTCCTGGGATCAAGGCTTAGATGATAAAAATGAATCTATATGAGTTATTTGACAGCCTATGTGTTGGACAGCAATTTGATCTTCACAATCCATTGGCGAGAGAATCAAAGTTCTGAAGGCACATGCTGTAGATAGACATACCCACTAGCTGTCGGACATTTTATAAGGATCTAACTACCCTCAAATGTCCGTAAGACAACCGGGACCGTTGGATTTGCTTCCACAGCTTTAGCCTAAAGCGTGGTGACACAGATATAAACCTAAGCCTTCGGTTCCGGATTTTCGGCTCCGGACTCACTTTGTACAGAAAGCCTACGCCGAATACTCATTTTATTTATCAGTAGGTGCACTGGCTACCAAGTGAAATTGGCTAAGGACCTACAGGGTTTTATTTCGAGCGTTACTTCTCTCGCAGTGATATCATCTGCGTATTGTTCCGTCAGTCGCCTCTTACGACACCCTTCGGATGAGATGGAGTGGTGATACTTGTATTTTTTCGTCAATACCAATCAGATAATATTTGGCTGTCACTGCTTACATCTACCTACCCTTATTTTGAATTCAAGGGGTGAATAGAAATTAAATACATAGATACATTTTGTTGTTATTTTCTTTTAATGAAATATTTCAATGTAATGTATAAATATGAAATCATGTGAAAAAAGTATATCTATTGTAAAAAAGTATATATACCTCTTGATTTCTATTCACCTCGGTTACAATCCGGATAAACATACCTAGATACCTTTTTTGTAAATACAAACATATTATACATAGAAACATCCAGACCAATGCAAATATACATATTCATGCATTCAAATATTTGCACTGAGCGGGAATTGAACCCGCACCCTCTGCGTAGAAGTTATGTCAGGATCGTAGCAAATGGAGATCCGTGATCTCTGCCTACCCCTATGGGAGACAGGCGTGATTTTATGTATGTATGTATGTATGTAAAAATAATAAGATTAAAATACAGTTCCGTTCTGGATTGTAACCTAACTACATGTGTACACAGTTAAAACACCCCACTCCATTTTAATATAGCAAAATATTGTACAATGTATTAGCACAAGCACACGTTGGAGGAGTAATCTTGATGTTTGTGAACAGGTTTGCTTGTACCATTTCTTGTTGGAATGTTCTAAACATACGCTTTTGTAATTTTCAGTTGTATAGGTACAGTCAGCATCAGATTGATCTTAACCTTGGAGCAATTTTTATATGATACGTTATAGAAAATTAATTGAACTTTATCGGTATCATTTTAGCTTCCATAAATGTGTTATTCGAGTTTAGCTATTGGGAAATTTACAGTCGCAGCATTGAATCCTCTTTTATAACAAAAGGTAATAATTATGCTAGGTATCGGAACTTTTCGCGAATTATATCTTGGAACTTACTATTTCTGCCGACATTTCGAATGCGTTACTAGCTGGTAGTGGTTGGTTGGGAACCGCATTGCACTCTGGGCAAGGGAGATTGCACAGTAATGCCCTTATTGGGATTGAATCACCTTGTAAACCGTTAATTGTGACGGTGCGGCGCGCGGATTTTAGTCGGATCGAGTTCGATATAAATATCTCTGATGGACAGTGCCATGTCACAAGTAAGTTCATAACCGCGTAAAAACAATTCACGCTGATCTATTCACATAGTTATCACTGTACTTGGTTTATTGAATTTGGAATAAGTATTCATTATTTTTACAGATATCCGGCGTCAAGCGAACACTTACTCACACAAATAGCTTCACTGGAGAACGGGTGCCGAGATACGGAGTAATATGCCCGAAAAGCAGTTTAAGAAGATTCCAGTTCGTCCATGAACCTGTCGGACCCCTAACGCAGTTTTAAGGGGTTCAATTTTGTGACTTCCTTTTAAACTAAGTATTAGACGGCTAGAATTCTTTATTTCAATTACTTTCAAAGTATTTTGAGCTACGGAATTCTCCTTTAGGATTTTACAGTGGACCGACCATCAATGGGCACGGGTTCTGTTTTCCGACGAATCTCGCTTTGGTTTTCATCCTGATTCGAGAAGAGTGCGTATATGGCGAGTTCCTGGACGTAGGAGTCGTCTCCAGAATCCGCAAGAAGTTCATCCTTACCAAGCCGTGATTTCATTAAATTTACCGAAGTGTCTTAAACACTTCGAGAATAAAGACAGCACATAATAATAAGAACCTCTATGATGTGACGACTGACGATAGAGTGTACTACTGCTACTTGGAAGTTGTCAGATTTCCTTTAAATGTAATGCATTGCCAATGCTCCCTATTTTTGCATAGGTCCTGGGTGTTTCTATATATGATATCTATGCATTTACAAAAAAAAAGTATCAACACCTGCTGTCCTCAAAAGACACCCAAATTTCGTGTACTGCGTAATGGAGCATATTTTCTCGGTAGTCGGTAGCTTAGTGGTTAAGGAGTCGGCTTTACGATCGAAAGGTACTGGGTTCGAGTCCTGGCTATTACACTACCGACGTGAAACAATTCAACCGCAACATAACCCTAATTTATAATTCGATAAAAAAATCAATAGAAAATAATGATCCGAAATCATGGCTAACGTGTTCATCATGTTCACAGGATATCATAGAAGCAAAGAATTTTTCTGAAACATGATGTAGCAAAGTGGTTTAAAGTTTGGCAGTGACCAATCCGACCTAGATCGACGCTCCATCCTCCCTGAGCGCGCGGCGAGCGCGCGCCTTCACTTTCGTTGCGACCCACAGACGGCGTGCGTTTTAGTCGGTTCGAGTGCGACATAACCTCCTCCACCGGCTCCGGTGGGGAGGTATCCGTGGGAATTTTGCACACAATAAAATAAAAAGTTGGCCAAGTGCGAGTCGGACTCACGCACCAATTTACAAACAGATCAAAACGATTTTAATAATAAATACAACTTATTCTTTTTAGTTCGTGCTTATTTGTGTTTCTGGTTAATGTATTCATCTCGTCCTAATTTCAGAGAATTGTATCACTCTAAATGGGTTCGGGCAAGTGTGTTTTTGTAGAAAAATAGCAGTGTTAACATAAGTATGGGTTGACCTCGGTGACCTCGATGAGGCATCTATTTTGCGTTCAGAAGTAACAACCTTCTTCGCGCCTTCATGTTTCGATGAAGAGCGTTGCAATACCTTTATATGCTCGCGAACAAAACTTTCTAAGTCTTGAAAACTTTTATTTTGATTTGGTAAACCGAGTTTCATTTCACGAGTGTTTTAGACAGTAAATGAGTGAGAATGAATAATTACAGAACTCTGTTTCACGACTGTTTTATGTCGATGAATTAGTGAAAATACTTTGTCTATATGAATTTGGCTGGGAATTATAAAGATGGATGGATAATATAACTTGATACAAACAAAAAAAGCATTTAAAAATAATGAACAGGACTGGCACTAATGATTCATTTGTTACCTCCTAGTTACTATTATCCTATTCTACCCAACCCCTCTAGTTAAGCTAAATTGCATGTTGTGCAGCTAAATGCATTAGGATTGCTAGGTTGCCGGAGATGAGATTGCCAGAAATATATCTCTCGCACCGCACCCTGGCCGACGCCCTGGGCTATCTCTTTCGGGTGTGGGAAGCGGATACCAAAGTCTTCCAATTAGTCCCACCTTATCCTTTCCTATACAACACTATGGGTATAGACGGCGTGCGTTTTATTCGGTTCAAATTTAACATAACTGCCCCCGCCAGCTCCGGCAGGGGGGTTATGATAGAATTTGTTTTTGCTCACGAAAAAAGAAATATAAAAAAGGTATCCGCTTATTGTATTGTTGTGTACTGTTTTTTTTCACATTTTCGCAACATGTAATGTTGCCAGTATCGTCTTATTGTTTTACCAGATCTTTTATTGTTCAGATAGGAATGTAATAGTACTTAGTGGTTAAGGAGTCGGACTTACGATCGAGAGGTCCCGGGTTCGAGACCTGGCTATTACACTGCCGACGTGAAACGTAACAGGTTTGGTTGCGTTGGAGGTCGTATACCGGTCTTTTGTGGCACATGTAGAATGAACCGGCTGGAAATGTGAAGCTTAACACCCTTTAGTACATTCCTCTTGTTAGGACGTCCTCGAAGGACCGCTGGCGCCGTGAAGAGCTTTTTAGTTTTACTTTATTTTTGAAAATATGAAAACTGGCAACGTACATGTCTTATTCAATTCTGTCTCTGTTCTTATAAATAATCAATACATATATATTTTCTCATCGAAAAGGGATGAAAAGTATAGTGTATGTTGTATAGAAAACCATTATATGACAAGTTCTTTACGGTAAAAACTATTTCGAATTCAATGTTAAGTCTTCTTCTGGGTACATAGACAATTTGATACGGTAGCCCTGTAATCAAATTATAGGCTTTTTTCTACAAATATAGACCACTTTCCCTCAAATAATGTCAAATCGTGCTACATTGTCCTTGGTTTGCAATAAAACAGTATGTATTTGACAGTGACAAATTAATATTTTTAATAAAATTATTACTTTACTTAATTTATTTTTTTCAATTTTAAACTTATATTCATAAATTAGATACAATAAAACTAAAAGAACTATTAAACAACTTATAGTTAAAATTAAAATGCGTCGTGGAATTCCTCCGCATCGCATGGTTTCACTATAATGTATTTAGATTACCAATCGTTGCAAGTTTATTACTCAAATCATCCAAAACAACTGAATAGAATTTATTTCAATAAACTATAGATGTGGTATGTATTTTTTTTATTATTTCTTATTATTGGAGGAGTAAATGCCCCATGACCCCGTGACCTACCGAGCACCGTGCGCGATGGCGTTTAACAAGTAATGTATGCTGTATGCTGCTGCTGCCGTATGCGGTCAGCTTCGTCGCTGCCCCGGGTAACAAGAACCTTTTCTGGTTGATATTTAACTGGCTGATTGTGTTAAAGCATGCAAAAACATAACATAACATAAACTCACGCCTATATCCCCGAAGGGATAAGCAGAGGTGCAGTTTAACTACCTATTATACCTTGTTATTTGTATCTCTTCCCTAGCGGTGTCATACAAGGCGACTAAGGGATAGGGCTGTTTAACATCAAACAGATATGAGCATTAAACACATATAAACCCCAGACTCAGCCTCAGATGCTTGGCTTGAGCCAACAATAGTGAATAGTAGTACTGTAATCTATTATTGGTAACAACTTGCTGCTCAATGCGAAGAAAACAAAATGTCTAAAGTTTATTATGCCTAATTTAAGAAAGATTAACATTAAAATGAATAATGAATCTGTCCAAATAGGCAATACCACAGATTTTCTTAGAATAACATGGTGGTCTACATAAGTCTCTTGCTTGCTCAATTGAAAAAAAAATACATTTAAAAATAAGTATCTACCCAACTAAGTATTTAACAAACAAAAAAACTGTCGAATTATTTTACCTAGGTATGTCACTTAACTTATGGAATAATCCGAATAATGAAATGTAAGATGACCAAATAAAGCAGTTCTCTGTTCCCAGCGGTGAGTAGGGTAGCCAGAGCTCACTGGAGAATTTGTGCTGTCAGTGGGATGAGTAAAGGCTTGTCCTACTTTGTCCTCTACACTGACGGCATAGAGACTCTGTGCTTACAAGGTCGGCAGCGCGAGTGTGGCTTCTCATCATTCATCAGGTGGGCCGTGCGCTTGTCTGCTACCTCACCACCGAAGATTTCCTGGAGAAGAGGAGAAATTGCAGTGAGTTTGACAAACTGCTCATATTTATATCTATAAACCCAATTACTTCTATCTCATAACTTAAGGATTTTTTTTATACAACTTAGGTTGCAGATAAGCACACGGCCCACCTGATGGAAAGACATGCATATATATAGGACATTGCTTTTACTAATAAAATATGAATCCCTTTGGAGTTATATTTCGTGTGTCTTAAACCAGACAAACGTGTTTATTGAACAACAATGTGTTCTGTATTTATTTAAACTTGATAAGTTTAAATTTTCATTGTATTCAAAGTTCTCTGTGGCTACAGGGTTGGCAGCGCGAGTGTGACTCCCTTGGTGTTGCACAGGTTCATTGCAGGTGCTTGTCTGCCACCTAAGTGGTATAAAAAAAGTAACCGCGCTTTTGTTCAGTTTCAGCAAAATTTTTTGTTTAAATTTCTTATGTTGAATTTATTTTTGTTCTAAGTGTACTATGGTTTTTTTTGTTCTGTTCAGTCGGTGTGCACACGGCCTTATAAATCGATCGTCTACTCCGCCTGCTAACCAGCATCCCACACTATTCATAGATAGTTTAATAAACATTCTGCGGTTGAGTAGTGTCGCCATTATAGTACATTCGTCCATATTTAGTCTTAAGAAATTACTAGCTACGTATCTTCCTTTATATGCTGACATCTCGAAAATGCCGCAGTGGAGTTTGTTGCGCCATTTGTTCTCCACTAGCGCCTAGGACGCGGTGGTAAACTTAGTATTAAGCACAATTTGACGTCAAAAAGATGTGAAAATTTTAATTTTCCGAAAATTCTGCCGCTATAGTTTAAAATTCGTGATTTATTATTTTGGGATATGATGTAAACATCATTTATGGCATTTTGTCGAGATAAGAGCAGACATTTGTGTCTATATTGACTATTCAGTTATTTACGTAGTCTCAGTAGAGGACCCGCCGACCAGACAGGCCGGCTCTATACTGCCCGACGTAGACACTCTCGTCGCCAAGCTCAAGGAGGGTGGCCATATTTAATTTATTACAAGTGTTGTGTAATAGTTTTTCAAAACTTGAAAATCATATTTATACCAAATAAACTGTAGATAGTCTCTACATTAAGTCGGTATTAGGTACTAAAAGTTGGATTGTTATCGCGTATCTAAATGTATTCAAGGGAGAAATAATAATTAGGATAATTCATTCATACACATACAGTCACGCCTCTTTCCCAATGGTAATAAAATAACAAATAACATGACTGTATAGATCCCAATCTCGTCATAACATGTACGCTATAAAAAACACAGTATGCGTTTTTCTGAAGAATAGCATGAGGTGCTACGGCGGTGAAAGAATTTAAAGTCACTAATCACATTATGAAATGTATTACTGGGAGGTTTCATTATATTTCTGTTTCACAAAACACTAAACTGATTTTCCTTTTAGTCCAATGTTTGTGTAATGTTTTCTGTTAATTAATTTAACATGTTAAGCAGGCACTGAAGTAAACTAGTTATTTTCCTTTCTTTCTGTTCCTTTGTCTTTGAGCAGACGACTCTTAGGGACCCAGCCTTAGTCATAAGCGGAAGCGATTTATGTCCGACAGACCTATAGTCGCGTGGCAATATCCAATAGATACCCATGTTGTTGCGAAAAATGGGAATTAATCCAATCGTGGTATATAAATCGTGGTGGTAGGATGGATAGATGGACTTTCGATTTTTTTGATTTTTGTAGGTTTTTATTTTATTTTATACACAAGTAGGTCTTAAATTGAACCGATAAAAGAAATTAAATGCTGAGATAAAAAATATTATGGTAATTAGATGAAAACTTTGAATTACATTGATAGAATTTGAACTATGGCTTGAGTCCCTGACATATCCGATGACGAAAACGAGGAGATACTAGACTTGGTTATGTCACTTAGTCTAACAAAAAATTCTAGGGAAAAGTAGCATATGACCACGGCTATCCTTGATATTTTCTTTTTAAGGCATGATTTTTCAGTAGTCGGATTTTTGGTCTTTTGGGTTGAACTGCACTTTAAGCTACATTTACGTTATTTCTGACGCATAATTAGATATTATGTCATAAATTAATAACAGTCAAATAAATAAATAAAATTTAAAAATTCAAAGCTACCAATATTGAATTCAAAATAAATAATAATCATATATATATGTACGTTTTATTATGTATTTATTTTTACAGAGTTTTTTTCCAAAATTTTTCGTGTAACCTACGCTATTAAATCGCCATTTAATAGCGTATAATGTCGTCCATTTTCCCGCCCAGACCATAGTGCATTGTATAAGAAGACTTACTCTCGAAAACCGGAACATTAGACGGCTAATCTGTTAAAGTGATCCACCACGGCTACATTAACCTCGTATTGTGTTCCCGGCAGTGAGTAGGGTAGCCAGAGCTTATTGAAGAGTTTTTGTGCTGTCAATGGGAAGACTGAAGACTTGTCTTGATTGTTTCTTCTGTACTGATAGCACAGAAACTCTCTCTTCTTACAGGGTCGGAAGCATGTGTGTAATTTCCCTGGTGTTGTACACGTTCATAGGTCACGGTAACTACTTTCCATCAGGTGGACAGTATGCTTGTCTTAAGATAAAATAATCTTTATTGTACACCAACACATTACATGTACGGATAGCATTATGAAAAATTTACAAATGGCGACCTTATCGCTACAAGCGATCTCTTCCAGCCACCAAACAGACATCAAAAGATGGAAATGTTAGTACATTCTGGTTTATCTACAATGAGGTGAAAACCTTCTCTCTGTCTTATATGTTCCACGAAATAGTTTGCGTTATCGAAAAGTGTATCGATATGTTTCTCGAAACCTTCGCTGCCTTTAGCCTTCCACATAAACCGCAAAAAATTCTTCGCATTTTTTAAAGAAATGTAATATTTGAAACGGACTTCTACAGGTTGATCTAAATTTGGCAGAGTATTTTTCTGGTTCTTTGACAACATATTGAAATGGCAGGACATTTCATATCCCGATGTTTTTTTTAGTGAAATACTAAGTCTGGTTTAGGAGCAGTGTGAAAATCGCCTAAACTCTCACTTGAATTCCGAACTTGTGTAACTGGCAGTAGAAGTCCACCATTTTGAGATTCACGCTCAAAATACTCGTGTAATTTCACCACCAATTCACGAGCCTGGCTGTTCAAAGTACGTCCTCTTTTCGACATTATTAATAAACACTTGCTTAGTTCGGAGTCCAGTATAAATATTGCCAAGGTAAACGGATAAAGAATGAGTTGTGCTTGTAGACTGTAGACTGTGTCGTGACTAGGATACAAACCCAGGGGTTCTCGATTGTAAGGTTGACTGTTAAACCACTAAGAAAGTCGCTTCAATTTTAATTACCTTCTTATTACAGAAATCACACTGTGTCTAATGTTGGTCAACTAATTAACAGATACACCAAATGAAACTGAATATTTGCTTTCTAAAATTCCGACTATAATACTTTTGATTAATACCTTAAAGTCGTCATTTAACTGATCTAAGGTGATTATCCTGTTCAGCCCTGCCAATGTTTCATTCATTTCAAACGAAACAGATGTTGCATTGACCATAGCCGTACTAGCATATTAGCATTATTAGGGGAGAAGCTATTTGTTAGAAGAGCATTGTGTGACCTTTGGTCCACCCGTCATTTCTATTTTGGATGGTATTTTCTACAAATAATTTGGGCTATTAGAATTCAAATTATAATTTATTTTATCATTAGGTGTACCTGTTGCATGAAGTCTTTCAACTCTGTTTCTTTTACTTATTTGTTTCGACTCAAACCATGAGCTGAGTCTGGGCTGTATATATCTGGTGTTAGACAGTAGTCTATCTATCTGCCAGTGAAAGTCCTGTTATCATCGGCTTAGCCGTTCCAGAGATGAAATAGTACTAGTATATTCTCCATTTAGTAAAAAGCTTTTGTTTTAATACTTTCAGACTGACTACGAAGCTGTTAAAATCTCAGCTTGGCGGCCTCATCAGATGCTTTTTCACGCCCCGCTTAAAGGCCCCGGGACTGTAGGAAGAAGGAAACACGTGTGCTGGTAATGAATTCCAGGTCTTGGTGGTGCGGCAAAGAAAAGAGTCTCCGAACCGCTTGGTTCTTGCTCGTATATTCTGCACAGTGTGAGGGTATTTCTTCCCTCTCATACTTTCTGCCATTAGTAATAGGTTAGGATAATAAGACAGAATAATGCACCACTTTGACACATAAACTTAATATATACTTTAACAACATATCGAATTTTAAAATAATTCAATATTCTTTTTTATTTTGTTCAAACTTAAACTTAGTATATAGAGCCACTGTCACATGAGTTGTTAACCTGTATCTCAGGAGATAAACACAAAATAAACTTATCAATTTGTACTTCGTTTTATATTAATTCTATCGCCGTTCTAGTCTGGCTGGTTAATGTTCGTCATTCTTCTTCATATTAGCTGTCGTCTGGCACAGGCGATAACTTCTGAACTTGCTCCAGACAATATATCAACTACGTGACACGGCTTAAACGTGTTTAGCGTGATAAAAGATCAACAGGGTCACTTTAGTTTATGAAACTTCTTTCTGTAATTGATATTTAAATTTTTTTGTTTATTAAATTAAACAAAATAGGTAAAATAAAATACAGTAGCATTATTTATAACCTAAGTAACATCAGACATGATAACGTCAAGATTTGGTTTTACTTTAAAGGGTCAAATATGTCACATAATATGTAGATTCAAAATCGCCAAAAAGAAATGATCAATCAAAATAAGTGTCGTCGTTAAGCTTCTTTTGAAAGTATCACGATTGACATAATTCTCACAAGCTATGGAATCTATAATGCGGATAAAAATACTTAGAACATAGAGACCCAAATCACAGCAAATATACATGTTTATGCCTATAAATATTCGCACTGAGCGAGAATCGAATCCGCGCCTCCAATGTAGGAGTCGAACGTTCTACTTCCTACAATTTTATTTGGAACTATTATTACAACTACGACTGGCTAAAGAATTTAGATGTCTCCTCTCATCGACATTTTGCATTCTCGTTCCAATTTCTTCTCACTATCCTTGATAGTGAGAAGACTATTACGATTTTAAAGGAGACACTCCATGGCCGCACGTCCACAATCAATATTCAGGCAACAGGTTGGCATATTTACAATTATTCTATATCACTCGAATTCTTTTTAGGTCTCACGAAGCTCGGACACGAGGCACTCTATCACTTGAGTGAAGGAGTGTCCTCTATTTCTGAAGACCAAACCAATAGTATCAGGTACCGGCGAGCAAGGTACATTATAGTGTCAAGGTCAGGAGTTAGTGATACGAATCGAACACCGTCAACCGTAAAGATGCATCTATTAATTAATGATGAAGTTTTTTGTAAGAACCAGCATTTTTTTTGAAGAATATTAGTAAATGAAATTACTAATATTCCCTCTGATTCCTCCTACTGAGCTAAATTGCTTGTGCTAAGGAGCTTTCTGTGGATAACCCAGAACGAAAGCCAAATTGCGAGTCATTAAGCTCTATGTGCTTGTCTAATTGCCAGCCAAGCAGACTGTCCAGCACCTTGGCAATGACACAAGCCAAGGAAATCAGTCTATAGTTAGACAGCTCAGATGGATCGCCGGTTTTGTCTTTGGTTCTCATTCTTGCTCGTTCATATTTTGATATAAACGCTTAAAACGATGTTTCATTTATGCCAAAACATTTAAGAAAGACTGCTCTTATTCTAGTTCTAGCTGTTTGCTCGTTTGGTCTAAAGCTTTACATACAGAAAAATAAATGAAAATGTTTTACTCGGGCCACATATATTATAAAATAGAATATAGTTGAACTATAATTACCTAAACTATTAAAAGTTTACGGCAAATAATGTTGTTTTACGATGTATGCGCGTAATGAGGTGTAAAATTAATTATTTTTATCGTACGCTTTTTAGATAGCTCCTGACTTCGACTGCAAGTCAGGTGTCAAGCGCACATAATTTGTCGTCACTATAGTGCTACCTAGGAAGTCCCAGTAAGGCACCGACATTCCACTCCCTGTAGTCAATTAACAAATTAATTGTTAGCGAAAATTTCAATAGCACAAAAAATTGTAAAGTCCAGTAAGACACAAGTTTCCCAAAAAATGGTATAACAAGGTGTGTAAAAAATGCATAAAATGCGTCCAATCCGAGAATCTTAATACTAAGAAAATAACCCAGAACTGTACAAAAATAAAGTTCAAGAAACTTAATTTTCGATTCCCTAAGTGAGGGTCTCAAACTACCAATAATATTTGTTAGGTACCTATTAATAATATTATATTGATACTAACACTAGTATTAATATTATTGTTACTAACACGCTATGGACCCTGGTCCGAAATAAATGATATTTATTTTATTTATTTGTGCTGTATATATCTGTCTGATCTATCGTAAACGAGAATACAAAATTTCGAGTGATTAAAACGCCAATAAAATGGAAGGTACATAGTTGTAAAAATAAAATGAATGTGGACCAACTGGACCACTGTGCAAAGATTTATGGGCTTGTCCACCTCGATCACACAGTGGGCTGTTGCGTGCGATCTTCACATGTAAAATTGATAATTACCAAGAAATTTTTTTTGGATATTGAATAGGAAATAAAGCACAGATTAGCTTCATGCTCACGGTGACATTGTACAGTCATCTCAAAATGATCTTAAAACCATGGTATTGCGAGTAAATCAAACTGTTTTATTGATTTAAATTGGGGCAATAACGGCGGGTAACTTAACCGTTGCCACAATGAATGGGGTTTTCTTAGCGGTGAATACACATACTTGTGTCTTAGTGGGGTTGAATTGGACTAGGTTTAGTCGTCCCCAATCGGATACTCCAGAGAGAGTAGTCTCAATTTCAGACACAAGTTGTTCGCGACTCTTCTCCACCTCGGACTGAGGGATATTTGCGATTCTACTTCATTATCCTAACCTATTTCGGCTATTGTGCAAGATTTTCCTGTTTCAGTACCTACCACCAGATAATATTCGGATGTTTTGTTAAATTAAAACAATACCGTATAGATAATAATCTTGCTAAACAATGGAAGTGCTAAGCGGTAAAGCCTGCGGCATTCAGAGCACTGGGCAGAAATCACATTGCGTCAACACCCGCGAGGGCCAACGCAATGCTTTGTTTGAGATTCTTGCCTATATTTGACTAAGTTTCCTGGACTATCTCTCCAGAATCGTATCTAATACTTAAGCATTTTATAGTAGTTTAGGTAGAAGAAAATGGTAATAGAATTTAGGGCTTTGAAAAAATATATACAGTGCGTGACTCGGCAGGCGCCGCGAGGTCACTCCTACATTTTTATCTTCCTTCTAATGAACACATCAGTGTGAGATAAAACATCATTAACATCTTCGCATTAGTCTCGGTGTCTCTCGCCTCAAAGTCCAAGGTGCTGCGACTGCAGTATTCTGGACCCTACCACCCATGACTTTTTTTCCACCGTCTTAATTCCAATAAGACCACTTGCAATAATATTTCATGTTGTAAATGTTTTGAAACTCAAACATACATGTTTGTTTAGCAAGTCTTGTTTTCATGCAATCCTTAAATACGACTAATTATCCTTATGAGCAATGCTTACCCTGTTAAATTTTTGTTTAGGTGTTATTAAGAGGAGTAGATTAGTACAGTGAAGAATACCACTATAAGGTATATTTATAGAATGTTTAAAGTGCTGTTAACATATACCTACACATATTTCTATATAGTCACAATTTGAAAGTGTCATCTCATGTCGAGGGAGTTGAAAAAAATTATGTAATCCGCCATTTTGTAGCAGTGGCCAGTGGCCATCTTGGACTGATTTTCATCAAACATAGCTAAGATCATACGTAACTAATGTACCTTTCAAACAAAAAATATTATGATACAGTTTCGTTAGGTAAAGATTCCATATATTCAGCTTCCTTACCCGAAAGCCATCCTAATAGAAGAGTTTCTGACACTTTGCTAAATGAATAGATCTTTTTGTACCATGAATCCGATATGTCTTCAACTCACAACTCGATGCGGGCTTTTTTTTATGTGCCCAAAATCCCCATGGGTTCGAGAGCGTCTTCCCCTAGAGTTAGAACCCACGCAGGGCCTGGAATGCCGTCGGCTCCCGGTGCGATGTTTTTCTTTGACTCGACACGGGCTAGTTAATAAATCTTATATAATCAGAACGACATAAACGCAAGTATACATACGACAAAATTCATACTTAACCATGTGTTCATAAGGTCTAAATTACTTGTTATGGGAATCAAGTTTTAAAAAAAAGCTCTACAATCACTTCATACCTATCAACTAATGAATAGGTACCCACTGAACCCTTCCGGATATACAAATGTGGGTTACCAAAAAACGGGTTTAGCTCATTCATATAAATAAAACACGGATTTACATTGCCTGCACCAGCCAACTTCAAGCCCCACATTTTACGACATAATTTGGGTCGCCTTATATTTTTTTTTTATACAACTTAGGTGGCAGACAAGCACACGGCCCACCTGATGGAAAGTAGTTACCGTGGTCTATGAACGTATGTAACACCAATGGAGTCACATCCGTGCTGCCGACCCTGTAAGAACAGAAGACAAACACGCTAAGTTCTAAAATGTACATAGCATGTTTATCTTTAATACCATTAACATAATGTCTATATTTGAACGAGCAAAATTTTGCACTACACATGTTTGCCTTCTAGACCATCGATTTGGACATTATTTGAAAATGTATTACCGGGGTAACTTCCTAGTTAAATATACTCTCACAGCAAACACACAGGTCAGGGTACAGTGCTATGGTTTCGTGAACATGTATAAATCTGTTGGCCCTGATAACTGACGTAACCATAAAATACACTCATATCTTTGGACTGTGAAGGTCAACGAGCAATTATTCCGTATATATCCGATTTCCAAATGAATCTAATAAATTTCGTGCAAACCCATGCTACAAGAAAATTAGCTTAACTTTGTGTAAAGCGACTCATAGAAAATTTGTTTTTGATGTAAGAACGATCATTTAAATACAAAATCTTCAATTGATAACAAAAGTAGGAAGTAGTGATATAGTCCGCATATTGTTATAATCTGCACGTTTTGTAAACAGACATGGCCGCCCATCCAATCATAGTTACAGTATAGTCGTTGTTGCTTTTGGCTTCTCCTATGTGGAAGTCCTTTATCGTGGAAACTTGCTCTTTTGTTGCTTAAGTAACAACAAGTTCAAATATATGGTCCCACAAGTTACGATAATATTTACGTCCATATAATTGAATTCTATTCAGAGAAAAGACTGAAAACTTAACACTTATTTCAAGAAAAATACAAAACAATGTAACATGGTAAATATCCCGTTTATTTTGATACTTACTGATGTTTGTGATACGAATTGATTTTTTGTGAAGAGTAGGTGAAGGTATAATATACAAACGGTTTCTTTTCTTGTAGGTTAATATAACTTGAAGTTAACCCGTTGATAATAATGATGACTTTGTTAAATACCTTCATTTAAGGAGTATTACATTGTCTATTAAATACAATTTATTGCATTAACCTAGCATTTTTAGTTTCCGAGATTTTTAGGATTCTTTAAGTGACCCGGATTCATTGCTCTCGAGTGTAATAATAGGTCACTAGAATCCTAAGACATGTTACCAACACTTATTTAAACCTTACAAAAATATTTGCGGTGTTTGTATACTAAATATACATATTAATAATAATAAATATTCTCACATAAATCGCGTTTGACCAGTCGGGGTTGAGAAGGTCTAAACACGCATACATAGTAAGTACATAAATAAACATGCACGCAAGCTGCTAGTATGGGTGGTAGACAGGGAGTATAGATACCTACAGATGGCTTCTATCAAACATCTCTTCATCGACGAAGGAGATCCTTACTCTATAAATGAACCCGATATCATGTGTTCATAATATCCGGATAAAATTTCCTGTAACTTAATTTTATCATCGCCTATTAAAGAAGTTTTAATAGTTGGTTGCGCACTAGGCTCAACAGTCGACACCGTCAGCGGGTTATGGTCCCGGACAATGTGTTGACTATTCCTAGTCCAAACAATATTTACTGAAATATGTTAATTGACCTTTAAAGCTGCCTCTTTTCTTAGTTAATTCCTTAATCGACTCTGATGTGGTCATTTTGGGAAGCAAGTGCGATCACCTGGAATTTATAACAAACTCTAAAAACAATGGCACAATACTTATACACCTACTATTGCAAGCTATATACCTTACGTAACGTACCTATCTAATATTGACTATGACAGGTAAGTAAATATTTAAAGAAGTAAAAAACCTAGTATTGTGTCATCAATTGCCGAGACTTAAGGCAAGCTGCCTTAAGTCTGTCCTTAAATACTGCAATATCAATTTGTATTCTTACTTAGATTTCAGATCATGCTTGCAATTTAGGTACTAATATCAACTTGTATGTGAAATATAATCTTACTGCGGTGTTTACGTTGATACATTAGCTTTCTGAAAGAAAAAAACTGCAAATTATGTTTCTTTCCTCTTTTCTGAGAGTTTACCTTGAGCTTACTATCAGGCGAGGTGAAGTCTTTTATTTTTTATTTCTCCTTAATTTTTCTATTCACCCCATTTTACCGAAGAATCTGGTCATGTGTCCGGCTCTAAGGTGAACGGAGCAAGATTTGGAACTGCTATAGCCGACCTTGGCGACATAAATGGTGACGGATTTCGAGGTACGTTCTATATTTCAAGGCTATTATTACTACAATAATACTATAAATGCACTAAGTTACTATGGCCGTTCATTCTATAAACAACGCTACTACTGGCCATTTCACCAGTGTTCGATTCCCGCTCATTGCCAATATTGGTATGCATGCAATTCATGTCCCCACACATTCACACCTATGTATGTGTGAAACCAGCCAATCGCAATGCTCTGTTCTCTCCACCATCGATATCACGGGTGAGTAATATCTTTATTATTATAAATTAATGTTTTAAACGGATTCTACAGTAATAAAATAATGTCTTTAACTGTTTTTTTTACTAATTAACTTATTTTTCTCTTATAATTATTTATTATTATAGCACTTAATGTTGGTTTTAGATATTTCCGATGACGGTATCATGAAAGTGGAACTGCCTTTGGAAAATCGAAATCCTGCAAGTCTCTAGCTGCGGAATGTCTCTGCTGCAGTTTTCCCAAGCCTGAATTCTTAACAATTACGATATATATATACTATATACTTTATATAACTATATACTATTCATATTACATATAGTATATTTTTGCATATATAAGTATAATATATAATTAGTATTAATATGCTATATATATATACTATAAACCTATTATATATATAATATATATATATATATTATTATATTACTATATTATATACTTATATATATAAATGTATATATAAGTATAATTATATATTAATTAAAATAAACATGGTATAATTGGACAAATCAATCTTGTATATTGTTATATATATATATTATATGTATATATATTATATAATATATAAGTATTATATATAATAATATATAAATAACATAATAATATATTATATAAAGTATTAATATATGCATTGTGTTATAAGTTAAAGACTAGTGCTATTATGTAACGCTACACAGAGCAACACGTGCAGAATACATTATACTAGCTGTAGCCAGCGGCTCCGTCTATGTGGATGTCGGCACTCGATCGACTTGCGTATATTTTTGTATCAAATTTTCCAAAGTTCCACACAGATTATATGAGGCAACTATCGCAAACATACGCAGACGCACCAGCGGGTGCGAAGGAGGATCAAGCAAAGCTGCCCGCGTACTCCCCATTTCATCCAACGGGTGTTGTAGTCTTAGAGGAGACTAACGGAAAAATACGCAGACGATATCACTGTGGGAGAAGGAAAATTCGAAATAAAAGCCCTGCACCAACTTGTCTGACCAGTATGGCAACAGTAGGCTAGTCTCCCAACATTGTAACAATGTAACAATATAAGTAAGTGTTTTTGCTCCGCCCTACAGAATACCGCGGCTATAATAACTCCGTGTTGTGTTCCCAGCGGTGAGTAGGGTAGCCAGAGCTCACTGGAGAATTTGTGCTGTCAGTGGGAAGACTAAAGGCTTGTCCTGCTTTGTCTTTTACTGATGGCACAGAAACTCTGTACTTACTATTGCCGTCTTGCGGGCACAATTGTTGCCTTGAGCCTTGTATATTGTGCCTGAGTCTGGGCTGTATATATCTGTCTGATGTTAAGCCCAATCCCATAGTCGCCTTGTATAACACCACACGTGAAGAGATGAGGTGGTCTATTTTCTACTCTGCCGGGAAGCAGGACAACCCTTTAGTCTTCCCGCTGACAGCACAAAAACTCTCCTTTGAGCTCTGGTTACCCTACTCACCGCTGGGAACACAACACGAGGTTACTATAGCCGTGGTCTACTATAGGTTTTCTGTTACCTCCTTCCTGGACCCGGCGGGGGCGGAAAGGCATAAAAATATATGTTACTCCAGCTTATTGTAAACGCATCAACACAATAAGCAAAAGGATCTGTTTTCCAGGACACATATTTGTTACACTTTGCGTTAGATCTACTAGCAAACAGGTCAATTTCAGGACTTCCAAACGATTTTACAATGTGTGTAAATGCATAGTTGGCTAATTCCCATTCAGTCTCCGTCTGTGTTTTACGCGATTCAAAATCTGCTATATGATTGTCTGAAGAACTAATATAGGATGTAAATATAAATAATTTTCGCTGTTCACAAAATTCCCAAATTTTACGAGCCACGCACATTTATATTACAATCCATTTTATAATTGATTAGCCTAACGCAGTCCACTGCTGTACATAGACTTCTTTTTTTTATATATACCACTTAGGTGACAGATAAGCACACGGCCCACCTGATGGAAAGTGGTTACCGTGGCCTATGGACGTGTGTAACACCAGAGAAGCCGCCTCATCCCACCGCCCCCCGCTGCTGAGTTTAGTTTGCGTAATTCGTAGTTTTCATACCGTATCGGTGAAAAACTAAACAGCCGGGCAGCACAGAGTTCCGTTTTTATTACACATGAAATATATATAACAGACAACGCGACGGATCCTATTGAGTGTTGAGTCCAGATGCATGGCTCAAATCAACAATAGTGCCCGAAATACGGCAATGGGCTCACCCCCTATTACGTGGGACCGAATACAATTATTGGTGAAATGTGGGTGATAATTCACCTCTGCCTAACCCTCCTGGGATAAAGGCGTGATTATATGTATGTATGTATGTCATAATATTAAATAGAAAACAAAAGTAGCCGACGTAGCCCAGCGGATTAGCTCTTTGAAATGACAGTGGGTGGGACACTTTTTTTTTATACCACTTAAATGGCAGACAACCGCACGGCCCACATAATATGTACTGTACGACGACTCAGTACATCACTATATATGAACGGCTGATGGTATTCTGTAGGGCGGAGGTACTTCCTCAGTCGGACGGGCCGCCCTGGCTCCTGAGACATCTTCACTACTTGGAGTCCACCCCGCTTCTTGACACTGCTTCCGCTCATATTTCCTAAAATTACCATGGAAGTTATAACTAATTTTCTACAGTACCAACTTACCAGACTCTACAAGTACCTCTTCTTACAATCCTGGGTATAATACGCACGTGAAAAAGATTCTATCGAGGTTGTCGATATAGCAATCAATCTTTAGACGCAACTGGAAGACCGCTATGAAGATGGTGATTATTATTTTAAAAATAAAATAAAAAATAAACTAGATGAATACTTTAATACTAAATATTACAAAGGCACGGATGGCATAACGGAATAAGTGGTCCCCAGGTTTTATGGCACACACCAATGACATTTCTATGATTTTCGAAGTTATGTATGTATTTATCGCAGGTTTATAACCGAAGGGGTTGGCAGAGGTGCTAGCACCCACATTTAGCCAGTTTATGTTTAGGTCCCCATGTAATAGGTGGCGAGCCTATTGCCATTAGCCGGGCACTTATAAACCTGCGATAATATAAAAACATAAACATAAACTTACGCCTATATCCCCGAAGGGGTAGGCAGAGGTGCTAGCATTTATGTTTAGGTCCCAATGTAACAGGTGGCGAGCCTATTGCCATTAACCGGGCACTTATAAACCTGCGATAAATACACAGACAACTTCGAAAAGCATCAAGATTTTTGTTGTGTTCATAATTGTCACGTAAAGATTTATATTAAAGAAAATTTCGGAAAATTCACGTTAATTCAAATATAGAGGAGGATATTCTCAGGAATAATTAAAAGTAATTATTCTAAATGAAGTAAAAAAGTATTTACGTACATTGTCTATAGTAACGAGACTATTGAGTGTCATTCTAGCATGTGTTTGAAAAGATGAGATTTAAATTCGGTTTCTTCACAAAGTTCACGTGCTATCAGTGGGAAGACTAAAGGCTTGACCTGCTTTGTCTTCTACACTGATGGCACAGAAACTCTGTACTTACAGGGTTGGCAGCGCAACTGTGATTCCTCTAGTGTTACAAACGTCCATAGGCCTCGGTAACCACTTTCCATCAGGTGGGCCGTGTGCTTGTCTGCCACCTAAGTGGTATAAAAAAAAAACAAATTTTAGAATTTTCCAAATATGTTTTGTAACACAACATAAACTCACGCCTATATTCCCCCAAGAGGTGCTAAGCACCCACATTTCACCAGTTTATGTTTAGGTTCTAATGTAATAGGTGGCGAGCCTATTGCCATGAACCAGGCACTTATAAACCTTTGATAAATACACACTTCGAAAAGCATCGAAAATTCATTGGTGTGTGCCATGGTAAAACCTGGGATCGAACTCGACACTTCGTCTCAGCAGTCCATTACCCATACCACTAGGCTACCGCGGTTTGTATAGTTCGATACATTATTTTGAGCTGGTGGTTTAGGGTGCCAAGAGAAATAAAATAGTTCGATGCACTAATGAAATTTTTTGTCGAATCGAAGGAAGACAACAAGAAACTGTCAATCTGACATTGTTGCTTCACGTATTTCAAGATAAAATTAGACCACGTACTCTAAAGTATCTTTCCACTGTAGTATTTTTCCACGTTTCACTTCCAAAGAGAAGAGGGTTGAAAATAAAATATCACATATTGGTGTTTAAGTTAATAACCAGTAAGCAGATAGTCCTTTATCTGGGACGGTAAACTACGCATACTTTAAAAAATGCCGTAGATATCTTATACGGGACTAAGAAATTTCGCTCAATTGTATAAGATGTGAATCGAGGAATCCTATATCATTACAATTTTGCCGTGGGATAATTGCACCAAATAAGTGGATGTACAATAACAGACAATTATTTATTATTTTGACCATAAACAAAATTGTTCTGCACCAATCATAGAAAAGCTACGAAGAAATCGTTTGTGTTCGGGCATGTAATACGTAGGGATGAAAGTAACGTCGTGAGGAAGACACTAGCTATGGAAGTGGATCAAACATTTATCTGCTATCCAAATAAGGTATTATCGCAAACCAGTTTCGTATTAACCGGCTTCTTGTTGGCATATTTCGCAATTAAGTCACGTTAAGGCATCGAAGTTAGTCATACATATTCAATGAACGTTTAACAGTAACTTGAGAAGCGTTCACGGATTTGTTTCATTAGTAGTCTCAAAATAAAACAATGTGCATTCCTACTTACTTTTCGTAACTTGTGTACAATGCGGTGGATTAACGTTGTTCATTAATTTTCCTTGTAGACCCACTATGACGGAAATAATAAAAATAAATATTCCTGAATATCTCTCCATCTTGTCACGACAACGCGAAGCGGCGTACCCCGTACGTAACAAACTTGATTTTATGCAGTTTTTTACTCGCTATATAACATGCGTCATGCGTGTTAGTGGTTTTACACAAGGAGAAAAGACACAGAAATTGTCAAGAGTACCGAGATTACGAACGACACCGGGAAAAATATACATCAGCCAGGCAAGCATACAAAAAAGATGTGGAAAAATAAAATAACGCAAACATCAGCTCAGATACTGCCTATTTTGCAGCTGATTTGGAGAAAGTAATTGGTAACTGAGGTGGCAGTCAAGTACACGGCCCACCTGTTGGAAAGTGGTTACCGTGGCCAATGGACGTGTGCAACACTAGGGGAGTTACATTCTTCCTCCAAATATTGTTATTATACCTTTATGCCAAAGTTCTGCTCAATAGATTTGTATCGCTCTAAATCTCTATGACGCTGGTGGGACGTCACTGGAGATATCGACACCAAGGATCCCGATACTCGGGGAGATGGTAAGCGGTGTGCCCAGGAATTGCGGCGCTACAATGAATGGGGTTTTCTTAGCGTTGAATACACATACTTGTGTCTTAGTGGGGTTGAATTGGACTAGGTTTAGTCGTCCCCAATCTGACACTCCAGAGAGAGTTCTGTAAATATAGCTTACGAATAATAAACCATAATCTTTGTATTATCGACCGGAGGTTTCAATTTACGCATTCGATTATGGAATGGGTATAAAAAGTCGATGTATCTTCGTGCGAAACGGAACGCGGCGCGCACGCAACGCTTCTGTTTTTACACGAATAGTTATAATTCCCTGTAATACTCGTATGAAACTATCCTACACCATAAAGTTGTTTTTTTTTTAATTTTAATTTACCTACAAGATAAAATGTTTTTTTAATATTATTTTATTCACAAGTATGTTGAAAAAACATCGTATGATACAACCCTTTATAATTATGGATTCTAGCAGTTTTTTTATTTAGGAACTTTACCACACGCTAGATTGTAATTTTTGTTTCATTTAGGTAGATTTATAAAGTACAAAGTAAATGGAAGCACACCACTTAAACCCTTATCTGTTAATGTTGACTTCAATATATTCCTTGAGTTCTCCGTTTTACGAATTTATCTCGTGAAAATAGTAAATGGTGATATTTTATTGAATAGTGTAATGTCGTGACAGTGATATAAAATGCAGTTCTACAAGGAGAGAATACTCAATGCTGCACAATTAAAAAGACTTAGTGAACATAAATATTCTTGTACGAGTGCCAGTATATAGAAACGATAAAGTTATAAAAAACATATATTATGTGAAACAACCATTAGGTATTTCAATCAGTAGGTGAATCAACCATAGTTGAATCGACCGTAGGTGAATTGATACGTAACCGTCATTCATTATGAATTCTCGTATTTTGTCTTTTGTAGGTATAATCTGTAGTTCTGGGCATTTTGGTACAAAGTATCTCAAATTATTTAGTGGAAGGAACCACATTATTTCTCCTAGATAGAAAACACGCGGAAATGTTTTATTTTGACGATAGGGTTAGCGAATGACCATAATTTATTGCATAAGGAAGCAGGAAATGAGGGCATTTGGAATTGACCGGCGGCTCCACCTTACTACACCCCACGAACATATATGGCTGTCGTTACGGGTAGTTGAATCCCTCAAAAGCTGGACTAGCCGTAACTACAGAACTTTGATCGCCAATTGGTTGTAGAGGTCAGATGGCAGTCGCTTTACGAAAAGTATCAAAGTTGCCTCATAATAATTCGTGTATCGCATTCTTACCTATCAGCATAGCAGTTGAAGCCGCATATAGACGCCATCTCCTTCCTAGCATCGAGGGTGGTTGTCAACAGCTCATGTTGTCTTCTGTCCGGGGCTAGGTACAGTCTGTAAGCAGCTTCTCTCGCAGCCGCGACAACACAAAGTTATTATGGCCGCGGTATTCTGTAGGGCGGAGGTACTTCCCCAGTCGGACTGCTCAATTGGGCGGAAATTAGCGACTAACACGATTAGTGTCAGCTCTCTTTGTATGTGTTTGTGCCACGTACGCTCTATCGTAGTCTTGAGCTCTAGCGAAAGACACACCACTGAATGCACCCATGCACCACAAAACTACACTAATTGTTTTAACCATGCAGAACAGCGTTTTATAATAACGATAGGTTTTTTTTTTCTACCACTTGTTTGGCAGATAAGCACACGGCCCACCTGACGGAAAGTGGTTACCATGGCCAATGGACGTGCGGAAAACCAAGGGAGTCACAATCGCGCTGCCAACCCTGTAAGCACAAGAGTTCCTGTGCCGTCAGTGTAAAAGACAACATTACGTTTATGTTATAAATAGGTAGGTTACGTTTCTCTTTTTTTTTGTCATGTTCCTACAAGTGAATACGACTTGATAGAGAGCCACGAATGCCTACAATCCTTGATGCCTTACATTCGCATTGCACCAGAGGAAGGGAGAAAGAAAGATACTAACAAGAAGAAACCGTACAAAATATTTTAATGGGGCCCAAGCAATAAGTTGGCAAGTCACCGCCTGCCTTCTTAACAATCTTAATACTTATTATCACAGCAGGCGTCCGTTAGTCTTCCCACCTTGTTCATTTACCAGTCCATCCAATGCTCAACCTCATAGTTCATTATCTAATTTCCATCGCGGCCACAGCGCTGTATTGCTAGTCATAAACCGAAAGGAAAATTGATGTACTTGTTTCGATTTTTTGTCATCAGTCGGGCTAATTAAAAGTTTCATTGCATTAATTGGAAGTTTCATTGCAATAATTGCAAGTCTCATTGCAAAAACGCACGCCGCCTGTGGGTCGCTTTTTAATATTGAGATAAATAATACAGTCTAGATGTATATTATAGTTCATAAATAAATTAATATCAATCGTATACTTACCTCAAAGGATTTCGAAGTATGCAAATCTTTACTGTTTCACATTTCTCGACTTTTATTTAGCCTTAAGGAATTAACTATTTTAAATTGATGTCTTAAAAAATGCCGTATTTCTTTTTCAACTAAGTCACTATAGAATTACACTAGCAGTAAATATAAATGGTAGTTTAGTTTCTTTGCTTATCCATAGACCAAATAATAACTTTATCTTTACAATGTTATCCGGTGGTGGTATAATCGGGGTTGGCTAACATAACAAAACAATTTTGATATTGGACAGTGTTGTGTTCGCAGGACCATTGTCATATATTTATTTATTTATTTAGAATGACGGTGTACTTTTATGGCTAATGAAGTAAAAAAAATGGATTTGATATAAATAATAACGAGCTAGACATTGAACGCAGGGTACAATTAACCTGGAATAAGTATTGGAGTTTAAGAGAGATATTCAAGAGTAATCTACCAATAAATATAAAAACAAAAATATTTAACTCATGTCTTCTACCATGCTTGACCTATACTTGTCAGACGTCCCTAGCGAGCAGTGTTTGTCCGCCCAGGCGACGGCTTGCCACGACGCGACGGCCGTGAAACTTTACGTTATCAAAGTCGAGTCTCGCTAAAGAAAATAATAGAAAATGCGTTCGAGTTGGCAGAAGACACTAAATGGTAAATTTTAAGATTATAAATATATTGGCAGTGTGCTGCAAAGTGTTATTTGATTGATAGAATAGTTACCAGCTTTTGAACCTGTTGACTTGGGTAGAACATAAATCACTAATTCCATTTATAGATATTCAAATAGTAAACTGATAATGACCTAAAAACTCAATTAAACGTAATAATAAGTAATGTTAGATAAATAAACATGCGATAATGGACGCCGCTGACCTCACGTAGCTAATTAATTAACAGTTTATCTCATTGACATGTGTGTCATAGACGTGGAGAAGGGTTTCGCGTGAACAGTAGTTGCTCGCGAGTCAGTCGATCCTAAGCTCAAGGAGAAATCTTATGTCGATGTGGCGTGTTTTTTTCAATTTGTACATATTATCATGATGTGTATAGAAAGGATAAATAACGCCCTTTGAGCGAAAGGGAATCCGGTTCCTATTACAATATTTCTTTTTGTGTAAATTTTATTTTCGGTATGTAATAATTATCATTTTTTGTGCCTATATTTTTACTTTGAATAGTATATTTTTACAATGTAACATTTTTGCTATAATTTTGATTAGGTATTTCTAAAATGAAAAATGTATTTTTTTTATCTAGATAGGTATATACACGTATATATCGCCAGTTTAATTTTTAGATCTTTCTGATAGTGTATGAGCCTATTATAGATATTTAAACTATCACGGTCACTCACATTAGTATTAAAGTTATCGAGATATTTACCATGTTGTATTGTTCTATAATAACGAAGTACGAAGTGTGAATTACGATAAGTGTGAACGATGTTTGCGATAATTTGCATCACATCATGCAAACTTATTCCTTAGATAGAAATAATATAGGAATTAAAATATTCGGCATTTTGTATTTCGGAATATTTAAAACTAGCTGACCCCTCCTCCACATGTCATGTCCAAATATTTATTATCAATATAGTGAGGCGGTCGCCACTAGTCCACTCGTCTAGGCAGCCTCCAGTGAACGCAGCCGCTACGCAGGAGGCGCAGATTCGATCCCTACTCAGTGCAAATATTTGTATGCATGAATGTATTTGCATAATCTAACTTGATGTGATGGTTAAACCTTTTCTTAGCTACTTTCTATTGCAACATTATTATTTAGTACGCGTTCTCTAGTGTATCATTTCATTCCTTAGCGTATTGTGTGACGTAAATATTGTTATAAGCATTAATAATGAACAATAGAAAGCTGTACTAGAACCAAACGGTTTGGCGCGTGACGATGGCAAGAGACCGGATGGCATGTCGTTAATGCCATGGAAGATGGGTAGGACTCTGGTGTGGGACGCCACATGCGTTGATACCATGGCTCCTACCCATATAACTAGCACGGCTGGCTGTGCGATTAGTTTAGTTGAACGTAATAATCACTAGAACTGCATTCATTCTCACAAAAAAAAATATTTTTGTGACAATGAGCCCGTTTATCGAGGAAGGTTATAAATTACTTATCATCACGCTACTCATCAAGGGAGAGGAATAATAACCACAAAGATCAATGAATCCGGCACATTGGTCCAAATTCTACTCTACCGAAAATCACGCGGCTTATTAATGCATTTTTAATAGTAGACTAATAAGACTACTAGCTAATAGACTTATTACCAAACAAATAAAGCCAATCGTCTGTTAAAATCTTAATTATAAAGAATGATAATTGTATCCATGCACGTTACATGCTTATTACATCCACTTTAGCAACTTTGCCATTGCGTTCGTCATACGTAATGTGACCATTAGCCTCGTTCTGAACGGGATTGTCCCTTTTATCGGTTCATCATTTTGGTACCCCCTAAAAGAGCTTCGAGACGCACGGATTAAGATCCTCTCGTGGTTAGCTGGATAGACGGGAACCAATGCCGTAACAACGAAAACAAACCGGGACTATTCGTTTTAGAATCCTTAGTTGCAATGTGTATATTTGGTCAAGATGGGTTTTGTATGTTCTACCATAACTCGATAGTCCGTATGATATTATAGATTCTGCCAGAGATTTATAGAGAAGTAGGAGTATTTGATAGGGTATGCTTGTCGGTTTTGCATGCAAAGTTATAACCATCATGCAAACCCTAGCGTGTGTGGCCGCCATAAGAAATAATTTATGTCCAAGACACACATAACATATGTCTCTAGCATTTTGGAATCGATTATTTTTGTTTTCACTCGCGATCGAACACGGCCGAATCCAGGGTTGTCAGAATAAATCAATACACTATTTTACTATATCCCTATTAAGATCTTCAGGGCTTAAGCTAACTTGCAAGCCATTACACCTGTTGGTTAGCGGACAAAGGTTCTCTCTTTATTCGTAACGAGAATGCACATTTAAGAGGACACCATCTGTATGCTGCAGTTTCTCGGTAACGGCGCGTTCCCGGTATTTATTATCTGATAGTTAACCAGTGAACCGTTTTCACATGTTCCAACTACTTGTAACTGGCCAACGACGTTAATATTTATTTATGTTTCGTAAATATTGTTTATATTGTAGTCGTACATCCAAAATCCCAAAATCATAGCAAGATAATTGATGCTATTGCCCATTTTTTTTGAGCAAATATACGCTGTGGAAATAACCCGATTGTAAGCTTGGAGATGCAATTTATACTTAAACATAGCTTTGTTAATTCATATTGTTAGTAATGATTTACGTAACAAATTGTATGTAATTGAATTTTCTAGACGTTTCTATCTTGCCCCCACGACCCGTGCAGGGGAAGCGGCGTCTCTGGCACTACTCGTCAGCGGACTGGGATGGACTTCGTGACTATTTTGCGTCCATCCCGTGGGTTGAGCGCTGCTTTGAAGGTAAGAACCCATCGGATTGGAAAATTGTAAAATTGACACAGAAGATAGATATCTTTTTCTACAAAATCTTTTTAATAACATTAAAAAATGGACCTTAGAGTTGTACTCCTGAACGAGCGAGTATTACTTTCAAGAAGCACACACAAGAAGGACACGGCGGTATTTCCGTCCAATTGAGATCTTTTCAAAAGGTGTTGTGGGAGAGCAAGACGGGAGACGCCGCCGGCGCAATGGAGAGTTGTTACAAGCTGTATACTTGGATTAACCACACGGTGCTTATGCTGCTCTTCCAGATATTCTGGAAAGTGAGCCAAATATCCGACTACTTAACTGGAAAGTAAGATATTGATGTGATTTTCCCTGATAAAGGTAAATGGCGTAACTTAGTTTTTGAAAACGAAAATAAGGTTGTTATTGAGAACAAAATGCACATCTACCGGCAGCTATTAAGTAATATGGTTCCATTATCATTATTACCTGATTCTGCCACAACAGGACCTAGAGGATCGAAACGTACGCGATGTTCAACCGCAGCACGTGCAGCACATACGAGTTCCGAGAAAAACCTGTGTCTTCGCAATGCTAATTCATCCCTTCCAACAGGAGTAGCTGGCGGCTCCCTTGGGCCTTCGGCTTCCCCACTTTTACTAACATTCTGCTCAAATACTTCATCGTCATCAGTATCCGACTCTTGTTTGACACTAGACCGGTGTTCTTCAGACAAGCCATTACTGCTGTTAGTAGTAGATTTTAAAATGCCGGTGGATTTGCGACGTCCACCAGGTCGCACATCAACGTTGGTCCGCGCCAGTTCCTGTTCGAGTCGTGCCAACTCTTCTAACGTGGCAGAATCACGACGACAGTCCACAGAAAATCGCTTAAAATCTAGACGGGTCCTCTTATAATCAACAGAATACCGTTTCCTAGATAATTCTCTTTTTGGCAGCGGGAGATCTAAAGTGTCGTCTCCAGATTCGCTAACAGAATCATTGAGCACCTCTTCATTTTTATCATCTTTATTTTCTTCTTCCACAACAGTAGGTTGCGGTAGTTCTGTATTAGTTTTGTCTTTTTGGTCGTTAGCAAGCTGTTCTATCGCAGATTCTGTATTTGAGTGTGCTAATTGATCGGTTTCTTGTTTATTTTTGATCTCAAAATGTAAATATGGCGGGAATAGCAAAAATAATACATAATTTTATTGTTTTGCATAAAGACATGATTCCCTTCTATATTCCTTTCTGGTTCGTGATCAAAACAGTATATGAGACTATAATTTACAGAAGAAACTGATAAAACTGAACAAATATTTTATTAGCTTCTTTAACAAAACAATTGAACCTTTGCTACCCCTAGGGAATACAGTGTTATTTTTGTAACGGAGATCCGTGATCTCTGCCTACCCCTATGGGAGACAGGCGTGATTTTATGTATATATGTATGTATGCTAATTAGATAACCAAGCAGTATGTCCCGGACGAGTACATACTGTATGTAGAGTGATGAAACCTATGTAACAAAATGATGAAATAAAAAAATATTTTATTTATTTATTTATATTTATATACGTAGCAGCGATGCGGGTGCTGGCGCGCGGCAGCTAGATGCAGATGTAAAAAAAATCATTTTTATCCCAACATATAGGTACATAGTAAATTATTTACATAATTATAACTTAACACGCCTATTTTCGAGGACGGTAGAGATAACATAGCATTCAACAAAAGTCTTATGTGCATTTTTATCGTTTGATTTACATTTCTAATTTTTTAATTTCTTTTTATTTTTCAGTTGGTCGTTTTTGGTGTCAACTAAAAGACGTATGAATTATACCTATTGCATGCCCCAAAATTGTTGGGAGTAGACTCACGTCTATAGTGCTACCTAAAGCCAAGATTCGAACCCGGGGCCTCACGATTATAAGGCCATCTCCTTAACCACTAACTTCAAGAGGCAAAAAAGAGGCCCGGAAAGGTAAGATTTTATTTATTTTCATCTTTAATGAGCTATAAGTTTACTATCGATCCATCTTTCATCGTTTGCTTAGTCAATCAGTTTAACATCATGAGAAGAATACAAATAAAAATACTCATCGAATTGAGCACCTCCTCTTTTTTGAATTCGGTTAAAAATATGACTCTACCGGGAACCACGCGGCATTTTCAACATTTTCAATATAGAACATTAAATTATTTTTAATTTTTATAAATATTTGTAACACCCTTGGTAGACTGAAGCATTAATTAGATATTACTCTCGTAATGTTTTATGATGTATTGCACAGATCATCATTGCTGGGGCACGAGCGTCATGCTCTTCCGCCTCAGTGGGCATCCTCGCATCGCTATCGTATTCCGTAGGAGGCCTCATCACTGCACTTGAATATCAACAGTCACTGCACAATCCCTTATTTAATAAGGCCGACTCCTTAACAAATAAGCTACCAACGCTTACCATGTTCCTAAATGCATACTTATTTTTGATCAATCATTGAAAGATCAATAGGTACTAATATACTTATTCATGTATACAAATATTTGCACTGAGCGAGAATCGAAATCCTGACTTCTGACTAAGCAGTCGAATGAAACAATAAAAGTTATTGTATCTAATAAGTATATCTGATCTAAGTGTTTTTTTATGTTCAGGTAAAAGGTTTGAGAGCAATAGAAGATGCATTCGTACCGATTATCAAGATGAACTTTGACGGGATCGAGATTGATTTGCTTTTCGCCAGATAACAAAATATGTTGTAATTTATTTAATAGTACCACTATGAACATAAAATAATGAGTGATTTACCACAGAATATATGTTTTACATAGTTAATTAATTTATTTATAGCGCATTCCGCTGTAATGTAAATTGATAGTGTCATCACTCATCACAAATAGTTACTACCCAAATATTAAGTTTATTTTTGTACCCACAATTGTAAATGACGTGAAAGTGTATTGTGATCAACATCCAGTTCTTCAGCCGTATCGTAACAACTAATACGTCGATCTTGCTTCACTTTTTCAAAGATGGCACTGATTTTATCAGTGACAGGACGTCCAGAGTCCCACATAATAGAGGGTAAGCTTATTGCCAACTTCCAGGAATATTGAGTATCTTGTACCCAGGGGCAAACCCTGTCGTCTTTCTTCCTCTCTTCTGCTTCGCACACCTGCACACACTTCTTGCTGCTACGATGGATCGTTCACGGTGCAGGCTGTGCGTCTTTGGAATGATTCTCCCGCACCTCCAGTTATCACGTAAGGTTCAAGGGGGACCGACGTACCCCGCTCCGCACGCACTGGAAACAGTTCTTGGTTTTGTTATAATTGGTTCCGCACCCGCTTCTATAGATAGTTTTAGTCACTCGACTGCTTCGTTCTGTTGATAAAATCGCTTAGAAGTATTTCTAAAGTTTTCAAAAACGTCAGTCAACAAAAGTACGTCAGTTTTGAGGTAAAGATCAGTATTGTTGTAGTCAAACAGAAACAAGAAACGGGACGGCCAAAATGTACGATATGGCGGTCCGAGAGTCCTGCTTGACTGTGCAGTGGACTGTATTGATAATTTGCGTAGGGCAATAGGTTCCTTCGACGCTGGCGGGTGGGTGATGATGCCGATGGAAGCGTGGGTTCAGGGCTTGCGTTTGCTGGCTTGAAAAGGGCTGAAGACGGGTGCTTGAATAATACTATTGATTTCTTTCTTGCTTTATTCTTCGTAGTGTAAGTAAGTGTTCTTCGTAGGGCTGCTGGGTCCGGACTGAATTCGTGAGGAAATGTGCCGGCTTTTAAAGGTTGCGCCGGCCAATCAGAGCGCTTGTCTTAACTTACGACCAATCAAAGGCCTTGATTATTGACCAATCAAGGGCTTTGTTTACTTAAATTTGTGTCTATATTAATTTTTCCTCACGAGTTCGAGTCCGTATATTTTCCCTTACAGATATAGCCTTTACATTCATTATTTACATATTTTTAGCTACACGAAACATAGTAAAATGAGCTTAAAACACGAAAAATGTGTCGCGGCCCTCGTTACGGTAAAGTTTCGTAGTAGCTAAGCTTTCGTGGTGTTCCCCGACGGTGGCGCCGCCAAGTGGGACCGACCGGGACTCTCTTATTTCTTAATCCTAACATGTATTACAATCTATTCTATTATCTATTTATTTACAATCATGTTGTCGTCGCTAACATTCTCCCCCACGGTGCGTAGCACTGCATCCTCGGGCAGCGACGATGTTGTAGGTACCAGCACGACGACTCGACGCGTCGGGCGACGAAGTACTCCACCTGAAGTCCGCACGTCCAATATCCTGGTTCTTCCGTCTGGTCCTGGAAACACCTTTACGACCTCGCCTCGGGGCCACGCGTTTCTTGGCAGCGTCGCGTCGACTATGAGCACGATGTCGCCCATCTTTGGCTCGTTAGTTTCTTTACCCTGTATCTTTCTAGGCATTAGGAGGGGAAGGTACTTTTTGACCCACCTCTTCCAGAAGTGGTCCGCGAGCCTCTGTGTAGTTTTCCAGCTGGGTCTTCCTATCAGCTCGGTGTCGTTGAACTCGCCTGGTGCTGACATGCCGCATGACCTTCCCAACAGGAAATGGTTGGGGGTCAAACTTTCTTCTTCCGTAGGGTCCATGCTGACGGGGGTGAGGGGTCTTGAATTGACGGTGTGTTCCACCTCGGTCATAAGTGTGTGAAGTATTTCTTCGGGCGGCGATTTTTCTTCAAGTACCGCTGCCAACGCTGTCTTGACCGATCTCACTAGTCTTTCCCAAGCACCTCCCATGTTCGGGCAACCAGGGGGAATGAACTTCCATGTGATACCCCGCTCGTGTGCTGCTTGTTTCAGCTCTTTGTTCGCCCCCACGAAGTTCGTACCGTTGTCGCTGAAGATTATCTTCGGGGTTCCTCTTCTTGCTGCCATCCGTCGGAGTGCCATGATCATAGAGCCAGTGCTTAAGGATGGCACTAACTCCAGGTGTACGGCTCTGGTGGTGAGGCAAGTAAATAGTGCCCCCCAGCGCTTCTCTCTTCGTCTTCCCACGGTGACGTGCATTGGCCCGAAGTAATCCACGGCGGCGTTAGTGAACGGGAACTGGTGATGCTGAAGTCGTTCGCTTGGTAAGTCTCCCGCTGGTGGTATCCCCGGCGTACCCTTTCTTGTTTTGCACCACTGACAGCCGTGAGATATGGCTTTCAGTGTTGTTCTTAAGCCGAGGATCCAATAGTTCTGACGGATCTCGTTCATTACCGTTGCGGTGTTGCCATGTAGAAACTTCTTGTGGTAGTGCTCGATGAGAAGGCGTGTGATTCTGTGCTTTCCATCTAGCACGACTGGGTTCATTTTTCTTTCGCCCTCGTCACGGAACTTGTTTGTTCTGCTTCTTAGTTTGATGATGTCGTCTTCCCCTATGTAGACGTCAATCTTCTTTATTCGACTCGCTGTCTCTAATGGTTTCTTAGCCTTTAAGTTTCTTAAGTCAGCCGAGAAGCTGTCGGTTTGACTTATCTTTAACAGCAACCTTTCTGCCCTTTTTAAATATTCTTCATCTAGAGGTATGTACAACCGCTTGTCAGCGCTGGCGGAGATTCGAAGCTCACTAGACTGGGTTTTTCTCTGAGGCTTCCAGGGCTCGTCCTTTTTACGAGCGCCAGTGACGGTTGCCTTGCGGGTTTTCAGGCGGCTGATGAAAGCGATGACTCTCGCAGTAGTGCGCAGCAGTCGCTCCCAGCTCGAGAACCGCTCTAGGTCGAGTAAGGCGTTCGTTGCTTTCGTTGCCATTGCCTTCAGTTGGTTCTTTTCCTCCAACAGCGTACCTCCTTGCTTGAAGTCTCGCCGTGGCCACTCTTCTTCTGGCTGGCGGAGAAACGTCGGCCCTTGAAACCATCTGGCGTTGCCGTCGAACTCAGCTGGAACACCCCTGGTGGCGTCGTCGGCTGGGTTCTCTTTGGTAGGTACCCATCTCCAGTCTTCGGGCTTCGTCTTCTCTTCGATCTCTGCCAGTCGGTTTGCCACGAACGTCTTGAACTTCCTTGGTTCTGAATTGATCCACTGCAGTACCGTGCTGGAGTCGGTCCAGTAGGTTTTCTTTAGCACCTGGAGGTCCATCTCTTCCTCGATCGTTGCCGCCATCCTACCACCAAGCAAGGCTGCTTGTAATTCAAGCCTCGGGATGGACACTGGCTTCGTAGGTGCGACTCTGGCTCTGCCGGCGATCATAGAGACGTGAACTCCTCCTCCGGGCTCGGTTGTTCTCCAATAGATGACCACTGCATAGGCTTCTTCGCTTGCGTCAGTGAAAGTATGCAGCTGTCCCCTTCGACTGCATGGTGAGATGCACCTTGGGATCTTCAGACTTGTCAGTGTTGATACTTCTTCTAGGTATTTCCGCCAGGCTGCCTCTTGTCTCTCGCTTATTGCTTCGTCCCAGTTCGTCTTGGTGCGCCAAATTTCTTGAATTAATTTCTTTCCTTGTATTAATACTGGCGCGGCGAAACCCAATGGGTCGAAAGTAGACATCACGGCGCTTGTGACTTCTCTCTTGGTCGGCGTCCGTTTTCCATTTAGCAGGTCTTCTGGCGTGTTACGTAGCCCAATGTTGAAGGCTAACGCGTCTTCCTTAACCAACCATCTTAAACCGAGAGTTTTCTCTTCCTTTGCAAGGGGCAGTGAGTCTTCTCTGTTTGTTTCTTCAGTGTCAGGCAGCGCACTTGAGTCGTTACTGGCCCAGCCCCTCAGATTGAAACTAGCTCTTGCATGGATTTCTCTCACTTGCTTGGCTATCTTCTTTGCTTCTTGGGTAGACTCGAAGCTTTGGAGATAGTCGTCCATGTAGTGGTTTCGGCTGATGGCCTTCACTGCTTCGGGTCGAGTCTCTTTGAAGTCTTCTGCGTTTTTTCTCATGACGTATATCGCCGTCGCCGGTGATGACGCTGCTCCAAAGATGACTGACGTCATACGATATTCTTCAGGCTTGCCTGACCTCTTGTCGCCTCTCCACAGGAATCGAAGGCTGTCCCGGTCCTCTTCTCTTATTTTAATTCGAAGAAACATATCTTGAATGTCAGCCATGACTGCCACTGGACCTTCTCTGAAGCGCAGCAGTACCCCGAACAACGATTGTAGTAGGTCTGGGCCTGGTAGCAACACGTCGTTGAGGCTCTTCCCATCGTACTTGGCGGCCGCATCGAAGACTATTCTCGGTTTCTTCTTGATCGGGTGCATCACGGCGAAGTGAGGTAAGTAGAAGGTTCTCCCTTCACTGGTGACGCCTGAAGCTTTCTCTGCATACCCCTTTTCAACGAGATTCCGAATCTGCTCCTCGTAGGACTGTTTAACCTCGCTGTCTCGATCTAGCTTCTTCTCCACGTTCATCAAGCGTCGTAGTGCTTGATTGTAGTTGTTAGGTAGAGACTCATTTTCGCTCTTCCACAGTAATCCTGTTTCGAACTGGCCGCTAGGAAGTTGCTTGGTTGTCTTCTGGAGGATTTCCAGGGCTCTTCTGTCGCTGTCGTTCGTCGGCAGCTTGTTCTGAATCCCAAGTGATTCCAGTTGGAAATGCTCTCGGATGACGTCTTCCATAGTTTCTTCCTTTGTCTTGGCTCTTCCGTAGTGGATGAAGTGTACCGGGATATTGGCGCCCGTTTCACACCCGTGTAGCACCCACCCTAGACTCGTGAGTGAGGCTACGGGCTCGGATGGTTTTCCCTTCTTGAGTCTTCTTGTGACTATAAGTCCCCAGTTATCTTGGCCTATCAACATCTTCGGTTTCTCGGTTGTGTAGAGAAGTTGATCCTCAATCTTTTTCAAATGCTGGCAGCTGGTTACAGTGTCCTTTTCTATTCTTTGTTCTGATAGATTCAGATCGTCGATGGTTCTCGCGGTGATACTCTTCTTGTCTTTTCTGAAGGCTCCTTTGATCTTCAGTTGTATTTTCCGAGAACCTTTGATGATCTTTGCACCAACTGTTTCGATAGTTAGTGTTTCGTCCTTCCCTTCAGCTCCAATCTTCTCCGCCACCGATTGGTCTAGAAGCGTGATGGTTGATCCTTCATCCAGCAATGCTAGTACCCGAGCTTGTCCCTTCGGTCCGTAGACGTCCACTGGCACGATCTTCAGGTACGCCTTTTCATTACCGACGGTGTTATGGATGGAGGCGACCTTCCCTTCTGATGAGCTTATTTCTTCTTTCTTTTCGTACGGCTTCGGTGGTTTGTCGGAGTGCAAGATGGTGTGGTGCCATCTTCCGCATTTCTTGCAGGTTGGAGCTTTGCAGTTGTTCCTAGGATGCTGGAAACGGAGACACTTAAAACAGGTTCTAGCTTTTTTCGCCATTTCCCATTTCTCGTCTAGGTTTGCTTCTTTCAACTTCTTGCATTCTATTAGGAAGTGCTCTTCTTCACACACGGGACAGCTCTTCTTGAACTTTTCTTGTGAAGTTTCATGTTGAGATTCTTGAATCGTATGCACGGGTCTTCTTGCGCCCCTCTTCTGTTCTGAAGGCTCTTCGATTGGGGCAAAGTCACCGCACATGTCTGCTTCGATTTCCAAAAACTCTTCAATGAGTAGAAGCTCTTGTAAGTCGTCCTCCCTTCGGCTCCTATGGTAGGCGAACCATCGGAATTTCATCGATGAAGGCATCTTCTCGGTGATCGCTTTCATCGTTTCAGGAGAGCTGAGGTACTGCGGCTTCTTCAAGGCTTTGATCGTCTGGACAGCATTCTTCACTTTACTCGCGAACGTGCAGATGTCGCTCGGGTTTTCACCGACTTTAGGTAGGCTCTTGATTTTCTCTAGTTCCGCTAGTGCTAATGCCCCAGGTCTTCCGAATCTTGATGCCAGTGCCTTGAGTACTTCGTACGGATCTTCAGCGGTGAACAGAAGGCTTTGAACAGCTTCTTTCGCTCTTCCCTGGATCGCTCTTCTGAAACGTGCCATGTTCTGTATGTTAGAGAACGAGGCAGATGTGTCTTCGAAGGTTCTCTTGAACGCCAACCATTCGTCACAGGACCCGTTGAAGTGAGGGAGTTCAACCATCTTTGACGACATTGTTTCGTGCGACTTCTGAGAAAGCTCTTTAATAGCTTGAGCCAACTCCTGGATGTCGCTCTTCTTTTCTTCTCGTTCGGTGGACCTCTCTTCGGTGCTTGGCCCGACCTCTGTCTCGACGACCCATTTTTCTACTTGGGTTATTTCGTACGACTCTTCTCCAGCATCTTCTTCTTCTGATTCTGCGGCTATGAGTTCCAGTTTGGCCCGAGCTACTTTGGATCGCGCTTCTGCTATCTCGAGCTCCCTCAATGCCACTGCCATCTTCGCTTGCACTTCTGCTCTCTTCCTATGCGACGAGCGGGTGGACGGTGTGTCCGTTTTGCGGGTCGACTTCTTAGGGTGAGGCCGCTGCAGACAGTCTTCATACTTCGATGCCGGTGCGCTTGCGTCCTCCCGGCGTGAAGTGACACTTCTATGGCTGTCTTGCAACGTTGTATGGCTGGCTGTGATGGTACTCTGCTCCTCAGAATCTTCATATTCCTCTTCCATGATGCTGGGCGGAGGCGCTGTGCGAGTCTGCTCCCCTTGCGCAGACTCTAGTCGTGACCCATCGAAGGATTGTGGTCTCGCTTGCCTTTGAATCAGCGAAACCGGCTTCTTTCTGCCGACTGTACTTGTACTTGCAGACCCTGTAGTACCCGTGCCCGATGAACCGGTGCTCGTCGTAGCTGTGCTTGTTTCACTCGGTGTATTCATGCTCCAGTCAGACGAGGTAGTTTCTTCAGAGGTCTTCGATTGTTCTGAACCTGCTCTTGTGGTCGGCATCTTCTAGTCTTGACCCAATCCGGCTCGTATGGACCAAAAACTGTTGTAGTCAAACAGAAACAAGAAACGGGACGGCCAAAATGTACGATATGGCGGTCCGAGAGTCCTGCTTGACTGTGCAGTGGACTGTATTGATAATTTGCGTAGGGCAATAGGTTCCTTCGACGCTGGCGGGTGGGTGATGATGCCGATGGAAGCGTGGGTTCAGGGCTTGCGTTTGCTGGCTTGAAAAGGGCTGAAGACGGGTGCTTGAATAATACTATTGATTTCTTTCTTGCTTTATTCTTCGTAGTGTAAGTAAGTGTTCTTCGTAGGGCTGCTGGGTCCGGACTGAATTCGTGAGGAAATGTGCCGGCTTTTAAAGGTTGCGCCGGCCAATCAGAGCGCTTGTCTTAACTTACGACCAATCAAAGGCCTTGATTATTGACCAATCAAGGGCTTTGTTTACTTAAATTTGTGTCTATATTAATTTTTCCTCACGAGTTCGAGTCCGTATATTTTCCCTTACAGATATAGCCTTTACATTCATTATTTACATATTTTTAGCTACACGAAACATAGTAAAATGAGCTTAAAACACGAAAAATGTGTCGCGGCCCTCGTTACGGTAAAGTTTCGTAGTAGCTAAGCTTTCGTGGTGTTCCCCGACGGTGGCGCCGCCAAGTGGGACCGACCGGGACTCTCTTATTTCTTAATCCTAACATGTATTACAATCTATTCTATTATCTATTTATTTACAATCATGTTGTCGTCGCTAACAAGTATAATCACCTAGATTTTTTATTTTAAATTCAGACCATACTAATTTAGCATGCTGGTAATCTGCTAATGAAATATGTTAATATGTAATTGTAGACGAGTATCTAGACATTCGGCGCGTGGAACGTGAGAACGCTTGTTGATCGCGATGGCAACGCCTGCCCTGAACGCAAAACTGCCATAGTAGCTCGGGAACTTCATCGATATAACGTGGATTGCCTTGCCGATGAAGGAGAGCTGGTAGAAGAAGACTTCTCGACGCACCCAAGAAATTGATATATTCTCCATTTCATCCTTACGCAATGCCTTCTGTGAATCGCTCAAAAGTGAAAACTCACCTAAATAGCAACAGTCAAAGTGTCGCTTATAAATTAAATATATTTTATTAGCAGCTGTATATTAGTGAATATTGTAACAGCAAAAGGTGTTTTGCCGGATCCTGAAAAGGTTAAGGCGATTCAAAATTATACAACACCACAGAATTCAGACGATAAACGACGATTTGTTGCTTTGTGTAATTATTACCGTAAGTTCATTCCAAAATTTGCAGATATTACAATTCCATTGAACAAACTTTGTAATTGAATTTTAATAATAACTTACCATTTGTTACAAATGTTACACATGACCACCGTAGCTGGGTCATGTATACCACAGTATTTACATGCGTGGTCTGGCAGCTCCTTGCTACTGTACAAAGCCTCATCTTCTTCTTCGAATTGCAACACAAACTCTTCCTCTCTCCAAACATTGTGCTGTGCCCGACAGGGTCCATAATTGTAACAATAATTTTAACCTGAACAACTGTACTACATTATAGAACGCAATAAATGTATTGAGTATTGAAATCTTAAGATCAGATCCTTTTCTTATGGCGGTTGTCTCTCAATTTTCACCAAACTTAGCACACATGTTCTTTGATTTTAAACACAATTTTTATCCAGAGATTTCCAGAGATTATCCAGAGTTCACAGAACTGCTAGTTATTTAGAATTTTCATTTTGTAATTTCCGTGTTTCCGTTTTCACTGCATACCTATTTGTACATATGTAATATGTCTGCTGTATGTATTGTATTTGTATGATATTTTTATTCTTTTATTCTAGTGTGAATGGTACCGTCGGAAGGGGAAGACCTAGGCGCACATACCTGGACCAAATCGGGGAAGTTTTAGAAAAGGGGCATAGACTATCTGATCATCTAAACCGAAATTACAAGGTTCCAGGTATTCCAGAAATAGGAAGGAAGTCGGCCACGTGACTTCAGTGAAACTAAATTGTCTAATCCAATTCATTTTAAAAATGTGAAATTAAGTTTTCACTTTTTGAAGATGTTTAAATGTATGTTTATGCCACTAATGTACACTTTGGATGGTCTCAGCAAAATCATTTAGATATAGTAAGTATGGTATACAAAAGCAATTTTACAGTGACAAATAGTCTCCATATTATAATAGTCACCATAGTTTTGAATTTATTTAAATTCCGAGCTTTTCTTATGTCTTATGGAAGCTTATTCCACAGACGGATTGCTGTACACTAGGATTCCATTGGCCATCGATCCTTCTGCAGATGTGGCCAGCCCTTTCAAGTCGATTATTCTGCGAGCTATGTCGGTAACTTCAGTTCTTTGTCAGGTTAACTCGTTAAGAATTTCATCCTTCAAAGAAACCCCCCAAGCATAGTTTGTTCCATAGCCAGATGCGCGACTTTTAGATCGTGGATTGGGTCTGATATTTCAGTATTTACTGGTAATGGTCTTCCGGGTGCCAGTCTTTATAATGATAATACAAAATACTTTTGGTTTCATCACACCGAAGGTGATACTATGAATGTGGAAGATTCTAATGAGCTTGATCTTGGAACCGCGTTTTGGACGGCGGTTTCATATATCATTGCCGATCTGTCCGCAGATTTGCAAATATAAGCTTATACAATGTCAGTCTTAAAATTAATGTGAATTGTTACGTTACAATAGTGTTAAGTACAATAAACTTAATTTTAATTTAATTAGATAAGGGATTTAGTACATTTATAAACTGAAAAGGACTTAATTTTAAAATTTGACGGCCTCTGTGGCGTAGCCCACCGCATGCAGATTTGTCTGCTGATTGCATATTTTTAGTTAACCTACAACACTCACAAGAAATATTTAACAGCTCTCAGGCTAAAATCCCGTCAAAATCCCGCACGTGGTGGCAGATCTCAGTGTGCCATGCAGTATGGTAAACTGAACTCTGCCGGCCATTGGAAAGTTATATTTGGAATTGCATTTAGCAGAGGATGAAATTTTCTTTTTTAGATATCAAAGGGGGTCAGTTTTTGGACCCAAGTTTTTGAAGTTGCAACCCTTGTCCCACGGCGACTATATTGGAAAAAGGGGTTCAAATGTTTTATGATTATTTTGAAGCTGGTCAGATAAATAATGTGGACGAACATAAACATACATTTATTGATTTTAATCATATACTCTTTTATATATTTCATATGTTTTGAACAAGAGAGTTAAAAGGCTTAGCTCATTAGATGAGCATTTTATCAAGCTATAAATAGGTACATACATATAATCACGCCTTCATCCCCGGAGGGTTAGGCAAAGGTGACGTCGTATGATCGTGATATCGTCTGTTCCCAGCGGTGAGTAGGGTAGCCAGAGCTCACTGGAGAATTTGTACTGTCAGTGGGATGACTAAAGGCTTGTCCTGCTTTGTCCTCTACACTGACGGCACAGAGACTCTGTGCTTACAGGGTCAGCAGCGCGAGTGTGGCTTCTCATCAGCTTATTAGTCTGTGGCTTAATAACTCTTATAAGAAAAATATTTTTTATGAAAAGTAAACATTGGGCACACACCTGCCATGACGTGGAGCCTTGTGTACACCTGTCAATTTATTTATATACTAAGGATAGATAAACAAACAAGGAGGACATTACATATCCACTGTACTCAGCGTAGAACGCTACACACAGGCGCTCGCGTCACTCGCTCCTCGGGCGCCTTCGGTCGGTCGCTCGTCGCTCGTCGCTCGTCGCTCTCGCTCTCGCTCTCGCTTGTGCTCAAGCTCAACCGTTGGTAGGCGCTGTCGGTTACGTGTCAAAGGTCTGACGAAGCTAATTACAGCTTTGTAAGCCCCTGTCTTTGAAGCTCCTACTGATTAATTACTAGTAAAACGGAAAGGGTTTTAATATTACGAGGGATTTTTGAAAGTGGTTATTGCGTTCTGGTAAATGATGAGGAAGTGAATTATTTATAAGTAATAAAACTATTAACATCATTCACCAAAATATTGATGGGCTTATAAGCAAGTTAAATCTACTGAGCGTACACCTTGCAAATTTGTCAGATGATAAAGTAGATGTAGATATTATATGCATAACTGAACACAATCTGATTAGGCAAGACATATCTCTAGTAAATATGCCATATTTTACCATCGCCTCTAGATTCTATCTTTGCGTTTGTTGCTTGAATTTTCTTTAAGGTGGGGTTAATGTTGTTAAATTCTTGTCGCTGGGCGGCAAGTAAAGAGGCAAACATCTCTCGCATCTCTTCCTTGAATGCGTCAAAGTCATTTAAACCCTTGGTTATTGGGGTACACTGCATTATGTCAGTCTGACGTCACCGTGGCACTCTCCCACACCTTCTCTGGATGCTCGACCCATATCCGGGCGTCCTGTGAATAGAGGGAAAGTATTTCAACGACGGAAGTCTACGCCAATATCACATTGAAAAAAAAAAAAAGATTACCAGGAGTAACAAACACACACACATTCTGGGATTTGGACAATTTGATTATATGGCCATTCTGGGATTTGGGTATTTTGGAATATGGGACATTCTGGGATTTGCAGAATTTGGGATATGGCCATTCTGGGATTTTGATATTTTGGGATATGGGACATTCTGGGATTTGCAGAATTTGGGAACAACACTACGTCTAACAAGACAATTCATTGTACCTCATTCCTAGATAAACCATGCGGAAACTGACGTAATTTCAAATTACAGTTACCCACTCACAAGCTAATTTTACTCTATACGTGAACTATAAGCTGATGACATAGTTTGCCCAATTGCGCTCGGTATTAAGCCAGTGTAGAGGCCGCGGCGGCGGCGCGCCTTGCGCGCCTCCCCGTTTCCGGGGACGTGTTGGGGACTCTGTAGTTCCCACATTTGAGAAGAGGGCCCGATTGTAAGAGATGGCTCTGGGTCGGCCAGGTTGCGAGGGATATGCCTATCAACCTCACCTTTGGCACCCAAAAATTACCCACAGGCGGCGTGCGTTTTGATATAATAATATGAATAAATAATGAATAGGTATCCTAGTAAAAAAGGTAGCCTAGTGGTATGAACTGCTGAGACGAGATCTCGGGTTCGATTCTAGGTCCATGGCACACACCAATGACTTTTCGATGCTTTTCGAAGTTATTTGTGTATTTATCGCAGGTTTATAAGTAATGATTGTCCTGCTTTGTCCTCTACACTGACGGCACAAAATCTCTGTTCTTACAGGGTCGGCAGCACGGATGTGACTCCACTGGTGTTACACACGTTGATAGGTAATGGTAACCACTTTCCATCAGGTGGGCCGTGTGCTAGCTATATTAAATACGTAGGTAGTGTATTTTTTACCGTCAAATGTCAGAAGTGAAATTAACATCTAATTTGCTTTTCATTCGGATAACTATTGTACGCAGATACAATAATAAAAGTACATACATTGTGGTAATTATAATAGCTGCGTCATATTAATGGATTATTCACTTGAACATTATCTAGATTTTCTACGTTTTACTCTTAAAGTGACGTTTTGTGATGAAGGGTATACAATAAAAATCTAAATCCATCTAAATCCAGATTTTTTTATACAACTTAGGTGGCAGACAAGCACACGATGGAAATTGGTTACCGTGACCTATGAACGTATGTCACATCAACAGAGTCACAGCCGTGCTGCCAACCCTGTAAGAACACAAAATCAGGACAAGCCTTTGGTCTTCCCACTGACAGCACAAAAACTCTCCAGTGAGCTCTGGCTTTATCTCGAATTTCCAAAGAATTTTAAGCCTACAGTCCCGGGTCCTTTAAGCGGGGCGTGAAAAAGCATATGATGAGGCCGTCAAGCTGAGTGTCACCATTGTCACACGGTATGTGTAAGTAATGGTGACCCTCTTTTCTGGGACTTTGCCTTCAGCTTACCATCAGGCAAGGCGAAGTCCAATTGACGTGTCCTATATAAAAAAAAAAAAAAAAAAAAAAACTCCATACATTTGCACTACGCGCGACGGGAGTGTGACGTCACTCGCAAATACGATTTTGTAATGAGTGCTTTCGGGCGGGTCGAGAAATTGAATTTTTCCCTCGGTGTTGCATACGTCCATAGGCCACGGTAACCACTTCCCACCAGGTGGGCCGTGTGCTTGTCTGCCACCTAAGTGGTATAAAAAAATAAATCCGTTAGAAATACTCTATGATATTCGCATAGACTTCCTACGGTATTATATAGATATACCTTTGTGAATTCGAAGAGGGATATATTATTTATTTTATATTATTATTTCTATATTAAGTAATGGCATTTTATTCATCTTAGCGTTAATCCCAGCCTCGAAGCTTTCACCCCGGAGTCTGGAGTGTACTTTACTAGTCTAACTGCGGGTTTGGCCCCAAGGTCGGCCGGGGTGCGAGAAATATGCCTGCCAAATCTAGACTTCACCAACATGTTTTTTAAGTCTAAAATCCAGTCTAAATGGGTTCTTGTAGAGTGAGTGAAAAATGAAATGAACTTTTTTTCATTTAATTATGGACTTTAAGGGTATATGAATAAAGTCTAAAATTTTAGGGCAATTTCTGTAGTTTTTGGGCGGATTATTTGATTAGTACATGGACCAAGCATTGCATGTTGTACAATTTTTACATATAGTATTAATTTGACGAATAATAAATTATATATTTATTATAAAAAAAAAAACAAAAATATTATATTATATCCTTAGGTAAAAAGTGTGAAATAAAACAGTAGTAGGTATTCACGGGGACTGGACCAACTCTCCAAACCCCCACCTCCCCCTGTCATTCCCTCCCCCCGCCATGCCCTGTCTCTCGGCTTCAGGGTGGCCGTAAGGGCTAAAAAAAAAAAAAAAAAAAAAAAAAAAGTTTGGTGTCTATTTGGGGGTTTTCGGCCATGCTGAGTCGATTGCGCTAATCCGTTTTCGCGTACGACGCACCGTTACAAAGTTACAGAAACGTAATCTGAGGTAATTGACGAACAATTGATAACGGCCGACCCTTGATAACGACCAGCCGTCGTCGCTCAATGTTATCTCGGGTCTGTTGTCTTTTTTGTCAATGTCTGCGTCATAGCCAATGATGACTAAATCTATGATGTAAACGGGTATGTATTTGATTTTAAAAAAAGTCCTTTCGCAATACTAATGTTCTTTATTATTTTCAAAACAATATTTGAATAACTTACTTAATATGATATCGTTATACAGCGTATTGTTAGTGAACAGGTGCTGGAAATCGGCTAATGACATACCATAATGTTTATAGTATAAATACATTAAACAATATTCGCCACATACTGGAGTGTAATCGTTTTGGATTCGATTAGTGTTGTAATTCCATACTCTGCAATTTCGATCTAAAAACGTACGATGGAAACCTGTGGGTGCTCTACCATAGGAATCAAAGTACTGACCAACTCCATTCGCGTCTATGTGTATAGCAACCCAGTGAGAACCAGGCTTATTGTCGCTATCTAAGTTGCTTATGATATATGTAGGCATATCTACATGAATCGGCAAGCGATTTGCGGCATAAACATTACATTCACTTTTTGAATCCACTTGTCTCAAGTATCTCCGTATTTCTAATGTATTCATGATCGCGTTACGATGTTATCAGGCTCGTAGATTATAAGCAAATAATGAGATCAACAATAATTTAACATATTATAGGGTCTACAAAAACTTT